>JBAMCI010000078.1:0-418341 GCA_037075265.1 Drosophila nigricruria
TCATCTCCTCGTAGTTTCCGCATATGATACGGGCTGACTTCTTCTCAAATACTTTAAAGAGCCACCGGTTTTTTCCGTTCAGTTTAACAAAAGTGTCCTCCTCGTACTCGATCATTTTGCACGGTTGCTTGTTGCTCGGTTTTAAAGGCGATATTTCACAACTTTCGTCATCTGCATCTTTCCATGCCCAACTTCCCTCACATAGGTACGTGGCCTCGTCTTCATGCCGACAACGACTTACTTCTGTTTCAGTCATTGAGTGATACGCATTTATCTCAGTATTGAAGATAATGAATTTAGCTTTAACTTTCGGAATCATCTTTCTTCCATCGAGCACGAGTGGTATAGGTACTGCTTCGAAGAGATTGGCATGCTGATTGATATATATTGGCAGTCTTGCGTCTATGACTAGCATGTTGTCCTTGAATATCGCTTGTGCCTTCATTAGCTTGTACACTAATTGAAGCCGCTTCGCAGAATTTCTGGTTTCTTTTTAGCTTCTTTTGAATGTGGTCGAGTTCGGTCAGCAATTTATTTGATTCGACCAGCGACGGGTGAACTCTTCCGTGGTTAATATCCGTCACAAGGGCGATTACTGCTGACTGAAGGTCTTCGGTTTCATCAATCCAGTTTCGTACTTGGGTGATTAACATGAAGAATTTTACAGAATCTTTGTAAATGAAGAAGTTCCCTTTCATTGTGTTTGCCATCTTGTTTATTTCCAGTGTGACTTTTTCAAAGTTTTTATTTACCTCTTCTGTGGTAGCTCTCACTAGGTTTGAGGTTGCATATTGATGTCTGGTTGTTGACATAATCATTTAGGCGCTTTTCGTTTTTGATAATTGTCTGCATGTTCTCTTTAATTCTATTTGCCGTGCCAATATCGAAAAACGTTATAAACCGTTTTTTCCTATCCGCTGTTTGGGTGAAGATTTTATTTTTCTCCTTTATATTTTTGATTTTTGACTTTATAGTTTGGCTCACTGTAGTACAATATTCGTCGTATTCACCCAATTTTTCGCAAATGATGTCCGTTTTACTCATGAGCTCATCCGCTTGCTTCAAAACTTCGAAGTATGCTTGCATGTTGTAGTAAAACAGTAACTGCCAGCTTGTAGTAAAACAGTACTTGCTACTTGCAATATCATTAGCAGGCTGAAAATCGTCGCTTTTCCTGTCGTCAACTTTGCTGATCGTGTTTTCATCCGTTCTTTTGGAGGGTCGGCTTGCTTATCCTTATCTTGAGTCGGTAGCAAGCAGATCTTGTTAATTGATCTTTTGACTTCGCCCATATTTGTTTTTACTGTTACTACTCGAACTTTATCATCTTGTCCTTTTGTAGTTTTCGTTATCTTTCCCATGGGCCATCTAGCGGGATGCGTGTTTTCTTGTTTTAGTAAAACAAGCTGGCCTTCCATGGGGTTTGATTTTTCTTGCTGCCATTTGGTTCGCTGTTGTAGTGATGCCAAGTATTCATCTTTCCATTTTCTCCAGAATTCTCCTCTGATGCGTTGTATGTGTCTCCATCTGTCTAAAGACCCAATTTTCCGATGTTCATCAAAGTGCTCTGGAGCTCCAATAAGTGGTCGTCCTACAATAAACTGACCGGGTGTCAAAATGTCGTCTCCATCCGTGTCACTATTTAGGGTGACCAGGGGGCGTGAGTTTAGCACTGCTTCAATTTGGCAGAGCAGTGTTGTAAATTCCTCACATGTAAAGCTGTTATCGCCGATGACCTGCTTCAGGTGGTGTTTCACCGAGTTTACTCCAGCTTACCATAATCCTCCCATGTGGGGGCTTGTCGGCGGGATAAAGTGACACTTAATGCCTTCTTTTTCGAGCAGTGGCGCAAGACTGCTATTTGCTTTTATAGCGGCGACAAGATCCTTATCTAGTATTCTAGCGGCACCGACGAAATTTGTGCCGTTGTCAGAATACAAATGTTCACTCTTGCCGCGTCTGGCGAAGAATCGGCGTAGAGCCTCTAGAAACTTATCTGATGATAAGTCACTGACGGCTTCCAGGTGCATTGCCTTTGTGGCCATACATACAAATAGGCATATGTACCCTTTATACGATTTTTGACCTCTTCCTTTGGAACAGCGAATTTGAAACGGTCCAGCGTAGTCGATGCCAGTGTTTTGGAACGGGTAATCTCCAGTTACTCGATACACTGGCAAATTTCCCATCAGTTGACTGGCCATTTCCTGTTTATCCCTAATGCAGGTAACACATTCGCGTAGATATTGTTTCAATGTGTTCCGCAAGCCAAAAATCCAGAACTCCCTTTGAATAAAGTTCCTCATCAGTTTCAGACCGCCGTGTAGGGTTTCCTTATGGGCGTTGTTTATTATCAGCCAAGCAAACTGTGATTTTCCAAGTATAATTGGGTGTTTCACATTGTATGGCACCATTGCATTTTGAAGACGGCCTCCCACATGTAATACTCCATTTCCATCCAGAAAGGGGTTGAGCGCCTGCAATTTACTCTTTGATTCCAGAGGCTTTCCAGCATTGAGTAAACTAATTTCATGACCAAAATCAATTTGTTGTTGTAATTTTACAACAAATGTTTTGGCCTCCTTTAATTCATCGACTGTGAGATAAGTCGACTGCTGCTTCTTCCCTCGTAGTTTTGCTATAAAGCGTAATACGTAAGCAATTACGCTTGTTAGCTTATTAATTGATGAATACTTTGTTAGGAGTGGGATCAGGTAGTTTTCTTTTGTGGTTAGAGTTGCTACTATAACCGATTCTGGGTCTTCAAATTGCGGCCACTGATTTGACTGTTTTGTCAACCACTCAGGTCCCTTCCAACATATGTCGCATGCTGCTAAGTGCTTCGGGGAAATTCCTCTTGAGGCGACGTCTGCTGGGTTGTCTGCTGATCTCACGTATTTCCATTCGACGTGAGGCCGATTTTTGTTTATTTCGTCTATTCTAGTTTTGACGAATTTATCTTTACTACGCTTGTTCTTTATCCAGGCAAGCGTAATTTGTGAATCACTCCATGGTTGTATTTTGGTGTGATTTCCTACTATTGCTTGTATTTTTGCCAATAGTTTGCTTAATAAGTGAGCTGCACATAGCTCTAATTTTGGTATAGTTTTTTTATTTTTTATTGGGTTCACTTTGCTTTTTGCAGCCAGCAAAGTGATTTTGGCTCCAACCTTTGTATACACCACTGCTGCATACGCCTTTTCTGATGCGTCGCAAAACCCATGTAGTTCCGTTGCGTCAGTGCTCGATTTTCCAGACCAGCGCGGTATATTAATTTTTGCTAAATCTGGCAATGCGCTTGCGTATTCTTGCCAATAATTGACCAGACTAGGCTCTAGTTCTGCGTCCCAAGTTAGCGGCAGTTTCCACAGCTCCTGTATGAAGCATTTTCCTTGCACTGTAACTGGTGTTAGCCAACCCAGTGGATCAATGATTCTTGCCAATATAATATAGATAAAATTAGACGCTTTGTAATGCGCACTAATTTTGGGCAATCGACAACAAATGTGAATATATCCTTTTTGGGGTCCCATTGTATCCCAAGGGTTTTTATTGACTCGTCCTTGTGAATCATAATTTTTTCTGTTGAGTCGCCATCTTCAATTCCAGCAATGATCCTGTCATCATTTGATACCCATTTTCTCAAATGCATGCCAGCCTTTTCCATTATGCTCCTAAGTGCTGTTTGCGTGTTGATGCAATCGCCTATTGAGTCGCCACCAGTGATGAGGTCATCCATGTAGAAGTCTTCTTTAATTGTTATCATTAGTTGCTTGTTGCCTTGGCAATGTTGATTTGCCAATTCTTGAAGACAGCGGACTGCTAAAAATGGCGCAGCTGACGTCCCGTATGTTAGTGTAGTCAGCTTGAACTCCTTGATTGGCATCTTTTGGTCGTCTCTCCAGAGGATGTATTGATATTCCTGATCTTCTTTGGCGATTTTAATCTGACGATACATTTTCTCGATGTCAGCTGTCATTACATATTTCCATTGCCGCCACTTGATCAAAATATCAAAGATATCCTTTTGTATTTTAGGGCCGACTAGCATTACATCATTGAAACTTAGTCCATTCGAAGTTTTTGCTGAAGCGTCAAATACTACCCTCAATTTAGTAGTAAGGCTGTTTGGTCTGATTACCGCTTGATGTGGCATGTAGTATTTGCCTTGGCCAATGGTGTCTACGGGTTACATATGTCGTAGCTTCAGGTATTGTTCCATAAAGGCACTGTATTCCGTGAAGATTTGCGGATTCTTATTGAATTTGTTCTCCATTTGCAGTAGTCTTGCCATAGCCTGTTTTCGAGAGTTTCCTAACTCGACATTTTTTCGGAATGGTATGGAGACTACTATCCGGCCTTCTTCATCCCTTGTGGTTGTCTCTTGGAACACCTTTTCGCAATCAGTGTTTTCTTCTGAATCGCTGGTGTCACTTTCAAGTTCCCAGAAGCGCTCGAGGTCGTCCAGGCACATCGTTGTTGCTGCGCTGATTACCTTTTTGCTTGGTGATCTGTTTATGTTGCCGGAGACAATCCATCCAAACTCTGTCTTTTGTCCCAGAGTTTCGTTTATTTTTTCACTTTTCCCAACATTATTAGAGGTAGTAAATCCACTCCAATGACAACATCAATCCTACTGGGTTCGTTAAAGTGTGGGTCTGCTAGCTCGCAGCCCATCCAATCTTTATTGACATTCATGTCAATTTTCTTGCTCGGTAGAGCTTTCTGAAGTTTAGGCATGACCAGTGCCTGTATTGTGGTGACGAATTTGCTTTTAACTCTTGGTTTTATGGTTAAGCAAACGCTATTTTTTAGAACTTCCACAGTCTGAGAAATTCCCTGAACTTCCACGTTCCGTTTGATTCGGCGCAGTTTTAGTTGTTGTGCGGCTTCTTCCGATATTAAGGTTCTTTGTGAGCCTCCATCAATAAGAGCCCTTAGCTGCTCGTATTTTCCAAATTTATTTTGAATTCGGATGAGCGCAGTTGCCAGCAGCGTAAATTGCCCTTTATTTTCTTTCAGACAATTGCTGCTGACGTTCTCTTTTTTGTTTGCATCCTCGTGAAGCAAACTGTTGTGTGCTTTGGAGCATCGGTTGCAAGTCCAATCCTTTTTGCACTCTTTGAAGCTATGAGTGCCAAGACATTTAAAGCACAGCGCATTTTTGGACACAAATTCCTTGCGCTTTTTAACAGTGTCAGCTCTAAACTTCTGACATCTTATTATTTCATTATTTGGCAAAAACGGCATCTTTTGTAGCTCGTTTTCTTCGTTTCCATTGACGTATGGACGGCACTCTTTTGCACTGAGTCTATTGAGTTATATAGTATAAAACAAGTAAGAGTGCTCTAGTCGAGACGGCTCGACTACGAGATACCCTGAACCCTGCGAAGATCCAATCTTCCCAACATTCTATGCTTCTTTTACATATACAAAGATTGCGAGCAACGCACACACACACACACATGCATACGCACGCACGCATAAGCACGCGCTCTGCTGACTGCGCTGTTGACGCAGCGACTGCGCTCGGGCTGCAATATGCCTATTGTATGGGAAATTAAATGTTTAATAACCTTTTTTGTGGATGGACTTTCTTAATCAAACTTTCACAGTGTAATTATGTCATTCATATGTATGAATTTGCCAAAGCACAAGTCTCTAGTATTTGAAATACGAATTTTGCAAATTGGGGGCGTGGCATCCAAAATCCAAAAATTACAAATTGTCCGCATTTATTACACGGATGTACACAGTGAATTTGAAGTCTCTAGCTCTTACGGTATGCTTAACGGAAGAAAAGTTATCGATTTTTATCGATAATAAGGAAACGGGATGAGTTATCGAAAATCTAAAAAAAATCTCGTACTGCGTAGGATACACACGAGTATATACTGAAAATTTCAGATCTCTAGCTTTTGTGGTTTACGAGATCGCTGCGTTCACACGGACGGACGGACGGACGGACGGACAGACGGACAGGGCTATTTCAACTCAGCTCATCGAGCTGATCAAGAATATATATACTTTATGGGGTCTGCGATGTCTCCTTCTGCCTGTTACATACATTTTCACAAAAACATTATACCCTGATTTCCCATTTTCAATGGGTTCAGGGTATAAAAAACTAACAAATAGCATTATGTTAATATTTTTAATCGTTATACCCTGAACCCATTGAAAATGGGAAATCAGGGTATAATGTTTTTGTGAAAATGTATGTAACAGGCAGAAAGAGACATCGCAGACCCCATAAAGTATATATATTCTTGATCAGCTCGATGAGCTGAGTTGAAATAGCCCTGTCCATCTGTCCGTCCGTCCGTCCGTCCGTCCGTGTGAACGCAGCGATCTCGTAAACCACAAAACCTAGAGATCTGAAATTTTCTGAGTATACTCGTGTGTGGCCTACGCAGTACGAGTTTTTTTTTAGATTTTCAATAACTCATCCCGTTTCCTTATTATCGATAAAAATCGATAACTTTTTTTCGGTTAAGCATACCGTAAGAGCTAGAGACTCCAAATTTACTGTGTAGATCCGTGTAATGAATGCGTACATTTTGTCATTTTTTGATTTTGGATGCCACGCCCCCTTCGCCCCCAATTTGCAAAAATCGTATTTCAAATACTAGACTTGTGCTTTGGCAAATACACACATATGAATGTCATAATTATGCTGTAAAAGTTTGATTAAGAAAGTCTATCCACAAAAAAAGTTATTAAACATTTAATTTCCCATACAATACGCACATTGCAGCTGACTGCGCAGTCAGCGCGGCGACTGCGCTTAGCATGCTTGCGTATGCATGTGTGCGTGTGTGTGTGTGTGTGTGTGCGTTACTCGCAATATTTGTGTATGTAAAATAAGCGTATCATGTTGGGAAGATTGGCTCTTCGCAGGGTTCAGGGTATCTCGTAGTCGAGCCGTCTCGACTAGAGCACTCTTACTTGTTTTTATATGTTTTATTTTTTATATATATGTCGGCGCGTACTAAGTTTGTATGTGTGTGGTTGTAGTTTTCGATATTTCGCAATAATTATCTTCAGCATAGGCCTTTGTAAGGGCTGTGATTGGTTGATTAAGTTGTCGGTTCTAGGAAGTCCCGTTTTAGCGAGGCGACAGCGTTTGACGCTGTTTCAGAGTTTGGTTCGGGCTCGAGAGTAAGTTGTGTTTGAGTTCTCAGAGCGACCGAAACTCGCTGCGCTAAGTAATGGAACATAATTCTTAATGCTACAACATCAGAAGTGGGATCTGGCTCGCTACCTAATATGACAAATGATCCTTGGCGAGTGCCGGACGTGTTAGCGGGAGCGCGTTAGAAATTTGCTTCGAATCAATTTATCGTGTGTTTGCGTCGTTGTGTGAACATAAAATGTAACAATAATATTGAAAAGATCTTGTTGGCGCAGACGCATCCGCGTGGTGTGCTACAGTAAATATAATTCTGGCGGAAAATAATATAAAAGGCAGTGCTTTGGTAATGGCTTTGAGTGCAGCGTCGGAAGGCAGTGCGTCGCAGTGGCTCTCACAAATATGTTATCCTGACATAAATTGGACCGAGTTTAAGAAAATTTTTGTACAGCGCTTCACCAGTGTAGAAACACCAGCTATGTTTTTGACAATGTTTGACTCTGGAGCGGAATGTTCGTTGATTAAACAAAAGATAAGTACTCAGTTAGCCGGTAAAAGAATTAACAACGTAGTAATGTTGAAGGGTATTGGGAATGACAGCATTTGTAGTACGTTGCAAATACTTGGCAACGTAAAAATTAATTAATAATTACCATTATATTGAGATGCTGTTCCACGTTTTGGGCTATCAGTATTTGGAGAGCGACATTGTGATTGATCGAGAAATACTGTGGCAGGGTTTTCTTGTCATTGTGTCTCCGGGAAAATTTGAAATTGTTAGGCCAAAATCTGTAAACTGTTGTTCAAATGATGATATATTTTTTTAAATTGGATACTGATCTTGTCGGCGAAGATAGGGATAAATTAAACGATTTATTAGAAAATTATTCAAAATCTTTTATAAAGGGAATTCCTTCTTATAGAGTCAGTACAGGTGAGATGAAAATTAAGTTAGTAGACCTCAGAAAAATTGTTCAAAGAAGACCATACAGACTTAGTCCAAATGAAAGAGAGTTGGTACGCGAGAAGATTATAGAACTAGTAGAATGCAATGTCATAAGGCTAAGTTGCTCACCTTATGCAAGTCCTATGATGATAGTGAACAAAAAGGACGGGTCTCATTGCTTGTGTGTCGATTACCATGAATTAAATACGAATACAGTCTCAGATAAATATCCGTTGCCTCTAATAGCAGATCAGATAGCCAGACTACAGGGAGCGAAATATTTCACATGTCTAGATATGACAAGCGGATACTATCAAATCCCTTTGCATGAAGAGTCAGTAGAGTGTACGGCTTTTGTCACTCCAGACGGCCAATACGAATTTTTGTCAATGCCGTTTGGTCTTAAAAATGCACCTTCAGTTTTTGAGCGTACAGTGATGCATACGCTTGGGGAACTTGCAAATATATTTGTAGTTGTCTATATGTATGACGTATTGGAGGTGGCTACAACAAAAGCTGAAGCTTTAGAAAGATTACAGATTACTCATGATATTCCCACGAAAGCTAGATTTATGTTCAATATTAAAAAGTGTTCGTTTCTGAAGTCGACAGTTCAACATTTGGGATACGAAGTGAGCGCAGGCCGAATTCGTCCAAATTCACTTAAAGTTTCAGCGTTAACTGCTCTACCGCCTCCTCAGTCAGTCCCTGCTTTAAGACAATTTATTGGATTAGCTTCTTACTTTCGGAAATTTATGCAATGTTGTGTTTCATGAAGCCTTTGTATCTTTTGACATCGGAAAAGAACGAGTTTGTTTGGAAGTCAGAACATGAACAAATAAGACAAAAAGTTATTTCTGTACTTACACAGAAGCCAGTTTAAGTTATTTTTGACCCTAAATATCCAATTGAATTGCATACTGATGCAAGTGCTCGTGGATATGGAGCCATCTTCCTACACAAAATTGATAACAAGCCGCATGTCGTTGAATTTTTCAGTAAGGCTACTTCACCTGCTGAATCACGATACCATTCTTATGAGCTGGAGACCCTTGCGGTTGTCATGGCTATAACACATTTTTGTCATTATGTGATGGGTAGAGATTTTGTGTTTTTTTTTACCGATTGCAACTCACTTAAAAGCATCAAAAACTAAACGTGACCTATCTCCCAGAGCACAAAGATGGTGGGCTTATTTACAGTCGTTCTCATTTGTTTTGCAGTATAGAGAGGGTCTCTCATTCGCTGATGTGATTGATACTTCTAAAGTTCCTGAAAAACGAGTTAATTTGGCAGAGATATCTAGTAATTGGCTTATGGCTGAACAGCGGAAGGATTTCGATATTATCAATATTGTGAACAAATTGAAGGACAATTCTCTTGCCGAGGGCATTGCAAAAACTTATGAGTTGAGAGCAGGATTACTTTATCGAAAAATTCAGAGAACTCGATCTTTGCCAATTGTTCCAAGGGCATTCAGGTGGTCTGTAATAAATCAGATTCACGAGACAATCATGCACTTAGGTTGAGAGAAGACGTTAGCTAAGGCCTATAATTATTATTGGTTCGATAGCATGTCTAAGTATATACGAAAGTTTGTTGAAAACTGTTTTACTTGTAAGATGTCAAAGTCATCCTCGGGTAAAATTCAAGCTAGAATTCATCCAATAGCAAAGGTCAGCACACCTTGGCACACGATACACATAGACGTAAGAGGAAAGTTGAGTGGCAAGTCTGATCAGAAGGAATGTTATTGTCCAAGTGGACGCTTTTACCAAATTTGTTTATTTAACACACACACTTAAGATTGATGCTGACAATTGCATAGGTGCTGTGACATCGTCGGTATCTTTGTTTGGCTGTATCTCTGTTTGGAGTACCAAAACCGCATAATAGCAGACCAGGGTAGGTGTTTTGCTAGCTCTAAATTTAGTGAGCTTTGTTCTCAACAGAAAATAAGTTTGCATTTGATTGCGACAGGCGCAAGGAGAGCTAACGGACAGGTGAAACACATTATGAGCACTTTGAAAAAACTTACTGATGGCAGTTGAGGCTAGCAGCCGATCTTGGCAAAACGCATTAGGTGAGGTACAGTTGGCCTTAAACTGTACAGTAAGTCGAGTAACAAAGGCAAGCCCTTTAGAATTGTTTATTGGCATTGTGAATTGTGATTTGGCAGAATCAAGAGCTCGAGCAGTGCAAAATATATCAGCGGCAGCAGTATATAGCAAGAAACGGTTTGATAAAACCAAGGCAAAGGTTGTTGGATACGAAGTAGGAGATTTTGTGTTGTTAAAGAATGAGGCAAGGCATCAAACGAAGTTGAGTCCAAAGTTTAGGGGACCGTTACAAATAGCTGAATTGTTGGACGGAGATAGATATGTCCTAAGGTCATTGACAAATAATAGAAAATACAAGTATGCTCATGATGGTATAAGAAAATTGTCAGAAGGGTATGTACCAGTTGAGTTAGAAAGTAGTAATAAGGATTTGAATAATGTTGGTAATGAAACTGTTGAAAGAGACAGTTTTGGAATGATTAAGAGTGAAACTGTTGAAAGAGACAGTATTGAAATGATTAAGAATGAAATAGTTGAAAGAGACAGTATTGAAACGATTGAGAATGAAATTGTTGAAAGAGACAGTATTGAAATGATTAAGAATGAAATAGTTGAAAGAGACAGTATTGAAACGATTGAGAATGAAATTGTTGAAAGAGAAAGTATTGAAATGATTAAGAATGAAATAGTTGAAAGAGACAGTATTGAAACGATTGAGAATGAAATTGTTGAAAGAGAAAGTATTGAAACGATTGAGAATGAAACGGTTGAAAGAGACAGTATGGATGCCTGAAGGGGCTGATAAGAAAAGTTTAAAGAATTGGTCATAATGCAAGCACAAGTTGAATTTATGATAATGAAAAGGATAGTGAAGAAAGTTGAATTGAGCTAAAGATTAATTTTATAGCAGTTTAAGAATGAAACTAAAAGTTGAAGATAAAATTTTGTATGAAACCCTGAAACAAAAATAGTTGTAATCAAAAAGGGAAATGTTAATCTTAAATTACTTTCGAAAATTTATAAATAAAACAAGTAAGAACGTTGCAGTCGGGCGTTACCGACTGCGGGATACTCATTCACACCCGCACAGATCACGCCCACAATTGGTTTGTACATATATATTTTTTGGAAATCAATAGAGGAGATCAGCAGTAATATCGTCATAAAATTCTGATTTTCTCAGAGAATCGGAAAAGCGTACAGTTTTTCCCGATTTGCCACGCCCCCAGTGGGCGTAGACATATAATTTTTGGCCAGCTTTTAGAAGTAGCGAAGGGTAACGTATGTGCGAAATTTGGATGCTTACACTCAAAACATTTCAAAATTACAGGGTATTTTTTAGCCGGGCATGCCCCATAAGGGGCGTAAAAATTATTTTCGGGGCATCGATAGAGGAGCTCACCAGTAACTTACCATCCAATTTTGAAGCTTCTAGCTCTAAAACTGTAGGAGCTAAAATTTTTTGCGGTTTGCCACTCCCCCTATGGGCGTAGATATATCCGCCATATCTTTTTCATCTTGGGTTGTCAACCCGAGTATATATTCCAAGTTTCAAGTCTCTAGCATTCATACTGCTCAAAATATTACAGAATTTGAAAAATCACTATATAGTCAGATCCGATTTGCCACGCCCCTAGTGGGCGTGGACATATAGTTTTTTAGTCGATTTTCATAGAATCATAGCAGTAACCTACGTGCCAAATTTGGGCGTTCTAGCTTTAAAACTGTAGAAGATATAGTTTTACCCGATTTGCCACGCCCCCAATGGGCGTAGATATATCCGCCATAGCTTTTTCATCTTGAATTGTCAACACGAGTGTACATTCCAAATTGCAACTCTCTAGCACTTCTAGAAGTAATGTTTCTGAGATATCGGAAGATGCATTTTCCGATTTGCCACGCCCCTAGTGTGCGTATCGGGAAAATCTTGACACTTTATAATTCGAGGGTATACACGAGTATATATTCAAAATTTCAACTCTCTAGCTTCAAAACTGTGCAAATGGTTTGCGTTCATACGGACAGACGGACAGACGGACGGACGGACAGACGGACAGACGGACGGACAGCGTGACGGACATTGCACAAAACCAATATACTCATTTCACTTTGTGAATGAGTATAATGAATTATGCAGTAAGGCAGTTTTGTAAAAGTACACGAGGTCGTTTTATTGTCAGAGTGGCCGTGTCGCCGCGTACTAAGTTTGTATGTGTGTGGTTGTAGTTTTCGATATTTCGCAATAATTATCTTCAGCATAAGCCTTTGTAAGGGCTGTGATTGGTTGATTAAGTTGTCGGTTCTAGGAAGTCCCGTTTTAGCGAGGCGACAGCGTTTGACGCTGTTGCTGAGTGTGGTTCGGGCTGGAGAGTCAGTTGTGTTTGAGTTCTCAGAGCGACCGAAACTCGCTGCGCTAAGTAATGGAACATAATTCTTAATGCTACAACATATACTTAAGTTGCAAAAGGCAAAATATTAATATTAATTTAAAAAGAATTCAGGAGAATTCATACTCAAAGAGGGGAGGAGTTATGCCATCAGCATCACTTCCCACAATGTCAGCTGACACCATACCATCAGCATCACTTCCACTAACTACAGTTGACACAAAAGGTTTACAATCTTCTTTAATGTAGAAAACACATTAACCATAAGTGTCATAAGAATTAGAAAATCAAAGACCAGAAGTGTCATAAGAATTGTGGACACTTATTGCAAACCACTTAGCTCAAAGAGCATATCCAATATTATAAACATAAATAATCGTCACAGCCCAGCTGCATAATGTAAACATACTCTAGCTCAGCATATCCAATATTGTAAACACAAATCAGCATATCCAATATTGTAAACACAAATAATTGTCGCCAAGAATGGTATAAAAGATCCCTTAGAATTGAATAGGAACTCAGTTGTATTGTATATCACAAATAAAGAACATGTATTAAACTGTTATAAGAAATACATAATCCGTGTATTAAATTGTTAAAAGAAATACATAATTCGTGTATTAAACTGTCTAAACAAATACATAATCCATGTATTAAACTGTTATAAGAAATACATAATTTTCGTGATTTTGGACTTCGATCCGTGTTAAAGTATTTTTTTTATACCCTGAACCCATTGAAAATGGGAAATCAGGGTATAATGTTTTTGTGAAATGTATGTAACAGGCAGAAGGAGACATCGCAGACCCCATAAAGTATATATATTCTTGATCAGCTCGATGAGCTGAGTTGAAATAGCCCTGTCCGTCTGTCCGTCCGTCCGTCCGTCCGTATGAACGCAGCGATCTCGTAAACCACAAAAGCTAGATATATGAAATTTTCAGAGAATACTCGTCTATAGCCTACGCAGTACGAGGTTTTTTTAGATTTTTGATAACTCATCCCGTTTCCTTATTATCGATAAAAAAACGATAACTTTTCTTCCGCTAAGCATACCGTAAAAGCTAGAGACTCCAAATTTACTGTGTAGATTTGTGTAATGAATGCGGACATTTTGTCATTTTTGGATTTCGGATGCCACGCCTCCTTCGCCCCCAATTCGCAAAATTCGTATTTCAAATACTAGAGACTTGTGATTTGGCAAATACATACATATGAATGACATGATTACGCTGCGCAAGTTTGATTAAGAAAGTCTATCCACAAAAAAAGTTATTAAACATTTAATTTCCCATACAATAGGCATATTGCAGCCCAAGCGCAGTCGCTGCGTCAGCTGCGCAGTCAGCAGAGCGCGTGCTTATGCGTGCGTGCGTATGCATGTAAGTGTGTGTGTGTGCGTTGCTCGCAATATTTGTATATGTAAAATAAGCATAGCATGTTGGGAAGATTGGATCTTCGCAGGGTTCAGGGTATCTCGTAGTCGAGCCGTCTCGACTAGAGCACTCTTACTTGTTTATTTTAAAAATATATGCGAGTACGTATATAACCAGATATGTATATATTTCTGTTTGTTTTCTATTTCTTTTTTATACCCTGATCCCATTGAAAATGGGAAATCAAGGTATAATGTTTTTGTTAAAATGTATGTAACAGGCAGAAGGAGGCGTGGCGATCCCATAAAGTATATATATTCTTGATCAGGGCGGCGAGCTGAGTTGATTTAGCCGTGTCCGTCTGTCTGTCTGTCTGTCCGTCTGTCCGTATGTATGAACGCGTTGATCTCAGAATCTATAAGAGCTAGAGACTTTTTTGGAGGTTCCTGTATAGCAAGCGCATATCAAGTGTGTTTCAAAAAATCGATAACTTTGATCGTTTTAATGTTATCGATTAAAAACCAGTTATAAAATTATGTCTTGCACATCTTTAAAGCTAGAGACTCCTTATTTTGTATTTAGTATAATGTAGAGTTTTTACAATATTGGTTTTTGTTAGATTTTGGATGCCACGCCCCCTTCGCCCTAAATTTGTAAAAAACGTATTTCAGTGCTAGAGACTTGTGCTTTGGCAAATACACACATATAATTCACATAATCACGCTCTGAAACTTTGATTTAAAATGTATATCTACAAAGGAACTTATTCAACAATTAATTTCCCATAATACAGCTCTTACTGCAGCCCGAGCGCATTCGCTGCGTAAACTGCGCAGTCAGCAGAGCGCTCGCTTATGCGTGCGTGCGTATGTGTGTGTGTGTATGTGTGTGTGCATGTGTTGCTTGTGTATATATATGTTAAATAAGTATAAAATGTTTGTAATATCGGCTCATCGCAGGGTTCAGGGGATCTTCTAGTCGAGTACCACCGACTAGAGCTTTCTTACTTGTTTAGTTTACGGGGGCGTAAAAATTATTTTTGGGTCATCGTTAGAAGATACAGTTATACCCGCGCCCAATGGGAATACATATTGTAACGAACCTCGGTTTATCCCGAGTTTAAGCCGACTGTGCGTTTGTGCCAACAAATTTATATGTAGCGCCTAGCGATAAATTATAATGCAATGTGTTTTATGGTTTTGCGATCTGTATATTTCTCTCACTGCTCTGAGGCCAATTTTCACGTTTTATATTCATCACCAATCTAGCGCTTAGTAAAGCACACCTTTTATAGGACCGCAGGTAGACGTTTAGCGCACTCCGGCGAATGGTACTGCACTCTTGGGTCTCCAAGGATACGCGCGAGCACTCCAGGTGACGCCAGGATCCACACTGTATACTCCGGCGGTTCGCTCGGCTATTGCAGTGACTCCTACGGCTGGATACGCTCACAAGGACACCTTGAGATCTTCTCAAGCTACAGTCACCACTCTTACGCACAGCTACGCAAACGTTACCTCTGCTCCTGTTCCAGGATCCGCCACTAATGCTGTAGATTTGGCCGTGGACCAATGTCCTGGTTGGTGGCAGCTGATGTCCTTCCGGTGTCTGCGTGTCGATGTCTGTGTCCTCAATAGGCGTCCAGGATATCCCTCTTAGATATCCTTCCAGCGATGTCCTTCCTCTCGAAGTCCTTGGCAGCGATGTCCTCTTAATCTCTGCTCCTTGGCTGGTCACGTTTCCACTCGCGTTTCTTGTTTCCTTCGGTACTTGTTACTTTCACTTTCACGTTCTTTTTGACTGTCCCGGTGCCGAGTTGCGGGCGCCTTTTTATAGCAGCGACGCAGGCCCTGCTTCGCGCTATGACGGCGCCGGGTCGGCTCTGGAGCGGGGCCTGTCTGCCGCTCGTGTCCACGAAAACGGCAGCATCACGTGATTTAGCGCGACGCCAAATCGCCCAAATCTGCGTGGCAGCATCTCATTGGCCAAAGCACCGTTACTGACATACGAGTGAAAGTGTACACTACTTTCTCGCAGCCACAAGCGGTACTTCGGCCAACGGTCGCCAATGATCGCCGGGAGAGCGACGCGAGCAATGCGCTGAACACATACGAGCGACAGAGACAGACTACGTCGGTCTCTGCGCCCTTTCCAGTAGCGAGGGTCGCTACTATCGTACTCGCGTCGCTGTGTGGAACAATACATGCAGGCACGCATATATGCATAAGTGCACAGCAAATACATGCACTTATACATACACTACGTGCCTGTCTATATTGTTCCTCACAATATATCCGAGTATATATACAAAATTTCAAGTCACTAGCGTTCAAAATATATCTGAATTTAAAAGCACAGTCAAATCCGGTTTGCCACAGCCTTAGTGGGCTTGGCCATATAATTTTTTCGCTATATAATCGTAACAGTAACTCACATGCCAGCTCGTTCTAGCTCTAACACTGTAGAAGATACAGTTTTACCCGATTTACCCCGCAGTTTGATCTTCGGTTATCAACGCAAGTACTGTAAAGCGGCTCCCAGAATAACCGCCTCACATTGGCTCGGACACTAGATTAATTAAATTTAAATATTATGTAATAGTTATAATTAGTGTGTAAGATAGTGTTAAGACGCAAGAAGCGCATTAGTGTATAAGATAAGTTTAAGACGGAAAAAGTTTATTACTGAACAAGTAAGAACGTTGCAGTCGGGCGCTACCGACTTATTCACTTATTCACACCCGCACAGCTCACGCCATTGTCACTCCCCCAATTGGTTTATACATATATAATTTTTTTGGAAATCAATAGAGGAGATCAGCAGTAACATCATCATAAAATTTTGATTTTCTCACTGAGAATCGGAAAATCGTAGTTTTTCCCGATTTGCACACCCCCAGTGGGCGTAGACACTTAATTTTTGGCCAGTTCCTAGAAGTAGTGAAGGGTAACGTAAGTGTGAAATTTGGATGCTTACACTCAAAAAACATGGGCATGCCCCAAAACGAGCGTACAATTTTTTTTGGGTCATTGATAGAGGAGCTCACCAGTAACTTAACCATATAATTTTGACGCTTCTAGCTCTAAAACTGTAGGAGCTATAAGGTTTTGCGGTTTGCCACGCCCCCTTAGGGCGTAGATATATTCGCCATACCTTTTTATACTCATTCACAAAGTGAAATTAGTATATTGGTTTTGTGCAATGTCCGTCACGCTGTCCGTCCGTCTGTCCGTCTGTCCGTATGAACGCAAACCAAAATTTGGAATATATACTCGTGTATACCTTTGGATTATAAAGTGTCAAGATTTTCGCTATACGCCCGATATCTCAGAAACACTACTTCGAGAAGTGCTAGAGAGTTGCAATTTGGAATGTGGACTCGTATTGACAACTCAAGATGAAAAAGCTATGGCGGATATATCTACGCCCCTTGGGGGCGTGGCAAATCGGGTAAAAGTGTATCTTCTACAGTTTTAAAGCTATAATGCCCAAATTTGGCACGTAGGTTACTGCTACGATCCTATGAAGATCGACCAAACAACTATATGTCCACGCCTACTAGGGGCGTGGCAAATCGGATCTGACTATATATTTTGAGCATTATGAATGCTAGAGACTTGAAATTTGGTATATATACTCGAGTTGACAACCCAAGATAAAAAAGATATGGCGGATATATCTACGCCCATAGGGGGCGTGGCAAGCCGCAAAAGTTAATAGCTCCTACAGTTTTAGAGCTAGATGATGATACTGATGAGCTCCTCTATTGATGACCCAAAAATAATAAATACCCTGTAATTTTCGCATTTTTTGATTGTAAGCATCCAAATTTCACACTTACGTTTGCCTTTACTACTTCTATGAACTAGCCAAAAATGATATGTCTATGCCCACTGGGGACGTGGCAAATCGGGAAAACTGTACGTTTTTCCGATTCTCAGTGAGAAAATCAAAATTTTTTGATAATATTACTGTTGATCTCCTCTATTGATTTCCAAAAAATTATGTATATACAAACCAACTGGAGGCGTGGCAATAGTCGTGAGCTGTGCGGGTGTGAATGAGTATTCCGCAGTCGGTAGCGCCCGACTGCAACGTTCTTACTTGTTTTTATTTTATTTAGTTGTAATCAAGGGATCCTGCATAAATAAAAATATCTGCTGGTGCTCTACCACTTGTGCTATGTTTTGTTTTGTGATTATATGTGTAAAGAATAATTTCAAACCTAGTTAACTTGTTTTTAGGGTCTGTTTCGCTTTTAATAATTCTTAATTTTTCATTTACTGTTTTATGAAATCTTTCTTCAACAGAAATACTATTTTTGCTTGTGGTAATGTTAATATTTACATCTTCGGATTTCAATCACGTCTGTAATGCGGAACACATAAAGGTTGAATCTTTATCTGCTTTTATTTCTCATGGTTTTCCCATATCATTAAATATTTTCAAAAAACCTCTTTTGGCTTCTAACCAATCTCGACCATTGACTTCAATTAAAGTTGCATATTTGGAATATAAGTCTATACAAGACAGAAATTGTTTCTTATCTACTATGTAAAAATCCATTACATATTTTTCTCGAGGATTTTGACTTTCGATAACGTTTTAAATCGATAAATTTAAAACGATCAAAGTCATCGAATTTTTGAAACAAACTCGATCTGCGCGTTCTATGTACGGACCTACATAAAAATTTCAAGTCCCCAGCTATTATAGATTGCGAGATACGGACGGACGAACGGACGGACGGGCTAAATCAACTCAGCTCGTCACCCTGATCAAGAATATATATACTTTATAGAGTCTGTCACGCCTCTTTCTGCCTGTTGCATACATTTTAACAAAACCATTATACCCTGTTTTCCCATTTTCAATGGGTTCAGGGTATAATAATAATAATAATTATTTAAGTTACCAAAAAAAAAAAAAATTCATAAAAAAACCAACCAACAAATACAACCAAAATCGAAGGAAACGCAGTGACAGAACTTCCCGGTGCCAACATGACGCAAACTCAATTACACTAACCATAATACTTTTCAACCTAATACGTATTCACCTCGACCAATGCAACCACTACCAAATCCAATCAGACCAGTACGCTTTACAACAAGACCAAACTTTCGACAGAACCAATTTGACAATAATCGCTTCGGACAAAATCCCCATGTAAGTCCACGACAAAATACTTATATCTTTGGCATAGCCAACCAAATGGCTAAACGCAGTAGACCTGCAGATGATGGAGCTAAAAATCAAGAAGAAATTAATTATCAATTAGCTTCTTATCTCGAATATCAATTCGAATATTATCAAAATCAATATTACCACAGAGCTCAAATTACACAGCCACTCAAACATTCACAGCTGAACATGAGACTAACAATATATAACTTATAAAGGATAAACTCTAAAATGTTTAATTAATACATGATTTACTGTCAATATGATGACATCCAATATTTTCAATTTTCTTTTTTTTTACCCCGCGAAGAGCCAATCTTCCCAACCTGCTATGCTTATTTTCCATATACAAATATTGCGAGCTACACACACACACTTGCATTCCAAATTGCAACTCTCTAGCACTTCTAGAAGTAGTGTTTCTGAGATATCGGAAAATGCATTTTCCGATTTGCCAGGGGCGTATTGGAAAAATCTTGACACTTTATAATCCGAGGGTATACACGAGTATATATTCAAAATTTCAAGTCTCTAGCTTCAAAACTCTGCAAATAGTTTGCGTTCATACGGGCAGACGGACAGCGTGACGGACATTGTACAAAACGAATATACTCATTTCACTTTGTGAATGAGTATAATAAGATAAGTTTAAGACGCAAGAGACGCATTAGTGTATTTAAACAAAGCGACAAAATGGTAACTATTTTTGTGAGCGTATTACTATAGCTTTCAGCTAAGCGTATGACAACGTCCGATATTGTATACACTACAATACCGTTGGCATATGCTTATTTTGAATACAACATACTCCACCTCCATTTTTAAAAAAATAACGTAATATACTTATGAAGTTATTTAAAATTTTTTATTTCAAAACTATTACAAAAATTTGATTTTTGGATCCCTTTTATTATACCCTGAACCCATTGAAAATGGGAAATCAGGGTATAATGGTTTTGTTAAAATGTATGTAACAGGCAGAAGGAGGCGCGGCAGACCACATAACGTATATATATTCATGATCAGGGCGACGAGCTGAGTTGATTTAGCTCTGACCGTCTGTCTGTCTGTCTGATCATCTGTCCGTATGTATGAACGCGTCGAGAATCGAGCTCTTATAGCTAGAAACTTGAAATTTTTATTTTCCCATTGAAAATGGGAAATCAGGGTATAATGGTTTTGTTAAAATGTATGTAACAGGCAGAAGGAGGCGCGGCAGACCACATAACGTATATATATTCTTGATCAGGGCGACGAGCTGAGTTGATTTAGCTCTGACCGTCTGTCTGCCTGTCTGATCATCTGTCCGTATGTATGAACGCGTCGAGAATCGAGCTCTTATAGCTAGAAACTTGAAATTTTTATGGAGGTTCCTGTATAGCACGCGCATATCAATTTTGTTTAAAAAAATCGATAACTTTTATCGTTTATATTTTATCGATTAAAAACGAAATTGGAAACCAGTTATAAAATTATATGTCTACGCCTACGGGATAAACTGTATGTTTTTCCGATTCTCAGTGAGAAAATCAAAATTTATTGACGATATTACTGCTGATCTCCTCTATTGATTTCCAAAAAATTATATATATATATATATAACCAATTTGGGACGTGGCAATGGGCGTAAGCTGTGCGGGTGTGAATGAGTACTCCGCAGTCGGTAGCGCCCGAATGCAACGTTCTTACTTGTTTCTATTATTTTCTTTTGATCTGTTTCTTACGTTTCGGTTGCTTAACCCCAATTGCCAATATGACATTCTGCAAAAAATCATGCAATCTTCGGCAAGTAGTTTGTTAGCTGCTGGTTGTGTGAGAACTATGATAAAATCATGTCCACTGCCAAAATTGGTTGTGATGGATTACGCTGGTCTTGTCCAATTTGCTTGGAAAAACAATTCAATTTTTCCAAGATGTGTTATAATAGACACTCAAGAGCCAATACAGGTTCCTATCTAAAAGCTTCTCCGAATATTGCTCAAGCTATGAACAATATTCCGACCTCCGGCCAATCTTATTATTTCGAAGTTCAATTTCGCGACTCCTTGTTAAATTGTGACTCAACATTTTGGCTACGTAATGCATGAATTCTAACATAAGAATCGAAATAGGTTGTCTCCTATATCGTTAAATCCTACTTCGGTGCAATCTTCTTCTAATATTGTTACAAAAAAATCCATTTTGCACAATCTTCTCCGCAACTGTCTTTGATATATCAAAACGTTCGCGGCCTAAATTCTAAGCTCAGAAGACTATTTTTGAGTAGTTTTTGTATAAATTCTGAAATTATTGCTCTCACAGAAACGTGGCTAAGTCCGAATGTTTATAATAGTGAGATTCTCTCAAATGATTTCACCATTTATAAACATGATCGATACGTAGAGGTGGTGGTGTCTTGATTGGTGTTAAGTCCAATATCCTCTCAGAATCTTTTATTTTTTCGTCACCTCATGATGGTGAGATTATTGGAGTTAAAATAACTCTTCCATCGATTTCCCTATTTATTACTTGTTCATACATCCCTCCCTCTTCCGATCTTCAAGTTTATGCTCAACATATAACTTGCATTAAAGAAATTTATGGACATGTTAATGATAACGATATGTTTCTTGTATTGGGCGACTTTAATATACCTAACACTTCTTGGTCCACCAGTCCCAACTCTAATTTTCTTATTCCTACATTAGATATTTACATTTTTACTGAATTATTTACGAGTTCTATGTTTCAGGTGAATAATCCAATAATCCAATAATCTCAGCATCATGAGGTAACGAAAAAATAAAAGATTCTGAGAGAATATTGGATTTAACACCAATAAAGACACCACCACCTCTACGTAGCAGTCGATCGTGTATATAAATAGTGAAATCATTAGAGATAATCTCACTATTATAAAAATTCGGACTTAGCCACGTTTCTGTGAGAGCAATAATTTCAAAATTAATACAAATAAATAATATAATAATATAATATAAATAATAAATAATAAATACACTCATCTGAGCTTAGAATTTAGGCCGCGAACGTTTTGATATATCAAAGACAGTTGCGGAGAAAATTGAGCAAAATTTAGTTTTTTGATCCAATCTTAGAAGACGATTGAACCGAAGTAGGATTTAACGATATTGGAGACAACCTATGTCGATTTTTGTGTTTGAATTCATGCACAACTACATTAGGTGGCCAAAATTTGGAGTCACATATAGTTGTGAAAAATTCAGCGGGCACATTGATTTTGAATGAAGCAATTTCACGAGGAGTCGCGAAATTAAACTTAGAAATAAAAACATTAGCTGCAGATTTACTAGAAATAAAAGCAGATATAGCTTCACATGTCGTGTCCGAAGAAAGCCTAGTTAGGAAAACTTGCTGTCGAGGAGAAACGACAGATAAAGTAGGATAGAAAGAGTGGAAGAAGAGGTCGGAATATTTTTCGTTGCTTGAGCAATATTCGGGGAGGCTTTTAGTTTTTTGATTGGAACCTGTATAGGCTCTTGAGTGTCTATTATAACACTAGCAACAGGTGTGTCCGACAAGTCATTAGCAATTGGAACCAATAACGAGTCAGGGCAAGGTGAGGAAGGCACTAATAAATTAGGAGACAATATTGGTACTGAATGGGGTACCAACTGAGAAGGAGTCACAATTTCAGAATCCGGAGTATCAAAATTGTACAGATTTAGAACATTTTCACCAGCTTCTAGGTCACTAGTTAACTGTTTAGATGTACTACTCAGTTTTAAAAATTGAACTCGCACTGAATTATACATCTTGGAAAAATGTAATTGTTTTTCCAAGCAAATTGGACACGACTAGCGTAAACCACCACAACCAATTTTGGCAGTGGACATGATTTTGCCATAGTCCCGTCCGGTGAGACCATCACATTTTGTGTGCATCATATTCTCACATAACCAGAAACTAACAAATTGCAATTGTGCAGAATCAGCTACTTGCCGAATATTGCATGATTTTTTGCAGCATGTCATATTGGCAATTGGGGTTAAGCAACCGAAACGTAAAAACTGATCAAAAGGAAATAATAGAAAAAAAAAGAGAGGATTAGTGAGTTATGAGAGCGGGTCCAACAACAAACATCTGATACAGAGCGGGTGAGCAGCAAGCAGTGAGAGAGTTTCTTGCACAAGACGAATTTGATTTAGTGAGAAACACAAACAACTCAAGTATGAGTGTGAGTGATAACACTAACAAATATGCACGAGTTTAAAAAAAAACCCAAACAAATGAGGAGAGCGCCAAAGAAGTAAATGCAGATGTGACAAAACAAATTACCGACGCTGACAAAACTTTCTAAATAGAAACACTTTTAAAATAGCACAAAGCACCGTGGATTATTTCTTGCACAGTAAAAAATAAAGCCTGATGGCTGAATTAAACAAATTACAAAAAAGTGTAATTTTAAAGCCAAGAAATATTCAAAAGTTAATAAAAATTAAGGAGCACAAACAAAGCACGTCAAACACTTTCAACTGAGAACTCTTATATGAGTTATGATCTATTAATTGGTAGAAAACTGTTTTCAGAAGCACAAGCCCTTTTAGATTATAAATCCCAAAATGTAAATTTATACAATAGAAAGTATAAATTAATCAATGATATTCCGATCACAAACCAAAATCATTTCGTAGTTCAACCAAATCTTGAAACTAATCAACACTTCAACAATCCAATCAGAGATAAAACACAACATAGCGCTGACGAAGACAATAGTAATTTAGTTTGCTTTACAGAGAAACCAATAAACACATTTAAAAGACAAATTATATTTTCTAACGGCATTCCAAATATTAAAAAAAAATAATTACTTCAAAAAATTATTAATTCACATTACTTACGATAACATGACTAAAGACAAAGCCGAAAAATATTTGATTGACTATTTTTGTACAAAGACTAGTGTAATGTTTATAGACAGTGATGCAGATTTTGAAATCAATCAAAACGAACACAAGTAAATTATCAACACTAGCCATACTAAAATTCTACGAAGTCTCATTCAATTAAAAAATATAAACTCACATGCCGAATTTAAAGAACTTTTTTTTAAAACCCATGAAAAACTTGTACACCCCGGAATTCAAAAAACAAATAAACTCTTCTGTGAAACTTACTATTTCCCTAACAGCCAATTACTAACACAAAACATAATAAACAAATGTAACATTTACAACTTAGCAAAAACTGAACACAGAAATACAAACATGCCGATGAAAATTACCCCCAGGCCCGAACATTGTCGCGATAAATTTGTAATAGACATTTATTCCTCTGAAGGCAAACATTATCTTAGTTGCATAGACATTTATTCAAAATTTGCTACTCTTGAAAATATTAAAACAAAAGATTGGATAGAATGCAAGAATGCATTAATGCGTTTATTTAATCAGTTAGGAAAACCAATATTATTAAAAGCTGACCGAGACGGCGCATTTTCCAGCTTAGCACTCAAAAAATGGCTTGAAAATGAAGGAGTAGAAATACAATTAAATACTACAAAATCAGGAATAGCAGACAGCGAACGATTACACAAAACAATAAAGGAAAAATTCGAATAATAAACACTTTAAATGACGAAGAAAATAAACTCAGTAAAATAGAAACCAATCTTTACATTTACAATCACAAAACAAAACATGACACAACTGGACAAACTCCTGCACACATATTTTTATATGCTGGACAACCAAAGTTAGACACTCAAAAAAAAAGAAAAAGTAATAAATAAAATCAACAGTGACCGACAAGAATACGAAGTCGATACCAGATATCGAAAAGGACCGTTACAAAAAGGAAAATTAGAAAATCCTTTTAAAGCCAATAAATATGTTGAAAAAGTAGATCAAGGTCATTACCAAATTACTAAAAAAAATAGAATTACACGTTACTATAAAACACAATTTAAAAAAAATTAAAGAAAATTAACCAAATTCAAGTCCCACAGGTTTCTACTTCATAATCATACTATCGTTTACATTCTGTACGATATGCCACACCCAACAAATACAGATAAAACTAATTGTATCCCAATTGACTTTCTAGCTACTAACACAATCAAAACAAGTAAGAACGTTGCAGTCGGGCGCTACCGACTGCGGAATACTCATTCACACCCGCGCAGATCACGCCCATTGCCACGCCCCCTATCGGTTTGTACATATATAATTTTTTGGAAATCAATAGAGGAGGTCTGCAGTAATATCGATATAAAATTTTGATTTTCTCACTGAGAATCGGAAAAATCGTACAGTTTTTCCGATTTGTCACGCCCCCAGTGGGCGTAGACATATCATTTTTGGCCAGTTCTTAGAAATACTGATAGGTAACGTAAGTGTGAAATTTGAATACTTACACTCAAAAAATGCGAAAATTATAGGGTATTTTTTAGCCAAGCATGCCCCATAAGAGGCGCAAAAATTATTTTTGGGTCATCGATAGAGGAGCTCACCAGTAACTCAACCATCCAATTTCTACCTCTAAAACTGTAGGAGCTATAAACTTTTGCGGTATGCCACGCCCCCTATGGGCGTAGATATATCCGCCATATCTTTTTAATCTTGGGTTTTCAACTCGAGTATATATACCAAATTTCAAATTTCTCTAGCATCAATAGTGCTCAAAATATTACAGAAAACAAAATCGCTATATAGTCAGATACTATTTGCCACGCCCCTAGTAGGCGTGGATATATAGTTTTTTGATCGATCTTCATAGGATCATAACAGTAACCTACGTGCCAAATTTGGGCGTTCTATCTTTAAAACTGTAGAAGATACACTTTTACCCGATATGCCACGCCCCCAATGGGCGTAGATATATCCGCCATAGCTTTTTTATCTTGAGTTGTCAACACGAGTCTACATTCCAAATTGCAACTCTCTAGCACTTCTAGAAGTAGTGTTTCTGAGATATCGGAAAATGCATTTTTCGATTGCCACGCCCCTAGTGGGCGTATCGGGAAAATCTTGACACTTTATAATTCGAGGGTATACACGAGTATATATTCAAAATTTCAACTTTCTAGCTTCAAAACTGTGCAAATGGTTTGCGTTCATACGGACAGACGGACAGACGGGCGGACAGACGGACATACGGACGGACAGCGTGACGGACATTGCACAAAACCAATATACTCATTTCACTTTGTGAATGAGTATAATTATCCCATTTCTTATTATGAAAAAGATAATAACATTTTTTAATCAAGACAATAACCAATAATTGATGAATGCATAACAAAAATTCTATCACACACAAAACCAATCTGTAATTATGAGCATATAAATGGTAAAGAAATGATAAAATATATCGAGCCAAATACCATTGTAATAATCACAATAATCATATTTATAATTGTAATCTTATATTTTATATACATTGTGTAAAATAAGTACCCGGAATTTAAAAAAAAAACACATTTTTTCATAATTTTTATCATTATTTTTTGGATTGCCTTCAAAATAGGCTCCTTTTCAGCCGATCCAAATTTTCCAACGAACAATCCAATCATCCGTGGCCCGCTGGTAGGCCGGCGCCCGGATGGCCTTCAGCTCCTTTAGCGAATTTTGCTTAATGTCTTCAATCGACTCAAAACGCCTTCCCCGAAGTGGCAATTTTAGTTTTGGGAAGAGAAAAGAGTCACAGGGTGCGAGATCTGGCGAATACGGTGGCTATTCGCTAGTATTTATTGAGTTTTTGGTCTTGTATTCGCGTACAATCAAGGCTCGGTGCGATGGCGCGTTGTCGTCGTGCAGAATCCACGAATTGTCCTTCCACAATTCGAGCCGTTTACGGCGGATGGCTTTACGTAAACGCCTTAAAACGGATAAATAATATTCCTTATTATCCGTTTGGCCCTCTGGAAGGAACTTAGAGTGCACCACGCCTTGGTAATCAAACAAAACCGTGAGCATAACCTTCACTTTTGACCGGCTTTGGAGTGGTTTTTTCGGATACGGCTCGTTCTCGAAGCGCCATTCGGACAATTTCTGACTGGTTTGTATGTCGTACTCGTAGACCCATGTCTCATCACCAGTTATGATGCGTTTCATGAAGGTAGGGTCCGTATTAGCTCGGGAAACCATGTCTTCAGAGACCTCCTTCCGATGCTCTTTTTGCAAAAAATTGACTAAAATTCGCCGAGTAAACAGAAGATCAACTCACTTTGACTGCTGAAGTAAACACACTAAGTAATAGATCCCGTTCTAATGAGGTTTTTGCATTCAAGGACATGTGTCCCAACATGAAAAAACCAAATTTGAAGTGTCAGGTATTCCCGGGAGAGTTTAAATTATAAATTCCGGGTACTTATTTTACACAATGTACATATCTTGTAACCCCATAATATTAATCCGTAAAATCAAACAACGCCATCAGTTCAACCAGAAGAACAACAACAAGAAAACACAGCTATCGAGATGACACAATCAACTTTATCAAAACTTTACCCTTCTGTGTCACCTTGACTCGCAGGCTCGCCTCTTAAGGAGAGGGAACTGACATAATCATACTGATTATGTCCACAATATCCAAAAGCTGTTCCCATTATTAATGTAAATATTCCCAAGCTCGCAACATGCATCACCCACAAGTAAACATATGTTCCTAGCAACATGCATCATCCGAAAGTTGCAAACATTCTAATAGAGCTCACTTTATTGTGCTGCGAAACAAAACACACACACTTTGACTCCAATCCAGAATAAACCGGATAGTCAAATCGTAAACAACCGGACTGGCGCAGAATTAGGAAAGTGCAGTTGCACGTTGCTGCCGCACAACAACAAAAATAGCAAAGAACAAATTCTGAGAATTACTGTTGCATCGACGCGTCATGTTGCTGCTGCGTAATTTTAACAGCATATATAATAAGCCTATGCTGAAATTGTCTTTAGTCTTAAGCTACTATTCAGTAAAGCAAGTTGTCATAATCTAACTTTGACTTCGTCTTTTGAATAAAGCAAGTTGTCATAATCTAACTCTGACTTCGTCTTTGCCGTTAGCCAGTGTCGAGGTATTAGTTCGACTCAAACACACAGTAAATATTAAACTAAATATTTAATTATATATATATAGTGACATAATCATACTGATTACGTCCACAATATCCAAAAGCTGTTTCCATAGCCAAATTATTAATGTAAATATTCCCAAGCTCGCAATATGCATCACCCACAAGTAAACATATGTTCCTAGCAACATGCATCATCCGAAAGTTGCAAACATTCTAATAGAGCTCACTTTATTGTGCTGCGAAACAAAACACCCACACTTTGACTCCAATCCAGAATAAACCGGATAGCCAAATCGAAAACAATCGGACTGGCGTAGAATTGGGAAAGTGCCGTTGCACGTTGATGCCGCACAACAACAAAAATAGCAAAGAACAAATTCTGAGAATTACGCGTCCGACGATCACCAAGAGTAACGGTTGCATTGACGCGTGATGTTGCTGCTGCGTAATTTTAACAGCATATATAATAAACCTATGCTGAAATTGTCTTTAGTCTTAAGCTACTATTCAATAAAGCAAGTTGTCATTATCTAACTTTGACTTCGTCTTTTAAACAAAGCAAGTTGTCATAATCAAACTTTGACTTCGTCTTTTAAATAAAACCAGTTGTCATAATCTAACTTTGACTTCGTCTTTTAAATTATATTAGCGTTGCCGTTAGCCTGTGTCGCGGCATTAGTTCGACTCAAACACACAGTAAATATTAAACTAAATATTTAATTATATATATATAGTGACATAATCATACTGATTACGTCCACAATATCCAAAAGCTGTTCCCATTATTAATGTAAATATTCCCAAGCTCGCAACATGCATCACCCACAAGTCAACATTTGTTCCTAGCAACATCCATCATCCGAAAGTTGCAAACATTCTAATAGTGCTCACTTTATTGTGCTGCACAACAATACACACACACTTTGACTCCAATCCAGAATAAACCGGATAGCCAAATCGTAAACAAACGGACTGGCGCAGAATTGGGAAAGTGCAGTTGCACGTTGATGCCGCACAACAACAAAAATAGCAAAGAACAAATTCTGAGAATTACTGTTGCATCGACGCGTCATGTTGCTGCTGCGAAATTTTAACAGCATATATAATAAGCCTATGCTGAAATTGTCTTTAGTCTTAAGCTACTATTCAATAAAGCAAGTTGTCATAATCTAACTTTGACTTCGTCTTTTGAATAAAGCAAGTTGTCATAATCTAACTCTGACTTCGTCTTTTAAATTATATTAGCGTTGCCGTTAGCCAGTGTCGAGGTATTAGTTCGACTCAAACACACAGTAAATATTAAACTAAATATTTAATTGGCGCATCTGGTAGGATAGCAATAAATTGTGGATGCTGATGCAATAACTAAGTTATTAATTCTTGTGCCCCGTTTACTGCTATCCGCTAAACAACTAACGCGACGACAACGCACGCGACGGTCAATATCACGTCAAGTTTTAAAATAAAATCTCGACAGTGACGTGTATACCGAAATTCGCACATTGCAAAGCCGCAGATTGTGCAAAAAAAAAAAATTTAAAACAATTCAAGAAGACGCGAAAGAATTCGAAGAGAACATAATTCCAGAAGCTTCTAATTATCTCAAGAAAATTCGAAAGAGCTATCTGTGCAAACAAACTGAACTTAAAATTAAGTGAATACAATTAAACAAATAATAATTTACAATAAAAGGAAATTGAACTTAAAATGAAGTAAATACAATTTAAGCAAGTAAGAACGTTGCAGTCGGGCGCTACCGACTGCGGAATACTCATTCACACCCGCGCAGATCACGCCCATTGCCACGCCCCCAATCGGTTTGTACATATATAATTTTTTGGAAAACAATAGAGGAGGTCTGCAGTAATATCGTCATAAAATCTTGATTTTCTCACTGAGAATCGGAAAAACGTACAGTTTTTCCCGATTTGTCACGCCCCCAGTTCTTAGAAATACTGATAGGTAACGTAAGTGTGAAATTTGAACACTTACACTCAAAAAATGCGAAAATTACAGGGTATTTTTTAGCCAAGCATGCCCCATAAGAGGCGCAAAAATTATTTTTGGGTCATCGATAGAGGAGCTCACCAGTAACTCAACCATCCAATTTCTACCTCTAAAACTGTAGGAGCTATAAACTTTTGCGGTATGCCACGCCCCCTATGGGCGTAGATATATCCGCCATATCTTTTTCATCTTGGGTTTTCAACTCGAGTATATATACCAAATTTCAAGTCTCTAGCATCAATAGTGCTCAAAATATTACAGAAAACAAAATCGCTATATAGTCAGATACTATTTGCCACGCCCCTAGTAGGCGTGGATATATAGTTTTTTGATCGATCTTCATAGGATCATCACAGTAACCTACGTGCCAAATTTGGGCGTTCTATCTTTAAAACTTTTACCCGATATGCCACGCCCCCAATGGGCGTAGATATATCCGAAATAGCTTTTTCATCTTGAGTTGTCAACACGAGTCTACATTCCAAATTGCAACTCTCTAGCACTTCTAGAAGTAGTGTTTCTGAGATATCGGAAAATGCATTTTTCGATTGCCACGCCCTTAGTGGGCGTGAAAACACAACTATCGAGATGACACAATCAACTTTATCAAAACTTTACCCTTCTGTGTCACCTTGACTCGCAGGCTCGCCTCTTAAGGAGAGGGAACTGACATAATCATATTGATTATGTCCACAATATCCAAAAGCTGTTCCCATTATTAATGTAAATATTCCCAAGCTCGCAACATGCATCACCCACAAGTAAACATATGTTCCTAACAACATGCATCATCCGAAAGTTGCAAACATTCTAATAGAGCTCACTTTATTGTGCTGCGAAACAAAACACACACACTTTGACTCCAATCCAGAATAAACCGGATAGCCAAATCGCAAACAATCGGACTGGCGTAGAATTGGGAAAGTGCCGTTGCACGTTGATGCCGCACAACAACAAAAATAGCAAAGAACAAATTCTGAGAATTACGCGTCCGACGATCACCAAGAGTAACGGTTGCATTGACGCGTGATGTTGCTGCTGCGTAATTTTAACAGCATATATAATAAACCTATGCTGAAATTGTCTTTAGTCTTAAGCTACTATTCAATAAAGCAAGTTGTCATTATCTAACTTTGACTTCGTCTTTTAAATAAAGCAAGTTGTCATAATCAAACTTTGACTTCGTCTTTTAAATAAAACCAGTTGTCATAATCTAACTTTGACTTCGTCTTTTAAATTATATTAGCGTTGCCGTTAGCCTGTGTCGCGGCATTAGTTCGACTCAAACACACAGTAAATATTAAACTAAATATTTAATTATATATATATAGTGACATAATCATACTGATTACGTCCACAATATCCAAAAGCTGTTTCCATTGCCAAATTATTAATATAAAAAAAATAAAAAAATAATGTAAAAAAACAACATTTGTTCCTAGCAACATCCATCATCCGAAAGTTGCAAACATTCTAATAGTGCTCACTTTATTGTGCTGCGCAACAATACACACACACTTTGACTCCAATCCAGAATAAACCGGATAGCCAAATCGTAAACAAACGGACTGGCGCAGAATTGGGAAAGTGCAGTTGCACGTTGCTGCCGCACAACAACAAAAATAGCAAAGAACAAATTCTGAGAATTACTGTTGCATCGACGCGTCATGTTGCTGCTGCGTAATTTTAACAGCATATATAATAAGCCTATGCTGAAATTGTCTTTAGTCTTAAGCTACTATTCAATAAAGCAAGTTGTCATAATCTAACTTTGACTTCGTCTTTTGAATAAAGCAAGTTGTCATAATCTAACTCTGACTTCGTCTTTGCCGTTAGCCAGTGTCGAGGTATTAGTTCGACTCAAACACACAGTAAATATTAAACTAAATATTTAATTGGCGCATCTGGTATCTGGTAGGATAGCAATAAATTGTGGATGCTGATGCAATAACTAAGTTATTAATTCTTGTGCCCCGTTTACTGCTATCCGCTAAACAACTAACGCGAAGACAACGCACGCGACGGTCAATATCGCGTCAAGTTTTAAAATAAAACCTCGACAGTGACGTGTATACCGAAATTCGCACATTGCAAAGCCGCAGATTGTGCAAAAAAAAAAAATTGAAAACAATTCAAGAAGACGCGAAAGAATTCGAAGAGAACATAATTCCAGAAGCTTCTAATTATCTCAAGAAAATTCGAAAGAGCTATCTGTGCAAACAAACTGAACTTAAAACAAGTAAGAAAGCTCTAGTCGGTGGTACCCGACTAGGAGATCCCCTGAACCCTGCGATGAGCCGATATTCCAAACGTTTTATACTTATTTAACATATATATATACAAGCAACACATGCATACACACATACACACACACATACGCACGCACGCATAAGCGAGCGCTCTGCTGATTGCGCAGTTTACGCAGCGACTGCGCTTGGGCTGCAGAAGAGCTATATTATAAAAACTTAATTGTTTAATAAGTTTCTTTGTAGATGGACTTTTTGAATCAAACTTTCAGAGTGTGATTATGTTAATCATATGTGTGTATTTGCTGAAGCACAAGTCTCTAGTACTTGAAATACGTTTTTTGAAAATTGGGGGCGAAGGGGGCGTGGCATCCAAAATATAACAAAAATCAAAATTGTATAAATTACACATGCAACTATATACAAAATAAAGAGTCTCTACCTTGAAAGATGTGCAAGCCATAATTTTATAACTGGTTTTCGATTTCGTTTTTAATCGATAACATTAAAACGATAAAAGTTATCGAATTTTTTAAACAAACTCGATCTGCGCGTGCTATACACGAACCTACATAAAAAATTTCAAGTCTCTAGCTCTTATAGATTCTGAGATCGACGCGTTCAAACATACGGACAGACGGACAGACGGACAGACGGACAGACGGACGGACGGACGGACGGACAGACGGACAGGGCTAAATCAACTCAGCTCGTCGCCCTGATCAAGAATATATATACTTTATGGGGTCTGCCACGCCTCCTTCTGCCTGTTACATACATTTTAACAAAACCATTATACCCTGTTTTCCCATTTTCAATGGGTTCAGGGTATAATAAGTAAGAAAACTCTAGTCGGCGGTACCCGACTAGGAGATCCCCTGAACCCTGCGAGAGCCGATACTCCAAACATTCTATGCTTATTTAACATATATATATACAAGAAATACATGCACATACATACACACATACACATACGCACGCACGCATAAGCGAGCGCTCTGCTGACTGCGCAGTTAACGCAGCGACTGAAAGTGGGCTGCGCTCATAGGCTTTACTATGGGAAATTAAATGTTTAATAACTTCTTTTGTAGTTGGACGTTCTTAATCAAACTTTCAGAGCGTGATTCTGTCATTTATATGTGTATATTTGCCAAAGCACAAGTCTCTAGTATTTGAAATACGGATTTTACAAGTTTGGGGGAGTTTTGGTTCCTCCGTCTCATGTTCGGCTGTGGCTGTTTGTGTGTATGTGTAGTCTGAATTTTGTGGGTAACTTTGTTCTGGGTAATATTGAGGATAGTATTCGGAATAAGAAGCTAATTGATTATAATATTCTTGTTGCATATAATCGTGATAATTTATTTCTTCTTGATTTCTAGTTTCATCTATGCTCATTTTACTTTGTCCACTTTCTGCAGGTCTAGCACGTTTTATTGTTTGGTTGGCTACGCCAGAACTATTGAAAGGGGTTTGTTGTGCAGTTACTTGTGTATGTTGTCCAAAAAGATTTTTGTTAAATTGGTTCTGTCTAAAATTTGGTCTGAATGTAGAGTATAATGGTCTGACCGGATTAGGTATTGGTTGCATTGGTCGAGGTGAATAATGATTAGGTGGAAAAATGTTATTGTTAGTATAATTAGGTGTTGGTGGAAGATATGATTGTTGAAAATAAGGTCGATATGGGACACAGGAATGGTTTGATTGAGGAAATGTGGGAAACTTTTGAATATTGGGATTTGGGTGTAACGGCTTGAAATTTTTATCTTGTTTTACTTCGTTTTGATTTGAATTTAGACAGGGTTCTTCATAAAGGTTTTTTTCTTGTAATATGTTTATTAAAGATTTTAAATCGGGAATTTCGCAATTTATAATTCTAATGCAACTATTTGTAGGTAGCTTTTGGATTAGGTCTTCAATACTAGTTTTAATTAACCGCTCATACAATGTTTTTTCATCTAAATTATTTTCTAATTCTAGCTTACTCATCAATGCCTACCTACGGTGTTCTGCCTCTTCCAGAAAATCTCGTACGTTGCCTTTGAATGGGGTGCTCCTGAATTCCTCCAATAAGACGATGTTCTTGGTTTGCGTCTTGTAGTTCAGGATCAGTTGCTTTCGAAGATCCGTCCATGTTGTTAGATTATTTATGCCAAGAGATAGCATAACTTCACTGCTGATGCATCTTTCCACGAGTCCAAAAAGTATTGACCTCTGCCTCGGATCATTGGTGGTGTAAAGTGCCAATATGTAGTCGATCCGGTTAACGAACGTGTATAAACCGTTCTTATTTCCAGTAAAATTCTCAACATTTTTAAGTTGGTTGATCACTTGTGTAATGCTGGCATCGGAAAGGGGTGTTGTTGCGTCTCCTTCCATTTTGTTTATTTAATTAATTACACTATTTTTTATTTATTTATTTTTTTTTATACCCTGAACCCATTGAAAATGGGAAATCAGGGTATAATGGTTTTGTTAAAATGTATGTAACAGGCAGAAGGAGGCGTGGCAGACCCCATAAAGTATATATATTCTTGATCAGGGCGACAAGCCGAGTTGATTTAGCCCTGTCTGTCTGTCTGTCCGTCTGTCCGTATGTATGAACGCGTCGATCTCAGAATCTATAAGAGCTAGAGATTTGAAATTTTTATGTAGGTTCGTGTATAGCACGCGGAGATCGAGTTTGTTTCAAAAATTCGATAACTTTTATCGTTTTAATGTTATCGATTAAAAACGAAATCGGAAACCAGTTATAAATTTATGGCTTGCACATCTTTAAAGCTAGAGACTCCTTATTTTGTATTTAGTATAATGTGGAGTTTATACAATTTTGATTTTTGTCACATTTTATATACCATCTCCCCTTTCCTTCCCTTCCCCCCAAATTTGTAAAAAATATATATCAAGTGCTAGAGACTTGTGCTTCGGAAAATACACACATATGAATGACATAACCACCATCTGAAAGTGTGATTAAGAAAGTCCATCTACAAAAGAACTTATTCAACATTTAACTTCCCATAATACTGCTCTTACTGCAGCCCGAACGCAGTCGCTGCGTAAACTGCACAGTCAGCAGAGCGCTCACTTATGCGTGCGTGCGTATGTGTGTGTGTATGTGTGTGTGCATGTGTTGCTTGTATATATAAATGTTAAATAAGTATACAATGTTTGGAATATCGGCTCATCGCAGGGTTCAGGGGATCTCCTAGTCGGGTACCACCGACTAGAGCTTTCTTACTTGTTTTACATTATACTGAATACAAAATTTGGAGACTCTAGCTCTAAAGATGCGGGAGATATAAATTTATAACTGCGTTTCGATAACGTTTTAAATCGATAACATTAAAACGATAAAAGTTATCGAATTTTTGAAACAAACTCGATCTGCGCGTGCTATACACGGACCTACAAAAAATTTCAAGTCTCTAGCTCTTATAGATTCTGAGATCGACGCGTTCAAACATACGGACAGACGGACAGACGGACGGACGGACAGACGGACAGGGCTAAATCAACTCAGCTCGTCGCCCTGATCAAGAATATATATACTTTATGGGGTCTGCCACGCCTCCTTCTGCCTGTTACATACATTTTAACAAAACCATTATACCCTGTTTTCCCATTTTCAATGGGTTCAGGGTATAATTAAGTGAATACAATTAAACAAATAATAATTTACAATAAAAGGAAACTGAACTTAAAATGAAGTAAATACAATTTAAGCAAGTAAGAACGTTGCAGTCGGGCGCTACCGACTGCGGAATACTCATTCACACCCGCGCAGATCACGCCCATTGCCACGCCCCCAATCGGTTTGTACATATATAATTTTTTGGAAAACAATAGAGGAGGTCTGCAGTAATATCGTCATAAAATCTTGATTTTCTCACTGAGAATCGGAAAAACGTACAGTTTTTCCCGATTTGTCACGCCCCCAGTGGGCGTAGACATATAATTTTTGGCCAGTTCTTAGAAATACTGATAGGTAACGTAAGTGTGAAATTTGAATACTATTTCTACCTCTAAAACTGTAGGAGCTATAAACTTTTGCGGTATGCCATGCCCCCTATGGGCGTAGATATATCCGCCATATCTTTTTCATCTTGGGTTTTCAACTCGAGTATATATACCAAATTTCAAGTCTCTAGCATCAATAGTGCTCAAAATATTACAGAAAACAAAATCGCTATATAGTCAGATACTATTTGCCACGCCCTTAGTAGGCGTGGATATATAGTTTTTTGATCGATCTTCATAGGATCATAACAGTAACCTACGTGCCAAATTTGGGCGTTCTATCTTTAAAACTGTAGAAGATACACTTTTACCCGATATGCCACGCCCCAATGGGCGTGGATATATCCGCCATAGCTTTTTCATCTTGAGTTGTCAACACGAGTCTACATTCCAAATTGCAACTCTCTAGCACTTCTAGAAGTAGTGTTTCTGAGATATCGGAAAATGCATTTTTCGATTGCCACGCCCCTAGTGGGCGTGAAAACACAACTATCGAGATGACACAATCAACTTTATCAAAACTTTACCCTTCTGTGTCACCTTGACTCGCAGGCTCGCCTCTTAAGGAGAGGGAACTGACATAATCATACTGATTATGTCCACAATATCCAAAAGCTGTTCCCATTATTAATGTAAATATTCCCAAGCTCGCAACATGCATCACCCGCAAGTAAACATATGTTCCTAGCAACATGCATCATCCGAAAGTTGCAAACATTCTAATAGAGCTCACTTTATTGTGCTGCGAAACAAAACACACACACTTTGACTCCAATCCAGAATAAACCGGATAGCCAAATCGCAAACAATCGGACTGGCGTAGAATTGGGAAAGTGCCGTTGCACGTTGATGCCGCACAACAACAAAAATAGCAAAGAACAAATTCTGAGAATTACGCGTCCGACGATCACCAAGAGTAACGGTTGCATTGACGCGTGATGTTGCTGCTGCGTAATTTTAACAGCATATATAATAAACCTATGCTGAAATTGTCTTTAGTCTTAAGCTACTATTCAATAAAGCAAGTTGTCATTATCTAACTTTGACTTCGTCTTTTAAATAAAGCAAGTTGTCATAATCAAACTTTGACTTCGTCTTTTAAATAAAACCAGTTGTCATAATCTAACTTTGACTTCGTCTTTTAAATTATATTAGCGTTGCCGTTAGCCTGTGTCGCGGCATTAGTTCGACTCAAACACACAGTAAATATTAAACTAAATATTTAATTATATATATATAGTGACATAATCATACTGATTACGTCCACAATATCCAAAAGCTGTTTCCAAAGCCAAATTATTAATGTAAATATTCCCAAGCTCGCAACATGCATCACCCACAAGTCAACATTTGTTCCTAGCAACATCCATCATCCGAAAGTTGCAAACATTCTAATAGAGCTCACTTTATTGTGCTGCGCAACAATACACACACACTTTGACTCCAATCCAGAATAAACCGGATAGCCAAATCGTAAACAAACGGACTGGCGCGGAGTTGGGAAAGTGCAGTTGCACGTTGCTGCCGCACAACAACAAAAATAGCAAAGAACAAATTCTGAGAATTACTGTTGCATCGAGGCGTCATGTTGCTGCTGCGTAATTTTAACAGCATATATAATAAGGCTATGCTGAAATTGTCTTTAGTCTTAAGCTACTATTCAATAAAGCAAGTTGTCATAATCTAACTTTGACTTTGTCTTTTGAATAAAGCAAGTTGTCATAATCTAACTCTGACTTCGTCTTTTAAATTATATTAGCGTTGCCGTTAGCCAGTGTCGAGGTATTAGTTCGACTCAAACACACAGTAAATATTAAACTAAATATTTAATTGGCGCATCTGGTAGGATAGCAATAAATTGTGGATGCTGATGCAATAACTAAGTTATTAATTCTTGTGCCCCGTTTACTGCTATCCGCTAAACAACTAACGCGAAGACAACGCACGCGACGGTCAATATCGCGTCAAGTTTTAAAATAAAACCTCGACAGTGACGTGTATACCGAAATTCGCACATTGCAAAGCCGCAGATTGTGCAAAAAAAAAAATTGAAAACAATTCAAGAAGACGCGAAAGAATTCGAAGAGAACATAATTCCAGAAGCTTCTAATTATCTCAAGAAAATTCGAAAGAGCTATCTGTGCAAACAAACTGAACTTAAAATTAAGTGAATACAATTAAACAAATAATAATTTACAATAAAAGGAAACTGAACTTAAAATGAAGTAAATACAATTTAAGCAAGTAAGAACGTTGCAGTCAGGCGCTACCGACTGCAGAATACTCATTCACACCCGCGCAGATCACGCCCATTGCCACGCCCCCAATCGGTTTATACATATATAATTTTTTGGAAATCAATAGAGGAGGTCTGCAGTAATATCGTCATAAAATCTTGATTTTCTCACTGAGAATCGGAAAAACGTACAGTTTTTCCCGATTTGTCACGCCCCCAGTGGGCGTAGACATATAATTTTTGGCCAGTTCTTAGAAATACTGATAGGTAACGTAAGTGTGAAATTACACTTACACTCAAAAAATGCGAAAATTACAGGGTATTTTTTAGCCAAGCATGCCCCATAAGGGGCGCAAAAATTATTTTTGGGTCATCGATAGAGGAGCTCACCAGTAACTCAACCATCCAATTTCTACCTCTAAAACTGTAGGAGCTATAAACTTTTGCGGTATGCCACGCCCCCTATGGGCGTAGATATATCCGCCATATCTTTTTCATCTTGGGTTTTCAACTCGAGTATATATACCAAATTTCAAGTCTCTAGTATCAATAGTGCTCAAAATATTACAGAAAATCGCTATATAGTCAGATACTATTTGCCACGCCCCTAGTAGGCGTGGATATATAGTTTTTTGATCGATCTTCATAGGATCATAACAGTAACCTACGTGCCAAATTTGGGCGTTCTATCTTTAAAACTGTAGAAGATACACTTTTACCCGATATGCCACGCCCCCAATGGGCGTAGATATATCCGCCATAGCTTTTTCATCTTGAGTTGTCAACACGAGTCTACATTCCAAATTGCAACTCTCTAGCACTTCTAGAAGTGTTTCTGAGATATCGGAAAATGCATTTTGCGATTGCCACGCCCCTAGTGGGCGTATCGGGAAAATCTTGACACTTTATAATTCGAGGGTATACACGAGTATATATTCAAAATTTCAACTTTCTAGCTTCAAAACTGTGCAAATGGTTTGCGTTTATACGGACAGACGGACAGACGGGCGGACAGACGGACATACGGACGGACAGCGTGACGGACATTGCACAAAACCAATATACTCATTTCACTTTGTAAATGAGTATAATTATCCCATTTCTTATTATGAAAAAGATAATAAAATTTTTTAATCAAGACAATAACCAATAATTGATGAATGCATAACAAAAATTCTATCACACACAAAACCAATCTGTAATTATAAGCATATAAATGGCAAAGAAATGATAAAATATATCGAACCAAATACCATTGTAATAATCACAATAATCATATTTATAATTGTAATCTTATATTTTATATACATATCTTGTAACCCCATAATATTAATCCGTAAAATCAAACAACGTTATCAGTTCAACCAGAAGAACAACAACAAGAAAACACAACTATCGAGATGACACAATCAACTTTATCAAAACTTTACCCTTCTGTGTCACCTTGACTCGCAGGCTCGCCTCTTAAGGAGAGGGAACTGACATAATCATACTGATTATGTCCACAATATCCAAAAGCTGTTCCCATTATTAATGTAAATATTCCCAAGCTCGCAACATGCATCACCCACAAGTAAACATATGTTCCTAGCAACATGCATCATCCGAAAGTTGCAAACATTCTAATAGAGCTCACTTTATTGTGCTGCGCAACAATACACACACACTTTGACTCCAATCCAGAATAAACCGGATAGCCAAATCGCAAATAATCGGACTGGCGTAGAATTGGGAAAGTGCCGTTGCACGTTGATGCCGCACAACAACAAAAATAGCAAAGAACAAATTCTGAGAATTACGCGTCCGACGATCACCAAGAGTAACGGTTGCATTGACGCGTGATGTTGCTGCTGCGTAATTTTAACAGCATATATAATAAACCTATGCTGAAATTGTCTTTAGTCTTAAGCTACTATTCAATAAAGCAAGTTGTCATTATCTAACTTTGACTTCGTCTTTTAAATAAAGCAAGTTGTCATAATCAAACTTTGACTTCGTCTTTTAAATAAAACCAGTTGTCATAATCTAACTTTGACTTCGTCTTTTAAATTATATTAGCGTTGCCGTTAGCCTGTGTCGCGGCATTAGTTCGACTCAAACACACAGTAAATATTAAACTAAATATTTAATTATATATATATAGTGACATAATCATACTGATTACGTCCACAATATCCAAAAGCTGTTTCCATAGCCAAATTATTAATGTAAATATTCCCAAGCTCGCAACATGCATCACCCACAAGTCAACATTTGTTCCTAGCAACATCCATCATCCGAAAGTTGCAAACATTTTAATAGTGCTCACTTTATTGTGCTGCGCAACAATACACACACACTTTGACTCCAATCCAGAATAAACCGGATAGCCAAATCGTAAACAAACGGACTGGCGCGGAGTTGGGAAAGTGCAGTTGCACGTTGCTGCCGCACAACAACAAAAATAGCAAAGAACAAATTCTGAGAATTACTGTTGCATCGACGCGTCATGTTGCTGCTGCGTAATTTTAACAGCATATATAATAAGCCTATGCTGAAATTGTCTTTAGTCTTAAGCTACTATTCAATAAAGCAAGTTGTCATTATTAACTTTGACTTCGTCTTTTGAATAAAGCAAGTTGTCATAATCTAACTCGGACTTCGTCTTTTAAATTATATTAGCGTTGCCGTTAGCCAGTGTCGAGGTATTAGTTCGACTCAAACACACAGTAAATATTAAACTAAATATTTAATTGGCGCATCTGGTAGGATAGCAATAAATTGTGGATGCTGATGCAATAACTAAGTTATTAATTCTTGTGCCCCGTTTACTGCTATCCGCTAAACAACTAACGCGAAAACAACGCACGCGACGGTCAATATCACGTCAAGTTTTAAAATAAAATCTCGACAGTGACGTGTATACCGAAATTCGCACATTGCAAAGCCGCAGATTGTGCAAAAAAAAAAATTGAAAACAATTCAAGAAGACGCGAAAGAATTCGAAGAGAACATAATTCCAGAAGCTTCTAATTATCTCAAGAAAATTCGAAAGAGCTATCTGTGCAAACAAACTGAACTTAAAATTAAGTGAATACAATTAAACAAATAATAATTTACAATAAAAGGAAACTGAACTTAAAATGAAGTAAATACAATTTAAGCAAGTAAGAACGTTGCAGTCAGGCGCTACCGACTGCAGAATACTCATTCACACCCGCGCAGATCACGCCCATTGCCACGCCCCCAATCGGTTTATACATATATAATTTTTTGGAAATCAATAGAGGAGGTCTGCAGTAATATCGTCATAAAATCTTGATTTTCTCACTGAGAATCGGAAAAACGTACAGTTTTTCCCGATTTGTCACGCCCCCAGTGGGCGTAGACATATAATTTTTGGCCAGTTCTTAGAAATACTGATAGGTAACGTAAGTGTGAAATTACACTTACACTCAAAAAATGCGAAAATTACAGGGTATTTTTTAGCCAAGCATGCCCCATAAGGGGCGCAAAAATTATTTTTGGGTCATCGATAGAGGAGCTCACCAGTAACTCAACCATCCAATTTCTACCTCTAAAACTGTAGGAGCTATAAACTTTTGCGGTATGCCACGCCCCCTATGGGCGTAGATATATCCGCCATATCTTTTTCATCTTGGGTTTTCAACTCGAGTATATATACCAAATTTCAAGTCTCTAGTATCAATAGTGCTCAAAATATTACAGAAAATCGCTATATAGTCAGATACTATTTGCCACGCCCCTAGTAGGCGTGGATATATAGTTTTTTGATCGATCTTCATAGGATCATAACAGTAACCTACGTGCCAAATTTGGGCGTTCTATCTTTAAAACTGTAGAAGATACACTTTTACCCGATATGCCACGCCCCCAATGGGCGTAGATATATCCGCCATAGCTTTTTCATCTTGAGTTGTCAACACGAGTCTACATTCCAAATTGCAACTCTCTAGCACTTCTAGAAGTGTTTCTGAGATATCGGAAAATGCATTTTTCGATTGCCACGCCCCTAGTGGGCGTATCGGGAAAATCTTGACACTTTATAATTCGAGGGTATACACGAGTATATATTCAAAATTTCAACTTTCTAGCTTCAAAACTGTGCAAATGGTTTGCGTTTATACGGACAGACGGACAGACGGGCGGACAGACGGACATACGGACGGACAGCGTGACGGACATTGCACAAAACCAATATACTCATTTCACTTTGTAAATGAGTATAATTATCCCATTTCTTATTATGAAAAAGATAATAAAATTTTTTAATCAAGACAATAACCAATAATTGATGAATGCATAACAAAAATTCTATCACACACAAAACCAATCTGTAATTATAAGCATATAAATGGCAAAGAAATGATAAAATATATCGAACCAAATACCATTGTAATAATCACAATAATCATATTTATAATTGTAATCTTATATTTTATATACATATCTTGTAACCCCATAATATTAATCCGTAAAATCAAACAACGTTATCAGTTCAACCAGAAGAACAACAACAAGAAAACACAACTATCGAGATGACACAATCAACTTTATCAAAACTTTACCCTTCTGTGTCACCTTGACTCGCAGGCTCGCCTCTTAAGGAGAGGGGAACTGACATAATCATACTGATTATGTCCACAATATCCAAAAGCTGTTCCCATTATTAATGTAAATATTCCCAAGCTCGCAACATGCATCACCCACAAGTAAACATATGTTCCTAGCAACATGCATCATCCGAAAGTTGCAAACATTCTAATAGAGCTCACTTTATTGTGCTGCGCAACAATACACACACACTTTGACTCCAATCCAGAATAAACCGGATAGCCAAATCGCAAATAATCGGACTGGCGTAGAATTGGGAAAGTGCCGTTGCACGTTGATGCCGCACAACAACAAAAATAGCAAAGAACAAATTCTGAGAATTACGCGTCCGACGATCACCAAGAGTAACGGTTGCATTGACGCGTGATGTTGCTGCTGCGTAATTTTAACAGCATATATAATAAACCTATGCTGAAATTGTCTTTAGTCTTAAGCTACTATTCAATAAAGCAAGTTGTCATTATCTAACTTTGACTTCGTCTTTTAAATAAAGCAAGTTGTCATAATCAAACTTTGACTTCGTCTTTTAAATAAAACCAGTTGTCATAATCTAACTTTGACTTCGTCTTTTAAATTATATTAGCGTTGCCGTTAGCCTGTGTCGCGGCATTAGTTCGACTCAAACACACAGTAAATATTAAACTAAATATTTAATTATATATATATAGTGACATAATCATACTGATTACGTCCACAATATCCAAAAGCTGTTTCCATAGCCAAATTATTAATGTAAATATTCCCAAGCTCGCAACATGCATCACCCACAAGTCAACATTTGTTCCTAGCAACATCCATCATCCGAAAGTTGCAAACATTTTAATAGTGCTCACTTTATTGTGCTGCGCAACAATACACACACACTTTGACTCCAATCCAGAATAAACCGGATAGCCAAATCGTAAACAAACGGACTGGCGCGGAGTTGGGAAAGTGCAGTTGCACGTTGCTGCCGCACAACAACAAAAATAGCAAAGAACAAATTCTGAGAATTACTGTTGCATCGACGCGTCATGTTGCTGCTGCGTAATTTTAACAGCATATATAATAAGCCTATGCTGAAATTGTCTTTAGTCTTAAGCTACTATTCAATAAAGCAAGTTGTCATTATTAACTTTGACTTCGTCTTTTGAATAAAGCAAGTTGTCATAATCTAACTCGGACTTCGTCTTTTAAATTATATTAGCGTTGCCGTTAGCCAGTGTCGAGGTATTAGTTCGACTCAAACACACAGTAAATATTAAACTAAATATTTAATTGGCGCATCTGGTAGGATAGCAATAAATTGTGGATGCTGATGCAATAACTAAGTTATTAATTCTTGTGCCCCGTTTACTGCTATCCGCTAAACAACTAACGCGAAAACAACGCACGCGACGGTCAATATCACGTCAAGTTTTAAAATAAAATCTCGACAGTGACGTGTATACCGAAATTCGCACATTGCAAAGCCGCAGATTGTGCAAAAAAAAAATTGAAAACAATTCAAGAAGACGCGAAAGAATTCGAAGAGAACATAATTCCAGAAGCTTCTAATTATCTCAAGAAAATTCGAAAGAACTATCTGTGCAAACAAACTGAACTTAAAATTAAGTGAATACAATTAAACAAATAATAATTTACAATAAAAGGAAACTGAACTTAAAATGAAGTAAATACAATTTAAGCAAGTAAGAACGTTGCAGTCAGGCGCTACCGACTGCAGAATACTCATTCACACCCGCGCAGATCACGCCCATTGCCACGCCCCCAATCGGTTTATACATATATAATTTTTTGGAAATCAATAGAGGAGGTCTGCAGTAATATCGTCATAAAATCTTGATTTTCTCACTGAGAATCGGAAAAACGTACAGTTTTTCCCGATTTGTCACGCCCCCAGTGGGCGTAGACATATAATTTTTGGCTAGTTCTTAGAAATACTGATAGGTAACGTAAGTGTGAAATTTGGATACTTACACTCAAAAAATGCGAAAATTACAGGGTATTTTTTAGCCAAGCATGCCCCATAAGGGGCGCAAAAATTATTTTTGGGTCATCGATAGAGGAGCTCACCAGTAACTCAACCATCCAATTTCTACCTCTAAAACTGTAGGAGCTATAAACTTTTGCGGTATGCCACGCCCCCTATGGGCGTAGATATATCCGCCATATCTTTTTCATCTTGGGTTTTCAACTCGAGTATATATACCAAATTTCAAGTCTCTAGCATCAATAGTGCTCAAAATATTACAGAAAACAAAATCGCTATATAGTCAGATACTATTTGCCACGCCCCTAGTAGGCGTGGATATATAGTTTTTTGATCGATCTTCATAGGATCATAACAGTAACCTACGTGCCAAATTTGGGCGTTCTATCTTTAAAACTGTAGAAGATACACTTTTACCCGATATGCCACGCCCCCAATGGGCGTGGATATATCCGCCATAGCTTTTTCATCTTGAGTTGTCAACACGAGTCTACATTCCAAATTGCAACTCTCTAGCACTTCTAGAAGTAGTGTTTCTGAGATATCGGAAAATGCATTTTTCGATTGCCACGCCCCTAGTGGGCGTGAAAACACAACTATCGAGATGACACAATCAACTTTATCAAAACTTTACCCTTCTGTGTCACCTTGACTCGCAGGCTCGCCTCTTAAGGAGAGGGAACTGACATAATCATACTGATTATGTCCACAATATCCAAAAGCTGTTCCCATTATTAATGTAAATATTCCCAAGCTCGCAACATGCATCACCCACAAGTAAACATATGTTCCTAGCAACATGCATCATCCGAAAGTTGCAAACATTCTAATAGAGCTCAGTTTATTGTGCTGCGAAACAATACACACACACTTTGACTCCAATCCAGAATAAACCGGATAGCCAAATCGTAAACAAACGGACTGGCGTAGAATTGGGAAAGTGCCGTTGCACGTTGATGCCGCACAACAACAAAAATAGCAAAGAACAAATTCTGAGAATTACGCGTCCGACGATCACCAAGAGTAACGGTTGCATTGACGCGTGATGTTGCTGCTGCGTAATTTTAACAGCATATATAATAAACCTATGCTGAAATTGTCTTTAGTCTTAAGCTACTATTCAATAAAGCAAGTTGTCATTATCTAACTTTGACTTCGTCTTTTAAACAAAGCAAGTTGTCATAATCAAACTTTGACTTCGTCTTTTATATAAAACCAGTTGTCATAATCTAACTTTGACTTCGTCTTTTAAATTATATTAGCGTTGCCGTTAGCCTGTGTCGCGGCATTAGTTCGACTCAAACACACAGTAAATATTAAACTAAATATTTAATTATATATATATAGTGACATAATCATACTGATTACGTCCACAATATCCAAAAGCTGTTTCCATAGCCAAATTATTAATGTAAATATTCCCAAGCTCGCAACATGCATCACCCACAAGTCAACATTTGTTTCTAGCAACATCCATCATCCGAAAGTTGCAAACATTCTAATAGAGCTCACTTTATTGTGCTGCACAACAATACACACACACTTTGACTCCAATCCAGAATAAACCGGATAGCCAAATCGTAAACAAACGGACTGGCGCAGAATTGGGAAAGTGCAGTTGCACGTTGCTGCCGCACAACAACAAAAATAGCAAAGAACAAATTCTGAGAATTACTGTTGCATCGACGCGTCATGTTGCTGCTGCGTAATTTTAACAGCATATATAATAAGGCTATGCTGAAATTGTCTTTAGTCTTAAGCTACTATTCAATAAAGCAAGTTGTCATAATCTAACTTTGACTTCGTCTTTTGAATAAAGCAAGTTGTCATAATCTAACTCTGACTTCGTCTTTTAAATTATATTAGCGTTGCCGTTAGCCAGTGTCGAGGTATTAGTTCGACTCAAACACACAGTAAATATTAAACTAAATATTTAATTGGCGCATCTGGTAGGATAGCAATAAATTGTGGATGCTGATGCAATAACTAAGTTATTAATTCTTGTGCCCCGATTACTGCTATCCGCTAAACAACTAACGCGAAAACAACGCACGCGACGGTCAATATCGCGTCAAGTTTTAAAATAAAACCTCGACAGTGACGTGTATACCGAAATTCGCACATTGCAAAGCCGCAGATTAGGCAAAAAAAAAATTGAAATCAATTCAAGAAGACGCGAAAGAATTCGAAGAGAACATAATTCCAGAAGCTTCTAATTATCTCAAGAAAATTCGAAAGAGCTATCTGTGCAAACAAACTGAACTTAAAATTAAGTGAATACAATTAAACAAATAATAATTTACAATAAAAGGAAACTGAACTTAAAATGAAGTAAATACAATTTAAGCAAGTAAGAACGTTGCAGTCAGGCGCTACCGACTGCAGAATACTCATTCACACCCGCGCAGATCACGCCCATTGCCACGCCCCCAATCGGTTTGTACATATATAATTTTTTGGAAATCAATAGAGGAGGTCTGCAGTAATATCGTCATAAAATCTTGATTTTCTCACTGAGAATCGGAAAAACGTACAGTTTTTCCCGATTTGTCACGCCCCCAGTGGGCGTAGACATATAATTTTTGGCTAGTTCTTAGAAATACTGATAGGTAACGTAAGTGTGAAATTTGGATACTTACACTCAAAAAATGCGAAAATTACAGGGTATTTTTTAGCCAAGCATGCCCCATAAGGGGCGCAAAAATTATTTTTGGGTCATCGATAGAGGAGTTCACCAGTAACTCAACCATCCAATTTCTACCTCTAAAACTGTAGGAGCTATAAACTTTTGCGGTATGCCACGCCCCCTATGGGCGTAGATATATCCGCCATATCTTTTTCATCTTGGGTTTTCAACTCGAGTATATATACCAAATTTCAAGTCTCTAGCATCAATAGTGCTCAAAATATTACAGAAAACAAAATCGCTATATAGTCAGATACTATTTGCCACGCCCCTAGTAGGCGTGGATATATAGTTTTTTGATCGATCTTCATAGGATCATAACAGTAACCTACGTGCCAAATTTGGGCGTTCTATCTTTAAAACTGTAGAAGATACACTTTTACCCGATATGCCACGCCCCCAATGGGCGTAGATATATCCGCCATAGCTTTTTCATCTTGAGTTGTCAACACGAGTCTACATTCCAAATTGCAACTCCCTAGCACTTCTAGAAGTAGTGTTTCTGAGATATCGGAAAATGCATTTTTCGATTGCCACGCCCCTAGTGGGCGTGAAAACACAACTATCGAGATGACACAATCAACTTTATCAAAACTTTACCCTTCTGTGTCACCTTGACTCGCAGGCTCGCCTCTTAAGGAGAGGGGAACTGACATAATCATACTGATTATGTCCACAATATCCAAAAGCTGTTCCCATTATTAATGTAAATATTCCCAAGCTCGCAACATGCATCACCCACAAGTAAACATATGTTCCTAGCAACATGCATCATCCGAAAGTTGCAAACATTCTAATAGAGCTCACTTTATTGTGCTGCGCAACAATACACACACACTTTGACTCCAATCCAGAATAAACCGGATAGCCAAATCGCAAATAATCGGACTGGCGTAGAATTGGGAAAGTGCCGTTGCACGTTGATGCCGCACAACAACAAAAATAGCAAAGAACAAATTCTGAGAATTACGCGTCCGACGATCACCAAGAGTAACGGTTGCATTGACGCGTGATGTTGCTGCTGCGTAATTTTAACAGCATATATAATAAACCTATGCTGAAATTGTCTTTAGTCTTAAGCTACTATTCAATAAAGCAAGTTGTCATTATCTAACTTTGACTTCGTCTTTTAAATAAAGCAAGTTGTCATAATCAAACTTTGACTTCGTCTTTTAAATAAAACCAGTTGTCATAATCTAACTTTGACTTCGTCTTTTAAATTATATTAGCGTTGCCGTTAGCCTGTGTCGCGGCATTAGTTCGACTCAAACACACAGTAAATATTAAACTAAATATTTAATTATATATATATAGTGACATAATCATACTGATTACGTCCACAATATCCAAAAGCTGTTTCCATAGCCAAATTATTAATGTAAATATTCCCAAGCTCGCAACATGCATCACCCACAAGTCAACATTTGTTTCTAGCAACATCCATCATCCGAAAGTTGCAAACATTCTAATAGAGCTCACTTTATTGTGCTGCACAACAATACACACACACTTTGACTCCAATCCAGAATAAACCGGATAGCCAAATCGTAAACAAACGGACTGGCGCAGAATTGGGAAAGTGCAGTTGCACGTTGCTGCCGCACAACAACAAAAATAGCAAAGAACAAATTCTGAGAATTACTGTTGCATCGACGCGTCATGTTGCTGCTGTATCGGGAAAATCTTGACACTTTATAATTCGAGGGTATACACGAGTATATATTCAAAATTTCAACTTTCTAGCTTCAAAACTGTGCAAATGGTTTGCGTTCATACGGACAGACGGACAGACGGGCGGACAGACGGACATACGGACGGACAGCGTGACGGACATTGCACAAAACCAATATACTCATTTCACTTTGTGAATGAGTATAATTATCCCATTTCTTATTATGAAAAAGATAATAAAATTTTTTAATCAAGACAATAACCAATAATTGATGAATGCATAACAAAAATTCTATCACACACAAAACCAATCTGTAATTATAAGCACATAAATGGCAAAGAAATGATAAAATATATGGAGCCAAATACCATTGTAATAATCACAATAATCATATTTATAATTGTAATCTTATATTTTATATACATATCTTGTAACCCCATAATATTAATCCGTAAAATCAAACAAAGCCATCAGTTCAACCAGAAGAACAACAACAAGAAAACACAACTATCGAGATGACACAATCAACTTTATCAAAACTTTACCCTTCTGTGTCACCTTGACTCGCAGGCTCGCCTCTTAAGGAGAGGGGAACTGACATAATCATACTGATTATGTCCACAATATCCAAAAGCTGTTCCCATTATTAATGTAAATATTCCCAAGCTCGCAACATGCATCACCCACAAGTAAACATATGTTCCTAGCAACATGCATCATCCGAAAGTTGCAAACATTCTAATAGTGTTCACTTTATTGTGCTGCGCAACAATACACACACACTTTGACTCCAATCCAGAATAAACCGGATAGCCAAATCGTAAACAAACGGACTGGCGCAGAATTGGGAAAGTGCAGTTGCACGTTGCTGCCGCACAACAACAAAAATAGCAAAGAACAAATTCTGAGAATTACTGTTGCATCGACGCGTCATGTTGCTGCTGCGTAATTTTAACAGCATATATAATAAGCCTATGCTGAAATTGTCTTTAGTCTTAAGCTACTATTCAATAAAGCAAGTTGTCATAATCTAACTTTGACTTCGTCTTTTGAATAAAGCAAGTTGTCATAATCTAACTCTGACTTCGTCTTTTAAATTATATTAGCGTTGCCGTTAGCCAGTGTCGAGGTATTAGTTCGACTCAAACACACAGTAAATATTAAACTAAATATTTAATTGGCGCATCTGGTAGGATAGCAATAAATTGTGGATGCTGATGCAATAACTAAGTTATTAATTCTTGTGCCCCGATTACTGCTATCCGCTAAACAACTAACGCGAAAACAACGCACGCGACGGTCAATATCGCGTCAAGTTTTAAAATAAAACCTCGACAGTGACGTGTATACCGAAATTCGCACATTGCAAAGCCGCAGATTGTGCAAAAAAAAAAATTGAAAACAATTCAAGATGACGCGAAAGAATTCGAAGAGAACATAATTCCAGAAGCTTCTAATTATCTCAAGAAAATTCGAAAGAGCTATCTGTGCAAACAAACTGAACTTAAAATTAAGTGAATACAATTAAACAAATAATAATTTACAATAAAAGGAAACTGAACTTAAAATGAAGTAAATACAATTTAAGCAAGTAAGAACGTTGCAGTCAGGCGCTACCGACTGCAGAATACTCATTCACACCCGCGCAGATCACGCCCATTGCCACGCCCCCAATCGGTTTGTACATATATAATTTTTTGGAAATCAATAGAGGAGGTCTGCAGTAATATCGTCATAAAATCTTGATTTTCTCACTGAGAATCGGAAAAACGTACAGTTTTTCCCGATTTGTCACGCCCCCAGTGGGCGTAGACATATAATTTTTGGCTAGTTCTTAGAAATACTGATAGGTAACGTAAGTGTGAAATTTGGATACTTACACTCAAAAAATGCGAAAATTACAGGGTATTTTTTAGCCAAGCATGCCCCATAAGGGGCGCAAAAATTATTTTTGGGTCATCGATAGAGGAGCTCACCAGTAACTCAACCATCCAATTTCTACCTCTAAAACTGTAGGATCTATAAACTTTTGCGGTATGCCACGCCCCCTATGGGCGTAGATATATCCGCCATATCTTTTTCATCTTGGGTTTTCAACTCGAGTATATATACCAAATTTCAAGTCTCTAGCATCAATAGTGCTCAAAATATTGCAGAAAACAAAATCGTTATATAGTCAGATACTATTTGCCACGCCCCTAGTAGGCGTGGATATATAGGTTTTTGATCGATCTTCATAGGATCATAACAGTAACCTACGTGCCAAATTTGGGCGTTCTATCTTTAAAACTGTAGAAGATACACTTTTAGCCGATATGCCACGCCCCCAATGGGCGTAGATATATCCGCCATAGCTTTTTCATCTTGAGTTGTCAACACGAGTCTACATTCCAAATTGCAACTCTCTAGCACTTCTAGAAGTAGTGTTTCTGAGATATCGGAAAATGCATTTTTCGATTGCCACGCCCCTAGTGGGCGTATCGGGAAAATCTTGACACTTTATAATTCGAGGGTATACACGAGTATATATTCAAAATTTCAACTTTCTAGCTTCAAAACTGTGCAAATGGTTTGCGTTCATACGGACAGACGGACAGACGGGCGGACAGACGGACATACGGACGGACAGCGTGACGGACATTGCACAAAACCAATATACTCATTTCACTTTGTAAATGAGTATAATTATCCCATTTCTTATTATGAAAAAGATAATAAAATTTTTTAATCAAGACAATAACCAATAATTGATGAATGCATAACAAAAATTCTATCACACACAAAACCAATCTGTAACAAGTAAGAACGTTGCAGTCGGGCGCTACCGACTGCGGGAACCTCATTCACACCCCCACAGATCACGCCCATTGCCACGCCCACAATTGGTTTGTACATATATAATTTTTTGGAAATCAATAGAGGAGATCAGCAGTAATATCTGTATATAATTCTGATTTTCTCACTGAGAATCGGAAAAACGTATAGTTTTTCCCGATTTGCCACGCCCCCAGTAGGCGTAGACATATAATTTTTGGCCAGTTCTTAGAAGTAGTGAAGGGTAACGTAAGTGTGAAATTTGGATGCTTACACTCAAAAAATGCGAAAATTACAGGGTATTTTTTAGCCGGGCATACCCCATAAGGGGCGTAAAAATTATTTTTGGGTCATCGATAGAGGAGCTCACCAGTAACTTACCATCCAATTTTGAAGCTTCTAGCTCTAAAACTGTAGGAGCTACAAACTTTTGCGGTTTGCCACGCCCCCTATGGGCGTAGATATATCCGCCATATCTTTTCCAACTTGGGTTGTCAACCCGAGTATATATACCAAGTTTCAAGTCTCTAGCATCAATAGTGCTCAAAATATTACAGAATTCCAAAAATCACTATATAGTTAGATCCGATTTGCCACGCCCCTAGTAGGCGTGGATATATAGATTTTTGGTCGATCTTCATAGGATCGTATCAGTAACCTACGTGCCAAATTTGGGCGTTTTAGCTTTAAAACTGTAGAAGATACAGTTTTACCCGATTTGCCACGCCCCCAATGGGCGTAGATATATCCGCCATAGCTTTTTCAACTTGAGTTGTCAACACAAGTCTACATTCCAAATTGCAACTCTCTAGCACTTCTAGAAGTAGTGTTTCTGAGGTATGGGCAAATGCATTTTCCGATTTGCCACGCCCCTAGTGGGCGTATCGGGAAAATCTTGACACTTTATAATTCGAGGGTATACACGAGTATATATTCCAAATTTCAACTCTCTAGCTTCAAAACTGTGCAAATGGTTTGCGTTCATACGGACAGACGGACAGACGGACAGACGGACAGACGGACGGACGGACAGACGGACAGACGGACAGACGGACAGACGGACAGACGGACGGACAGCGTGACGGACATTGCACAAAACCAATATACTCATTTCACTTTGTGAATGAGTATAATTATGAGCATATAAATGGCAAAGAAATGATAAAATATATCGAGACAAATACCATTGTAATAATCACAATAATCATATTTATAATTGTAATCTTATATTTTATATACATATCTTGTAACCCCATAATATTAATCCGTAAAATCAAACAAAGCCATCAGTTCAACCAGAAGAACAACAACAAGAAAACACAACTATCGAGATGACACAATCAACTTTATCAAAATTTTACCCTTCTGTGTCACCTTGACTCGCAGGCTCGCCTCTTAACGAGAGGGAACTGACATAATCATACTGATTATGTCCACAATATCCAAAAGCTGTTCCCATTATTAATGTAAATATTCCCAAGCTCGCAACATGCATCACCCACAAGTAAACATATGTTCCTAGCAACATGCATCATCCGAAAGTTGCAAACATTCTAAAAGAGCTCACTTTATTGTGCTGCGAAACAATACACACACACTTTGACTCCAATCCAGAATAAACCGGATAGCCAAATCGTAAACAAACGGACTGGCGTAGAATTGGGAAAGTGCCGTTGCACGTTGATGCCGCACAACAACAAAAATAGCAAAGAACAAATTCTGAGAATTACGCGTCCGACGATCAACAAGAGTAACGGTTGCATTGACGCGTGATGTTGCTGCTGCGTAATTTTAACAGCATATATAATAAATCTATGCTGAAATTGTCTTTAGTCTTAAGCTACTATTCAATAAAGCAAGTTGTCATTATCTAACTTTGACTTCGTCTTTTAAACAAAGCAAGTTGTCATAATCAAACTTTGACTTCGTCTTTTAAATAAAACCAGTTGTCATAATCTAACTTTGACTTCGTCTTTTAAATTATATTAGCGTTGCCGTTAGCCTGTGTCGCGGCATTAGTTCGACTCAAACACACAGTAAATATTAAACTAAATATTTAATTATATATATATAGTGACATAATCATACTGATTACGTCCACAATATCCAAAAGCTGTTTCCATAGCCAAATTATTAACGTAAATATTCCCAAGCTCGCAACATGCATCACCCACAAGTCAACATTTGTTCCTAGCAACATCCATCATCCGAAAGTTGCAAACATTCTAATAGTGCTCACTTTATTGTGCTGCGCAACAATACACACACACTTTGACTCCAATCCAGAATAAACCGGATAGCCAAATCGTAAACAAACGGACTGGCGCAGAATTGGGAAAGTGCAGTTGCATGTTGCTGCCGCACAACAACAAAAATAGCAAAGAACAAATTCTGAGAATTACTGTTGCATCGACGCGTCATGTTGCTGCTGCGTAATTTTAACAGCATATATAATAAGCCTATGCTGAAATTGTCTTTAGTCTTAAGCTACTATTCAATAAAGCAAGTTGTAATAATCTAACTTTGACTTCGTCTTTTGAATAAAGCAAGTTGTCATAATCTAACTCTGACTTCGTCTTTTAAATTATATTAGCGTTGCCGTTAGCCAGTGTCGAGGTATTAGTTCGACTCAAACACACAGTAAATATTAAACTAAATATTTAATTGGCGCATCTGGTAGGATAGCAATAAATTGTGGATGCTGATGCAATAACTAAGTTATTAATTCTTGTGCCCCGTTTACTGCTATCCGCTAAACAACTAACGCGAAGACAACGCACGCGACGGTCAATATCGCGTCAAGTTTTAAAATAAAATCTCGACAGTGACGTGTATACCGAAATTCGCACATTGCAAAGCCGCAGATTGTGCAAAAAAAAAAAAATTGAAAACAATTCAAGAAGACCCGAAAGAATTCGAAGAGAACATAATTCCAGAAGCTTCTAATTATCTCAAGAAAATTCGAAAGAGCTATCTGTGCCAACAAACTGAACTTAAGATTAAGTGAATACAATTAAACAAATAATAATTTACAATAAAAGGAAACTGAACTTAAAATGAAGTAAATACAATTTAAGCAAGTAAGAACGTTGCAGTCAGGCGCTACCGACTGCAGAATACTCATTCACACCCGCGCAGATCACGCTCATTGCCACGCCCCCAATCGCCCCCAGTGGTCGCAGTCATAAAATATTTGGCCAGTTCTTAGAAGTAGTGAAGGGTAACGTAAGTGTGAAATTTGGATGCTTACACTCAAAAAATTCGAAAATTACAGGGTATTTTTTAGCCAAGCATGTCCCATAAGGGACGCAAAAATTATTTTTGGGTCATCGATAGAGGAGCTCACCAGTAACTCAACCATCCAATTTCTACCTCTAAAACTGTAGGAGCTATAAACTTTTGCGGTATGCTACGCCCCCTATGGGCGTAGATATATCCGCCATATCTTTTTCATCTTGGGTTTTCAACTCGAGTATATATACCAAATTTCAAGTCTCTAGCATCAATAGTGCTCAAAATATTACAGAATTTGAAAAATCACTATATCGTCAGATCCGATTTGCCACGCCCCTAGTAGGCGTGGATATATAATGATCGATCGTCATAGGATCATAACAGTAACCTATGTGCTAAATTTGGGCGTTCTATCTTTAAAACTGTAGAAGATACAGTTGTAGCCGATTTGCCACGCCCCCAATGGGCGTAGACATATCCGCAATAGCTTTTTCATCTTGAGTTGTCAATACGAGTCTACATTCTAAATTACAACTCTTTAGCGCTTCTAGAAATAGTATTTCTGAGATATCGGATTTGCAGATATAGCCAAACCAATGACAACAGTACTTCGAAAAGACTCAAAAATAGATATTAACAAGTAAGAACGTTGCAGTCGGGCGCTACCGACTGCGAGATACTCATTCACACCCGCACAGATCACGCCCATTGCCACGCCCACAATTGGTTTGTACATATATAATTTTTTGGAAATCAATAGAGGAGATCAGCACTAATATCGTCAAAAAATTTTGATTTTCTCACTGATTTGTCACGCCCCAAGTGGGCGTTGACATATAATTTTTGGCCAGTTCTTAGAAATACTGATGGGTAACGTAAGTGTTAAATTTTGGATACTTACACTCAAAAAATGCGAAAATTACAGGGTCTTTTTTAGCCGGGCATGCCCCATAAGGGGCGCAAAAATTATTTTTGGGTCATCGATAGAGGAGCTCACCAGTAACTCAACCATCCAATTTCTACCTCTAAAACTGTAGGAGCTATAAACTTTTGCGGTTTGCCACGCCCCCTATGGGCGTAGATATATCCGCCATATCTTTTTCATCTTGGTTTTTCAACTCGAGTATATATACCAAATTGCAACTCTCTAGCACTTCTAGAAGTAGTGTTTCTGAGATATCGGAATATGCATTTTCCGATTTGCCACGCCCCTAGTGGGCGTATCGGGAAAATCTTGACACTTTAGAATTCGAGGGTATACACGAGTATATATTCCAAATTTCAACTCTCTAGCTTCAAAACTGTGCAAATGGTTTTCGTTCATACGGACAGACGGACGGACAGCGTGTCGGACATTGCACAAAACCAATATACTCATTTCACTTGGTGAATGAGTATAAAAATCCAGAATATATTAGAGCTTTTGAAAAACTTATTTCCAATGACCCAATTTTAAAAATTCCAGACTTAAAAAATAAATTCATTTTAACAACTGACGCAAGTAATGTAGCTCTTGGAGCTATACTTTCTTAAGACGGACATCCCATCATATTACATCCCAGCTTTATTAGCAGAACCCTTAATGACCACGAAACTAACTACAGCGCCATAGAAAAAGAACTTTAAGCTATTGTATGGGCAACAAAAACATTTCGACACTACCTTCTAGGTCGACATTTCGAAGTTGTATAAAATGAAAGAACCAAATTCAAAATTAACCCGATGGAGAGTAAAATTATCAGAATACGATTTTGATATAAAATACATAAAAGGAAAGGAAAACCACATAGCTGACGCTCTATCGCGAGTAAAAATAGAACAGACTTATTTCGGAGAAGAAACACAACATAGCGCTGACGAAGACAATAGTTATTTAATTTGCATTACAGAGAAACCATTATATTTTCTAAAGGCATTCCAAATATTAAAAAAAATAATTACTTCAAAAAATTAATAATTCACATTACATACGATAACATGACTAAAGACAAACCCGAAAAATATTTTCCGAACATTGTCGCGATAAATTTGTAATAGACATTTATTCCTCTGAAGGCAAACATTATCTTAGTTGCATAGACATTTATTCAAAATTTGCTACTCTTGAAAATATTAAAACAAAAGATTGGATAGAATGCAAGAATTCATTAATGCGTTTATTTAATCAGTTAGGAAAACCAATATTATTAAAAGCTGACCGAGACGGCGCATTTTCCAGCTTAGCACTCAAAAAATGGCTTGAAAATGAAGGAGTAGAAATACAATTAAATACTACAAAAACAGGAGTAGCAGACATCGAACGACTACACAAAACAATAAACGAAAAAATTAGAATAATAAACACTTTAAATGACGAAGAAAATAAACTCAGTAAAATAGAAACCATTCTTTACATTTACAATCACAAAACAAAACATGACACAACTGGACAAACTCCTGCTCACATATTCTTATATGCTGGACAACCAAAGTTAGACACTCAAGAAAAAAAAAAGAAAAAGTAATAAATAAAATGAACAGTGACCGAAAAGGACCGTTACAAAAAGGAAAATTAGAAAACCCCTTTAAAGCCAAAAATGTTGAAAAAGTAGATCAAGGTCATTACCAAATTACTAACAAAAATAGAATTACACGTTACTATAAAACACAATTTAAAAAATCAAAGAAAATTATACAAATTCAAGTCCCACAGGTTTCTACTTCATAATCATACTATCGTTTATATTCTGTACTATATGCCACACCCAACAAATACAGATAAAACTAATTGTATCCCATTTCCTAATTGTCTTTCAAGCTACTAACACAATCAAAATTATCCCATCTCGTGATCACAATGGCTATCAAATTGATTTCTTATTATGAAAAAGATAATAAAATTTTTAATCGAGACAATAAACCATTAATTGATGAATGCATAACAAAAAATCTATTACACACAAAACCAATCTGTAATTATGAACATATAAATGACAAAGAAATGATAAAATATATCGAGACAAATACCATTGTAATAATCACAATAATCATATTTATAATTGTAATCTTATATTTTATATACGTATCTTGTAACCCCATAATATTAATACGTAAAATCAAACAACGCCATCAATTCAACCAGAAGAACAACAACAAGAAAACACAACTATCGAGATGACACAATCAACATCACCAAAACTTTACCCTTCTGTGTCACCTTGACTCGCAGGCTCGCCTTTTAAGGAGGCGACATAACATAACATAACATAATCATACTGATTACGTCCACAATATCCAAAAGCTGTTCCCATAGCCAAATTATTAATGTAAATATTCTCAAGCTCGCCACATGCATCACCCATAAGTTAACATAAACAAGTAAGAAAGCTCTAGTCGGCGGTACCCGACTAGGAGATCCCCTGAACCCTGCGAAGAGCCGATATTCCAAACATTCTATGCTTATTTAACACATATATACAATCAACACATGCACACACACACACACACACACACATGCATACGCACACACGCATAAGCACGCGCTCTGCTGACTGCGCAGTCAACGCAGCGACTGCGCTTCGGCTGCAATATGCCTATTGTATGGGAAATTAAATGTTTAATAATTTCTTTTGTATATGGACTTTCTTAATCAAACTTTCACAGCGTAATTATGTCATTCATATGTATGTATTTGCACAAGTCTCTACTATTTGAAATATGGATTTTACAAGTTTAGGGGGAAGGGAAGGAAAGGGGGGATGGTATCCAAAATGTGACAAAAATCAAAATTGTATAAACTCCACATTATACTAAATACAAAGTTTGGAGACTCTAGCTTTAAAGATGTAGGAGATATAAATTTATAACTGCATTTCGATAACGTTTTAAATCGATAACTTTAAAACGATCAAATTTATCGATTTTTTGAAACAAACTCGATCTGCGCGTGCTATACACGGATCTATATAAAAAAAATTTCAAGTCTCTAGCTTTTATAGATTCTGAGATCGACGCGTTCACACATACGGACAGACGGACAGACGGACAGACGGACAGACGGACAGACGGACGGACGGACAGACGGACAGACGGACATGGCTATATCGACTCAGTTCGTCGAGCTGATCAAGAATATATATACTTTATGGGGTCTGCCACGCCTCCTTCTGCCTGTTACATACATTTCAACAAAACCATTATACCCTGATTTCCCATTTTCAATGGGTTCAGGGTATAAAAAGAATAGCAAAGAACAAATTCTGAGAATTACGCTTGTTGCTGCTGCTTAATTTTAACAGCATATAAAATAAGCCTATGCTGAAGTCTTAAGCTACTATTCAATAAAGCAAGTTGTCATAATCTAACTTGGACTTCGTCTTTTAAATAAAGCAAGTTGTCATAATCAAACTTTGACTTCGTCTTTAAAATAAAGTAAGTTTTCATGTTCTAACTCTGACGTTAGCCTGTGTCGCGGCATCAAACACACAGTAAATATTAAACTAAATATTTAATTATATATTATACATATATATAATTACATAGATCGTTATTCGGTAACAAATTATAACTTTATTTAATAATACCTCGATACTATGGAAGTTTAAAACTTAAAACTATTGTAGACTTCAGCTTTAACCACTTGAGAATTATTGCATTGCTTAAATTAAAAGTGAAGTGTTAAAATTGTAGTGTGGATTGTAGCGCAGCGTGTGTGTGGATTGTAGCAAAGTTTGTGTGGATTGTAGCTTAGTTTGTGTGGATTGTAGAAAAGTGTGTGTGGATTGGCTACATATGCCACTTCCCCATCCTTAAAAATTTAGCCTGTCCTCAGGCGGATAATTAAGGATATAATGTAGGATCTGTTTCCATTACAATATTTATACTCATTCACAAAGTGAAATGAGTATATTGGTTTTGTGCAATGTCCGTCACGCTGTCCGTCTGTCCGTATGAACGCAAACCATTTGCACAGTTTTGAAGCTAGAGAGTTGAAATTTGGAATATATACTCGTGTATACCCTCGAATTGTAAAGTGTCAAGATTTTCCCGATACGCCCACTAGGGGCGTGGCAAATCGGAAAATGCATTTTCCGATCTCAGAAACACTACTTCTAGAAGTGCTAGAGAGTTGCAATTTGGAATGTAGACTCGTGTTGACAACTCAAGATGAATAAGCTATGGCGGATATATCTACGCCCATTGGGGGCGTGGCATATCGGGTAAAAGTGTATCTTCTACAGTTTTAAAGATAGAACGCCCAAATTTGGCACGTAGGTTACTGTTACGATCCTATGAAGATCGACTAAAAATTTGTATATCCACGCCCACTAGGGGCGTGGCAAATAGTATCTGACTATATAGTGATTTTTCAAATTCTGTAATATTTTGAGCACTATGAATGCTAGAGACTTGAAACTTGGTATATATACTAGGGTTGACAACCCAAGTTGAAAAAGTTATGGCGGATATATCTACGCCCAAAGGGGGCGTGGCAAATCGCAAAAGTTTATAGCTCCTACAGTTTTAGAGCTAGAAGCTTCAAAATTGGATGGTTGAGTTACTGGTGAGCTCCTCTATCGATGCGCCAAAAATAATTTTTACGCCCCTTATGGGGCATGCTTGGCTAAAAAATACCCTGTAATTTTCGCATTTTTTGAGTGTAAGCATCCAAATTTCACACTTACGTTACCCTTCACTACTTCTAAGAACTGGTCAAAAATTATACGTCTACGCCCACTGGGGGCGTGGCAAATCGGGATAAACTGTACATTTTTCCGACTCTCAGTGAGAAAATCAAAATTTTATGACAATATTACTGCTGATCTCCTCTATTGATTTCCAAAAAATTATATATGTACAAACCAATTGTGGGCGTGGCAATGGGTGTGACCTGTGTGAATGAGTATCCCGCAGTCGGTAGCGCCCGACTGCAACGTTCTTACTTGTTTTATTTTCAATTTCTGTTATTTCTGGGTTTGTTTGTGTATCTGAGATTGATTCTTAGCATTTATACTTTAAATAAACAATTTTATAATGATTAAATTGATTATTAAAGTAGTTAATGTTATAATTTGAAATGTGTTGTACAATTTTGTGTGTTCTTGTAAAATTTGTTTTGTTTTAATGTATGATATTTGTTCTAGCTTAGTTACATTATTGATTATATTCTAAGTTTACAAATCTGGCCGGGGTGCAGACCAAGTCTACCCACGACCAGCACTCACAAGAAAATTTCTTGAGTGCTGGTCGACGCTATCAACATTATCTGCGGGTGTTAGGGTCGGGGTTATCCACACCTCGTCCAAACTGCTGATCAAGTCTACCAAGTTAGCTGCGGCCTCCAATGGGATTCGCCACGTCGGTTGGCACGCGGTTTGTTAAATTCCGTTTTGTTAAGGGTTATGGTGCCTACTTAATAAAAACTAAAATTGTTAATCTATTTAATTTTTATTATCTTCTTTTAACAGGTGTTTTCCTTATTATATTAGAATTAGGGGTAAAGTTATATAAACAAAAGAATCTTTAAGGATCGGGTGCATCGCCATCGATGTCACTCCTGTCGTCGTCGAGTCTTCCTTCCGTCCTGATGGAATGGTTTCCCTGTAGGGACCGTTAAATTTGGGTGCCAACATCGAAGCAAACCCTTCCGCTGCGTTAGAAAGTTGGTCCTGGCGCGACAGAACTGATGACCCTATCGTGGAAAGTCGCCCAGCACGCGGTTTGTTAAATTACGTTGTTAAGGGCTATGGTGGCTGTCCGCTTCCCGCGTCCACTCGATATCAACACTCCTGTGTGATCCTCCCAGTCTCCCCGTCCTGCCTGCGCGCATCTGTAACAGACCCGGTGCGGACCGACTCTGTTTCCTGTGCCCTGGGTCAACATCTGATGAGCCGCCTCCGCTGGCTTCGCGGCTGGTGCCCCCCGGATGCTCGGCCCCTACTCTGCGGACCGATAGTCCGTTGGTTGCGAGCGGAACGGGTTGTTGGCCGACTCTCCTCTGGTTTCTCCCAAGCAGGTTTCATCCAGATAGCCGTGACGCTCTCTTCCCAATCCTTTCTCTGATCCAGCACATACTCGTACTCCGTCGCCATCTGAGGCAATTGTGCAAGAGACGTGAAGTCCTGTCGTGTCACGTACAGTGTGCACTCAGGGGCGGCGTTTTCGTACACCCGATAATCCTGTGCCGAAGTGTAGGCTGCGCGACGCATTAGCAGTCTTATTTCCACTAAATAGTCCTTGAAGCTCTCTCCTTCCCACTGCCGGAGCGGTCTAATCTGGTCTTCGAGACGTTCGAAATACTGCGGCGGCAAGAAGAAATCCAGAAATCCGCTTCTGAATTCAGTCCAGGTCTCGTCCCTTAATCCACGAGCATCTCGCTCATACTCTAGGCATACGGTCGAGATCGATGCCATATGTGAGGGACCGCTCCTCCAGGATTTCCAAAAATCCGAGTGGGTCAGAGTGACCGTTATAGCTCATGCCCCATTTCCTGAACTGCTCCGCCACGCATCTGGGCGGGCTCCTCCCAGGCTCTTTGACCTCGCCGTCGAGGCTAGAATCATCCCGGGCCCCGCTCTTTCGGCCCTCGGCCATCCCGCTGACCGTTGGGACGCTCAATTTCCACGACGGTGCCGGGATAGGCAGTTGAGCTCCACGCAGATCCGATTCAGACTTCTGATAAGCTCGGCCGCCGCCACACGGCGCCGTGCTCCCCAGAAAAGGATCTGGTATCTTGCCTGGTCGCGTCCTCGTTGTTACTGTTTTCCCTGGATTCGTGCTCAATTCTTCCTGGTTTTATTTTCCCTTTTTTTGCACCATGAACCCATTGAAAATGGGAAATCAGGGTATAATGGTTTTGTTAAAATGTATGTAACAGGCAGAAGGAGGCGTGGCAGACCCCATAAAGTATATATATTCTTGATCAGGGTGACAAGCCGAGTCGATTTAGCCCTGTCCGTCTGTCCGTCCGTCCGTCCGTCCGTCCGTCCGTTCGTCCGTCCGTCCGTCTGTCCGTCCGTATGTATGAACGCGTCGATCTCAGAATCTATAAGAGCTAGAGACTTGAAATTTTTTATGTAGATCCGTGTATAGTACGCGCAGATCGAGTTTGTTTCAAAAAATCGATAAATTTGATCACTTTAAAGTTATCGATTTAAAACGTTATCAAAATTCAGTTATAAATTTATATATCCCGTATCTTTGGAGCTAGAGCCTCCAAATTGTATTTAGTATAATGTGTAGTTTATAAAATTTTGATTTTTGTCACATTTTATATACCATCTCCCCTTTCCTTCCCTTCCCCCCAAATTTGTAAAAAATATATATCAAGTGCTAGAGACTTGTGCTTCGGAAAATACACACATATGAATGACATAACCACCATCTGAAAGTTTGATAAAGAACGTCCATCTACAAATGAACTTATTCAACAATTAACTTCCCATAATACTGCTATTACTGCAGCCCGAGCGCAGTCGCTGCGTAAACTGCGCATTCAGCAAAGCGCTCGCTTATGCGTGCGTGCGTATGAGTGTGTGTGGGTGTATGTGTGTGTGTGTGCATGTGTTGCTTATGTATATATGTTAAATAAGCATAGGTTGTTTGGAATATCGGCTCTTCGCAGGGTTCAGGGGATTTCCTAGTCGGGTACCGCCGACTAGAGCTTTCTTACTTGTTATACCCTGAACTCATTGAAAATGGGAAATCAGGGTATAATGTTTTTGTGAAAATGTATGTAACAGGCAGAAGGAGACATCGCAGACCCCATAAAGTATATATATTCTTGATCAGCTCGATGAGCTGAGTTGAAATAGCCCTGTCCGTCTGTCCGTCCGTCCGTCCGTCCGTCCGTCCGTCCGTCCGTCCGTCCGTGTGAACGCAGCGATCTCGTAAACCACAAAAGCTAGTGATCTGAAATTTTCAGAGAATACTCGTCTATAGCCTACGCAGTACGAGTTATTTTTAGATTTTCGATAACTCATCCCGTTTCCTTATTATCGATAAAAATCGATAACTTTTCTTCGGTTAAGCATACCGTAAGAGCTAGAGACTCCAAATTTACTGTGTGGGTCCGTGTAATGAATGCGGACAATTTGTAATTTTTGGATTTTGGATGCCACGCCCCCTTCGCCCCCAATTTGCAAAATTCGTATTTCAAATACTAGAGACTTGTGCTTTGGCAAATACACACATATACATGACATAATTACGCTGTGAAAGTTTGGTTAAGAAAGTCCATCTACAAAAAAACATTATTAAACATTTAATTTCCCATACAATAGGCACATTGCAGCCCGAGCGCAGTAGCCGCGCTGACTGCGCAGTCAGCAGAGCGCGTGTTTATGCGTGCGTGCATATGCATGTATGTGTGTCTCACAATATTTGTATATGTAAAATAAGCATATAATGTTGGTAAAATTGGCTCTTCGCAGGGTTCAGGTTATCTCGTAGTCGAGCCGTCTCGACTAGAGCACTCTTACTTGTCTTTTTTCTTGTTTCTACTTTTACTTTTTTTTTTTTTTTTTAACTCACTCAAAAAAAAACGCTCTGTGTCACTGTTCACTTGTCAACGTTGCCGATGTCTCTCTTGTTTTTATACCCTGAACCCATTGAAAATGGGAAAACAGGGTATAATGGTTTTGTTAAAATGTGTGTAACAGGCAGAAGGAGGCGTGGCAGACCCTATAAAGTATATATATTCTTGATCAGCTCGACGAACTGAGTCGATATAGCCATGTCCGTCTGTCCGTCTGTCCGTCCGTCCGTCCGTCCGTTCGTCCGTCCGTCCGTCTGTCCGTCCGTATGTATGAACGCGTTGATCTCAGAATCTATAAGATCTAGAGACTTGAAATTTTTTATGTAGATCCGTGTATAGCACGCGCAGATCGAGTTTGTTTCAAAAAATCGATAAATTTGATCACTTTAAAGTTATCGATTTAAAACGTTATCAAAATTCAGTTATAAATTTATATATCCCGTATCTTTGGAGCTAGAGTCTCCAAATTTTGTATTTAGTATAATGTGTAGTTTATAAAATTTTGATTTTTGTCACATTTTATATACCATCCCCCCTTTCCTTCCCTTCCCCCCAAATTTGTAAAAAATATATTTCAAGTGCTAGAGACTTGTGCTTTGGCAATTACATACATATGAATGACATTATTACGCTCTGAGAGTTTTATTAGGAAAGTCCATCTATAAAGAAACTTATTCAACATTAAATTTCCCATAATATAGCTCTTCTGCAGCCCGAGGGCAGTCGCTGCGTAAACTGCGCAGTCAGCAGAGCGCTCGCTTATGCGTGCGTGCGTATGTGTGTGTGTGTGTGTGCATGTGTTGCTTGTATATATATATTAAATAAGCATAGAATGTTTAGAATATCGACACATCGCAGGGTTCAGGGGATCTCCTAGTCGGGTACTTGTTTTTTTCATTACTTTTTTTTTCTCACAAAAAAACTCAAAAAGAAAATGCTCTGTGCACTTGTTCTTTCGTCGTTACAGTTTTTCTTCTATTCTTGTCTCTCACTTTTTCACTCTTTCTATTTTTTTCGGAGTCTTTGGCTCACGGCCCACTTCGCGCTAAAAAAAAGGGTATCGTCGACTACACATGCATTTTGTAACTTTCACCAACCAACACCTTTATTTGGGCATATGCGCGGGTTTTTATGCAGCGAATATGCCACACCCCTTGTTAGTCCCAGGATCCCTGCTCGGGCGCCACTTGTAAGGTTACAAATCTGGCCGGGGTGCAGACCCAGTCAACCCAGGACCAGCACTCACAATACAATTTCTTGAGTGCGGAGACGGGGACTTAAGGGAGAGGAAAGGCGTTGGTTTTGGTTGGCTAAAGCTATTTCATTATTAATATAAACTTCCCTGTCGCGGTCCGGGCCCTGCCACACCGTTTCTCGCGAAGCCCACGTGCTTCGCGAATTTTCTATATTTTTCGCGCCTGCTCTTCGTTTGAGCGCCGACGAGCGCTCACCACTCCCAAGCGACCCATCTCGTCGCAAGCCCGAAAACTAATTACTTCTCTCCGCTTATTCTACCACGCTCGAGCCGCCCGATCGCCTCGGCGACGCAACTCCCCACTGCGCTCACTTCTCACTGTGGAGCTTTCACCACGCTGCGCAGAGTTGCATTATCGACCGTCGACGCGCACTCGACCCGTTACATTTGAATTTCGAATTCGCTCCTTGCGTCTTACATATAACTTATTACAAATTCTATCATTACTAAAAAAACATTTGCGCTCCTTGCGTCTTAAACTTAACTTACATACTGATAACTAATTAAATATATTGTTAATATTACTAAGCTATTCTGGCAGCAGCCTTACAATATAAATTGTTTGAGTATAATCTAACATAGTATTTGTAATCAATATTTCGTCTAACTGAATTGAAAAATTTAATACTTTTATTATGTTTTTTGTTATTTATAACAAGATCTTTCGTTTTAGCAATGTATGATTTATTATTTAGTATAAAATATTTGTCGTCTATTGTCTCTGTCAAAATGTTATTTTGCTCGTCAGGGTAAGAAATAATTTCAAAAAGTGCAGTTTTAATTATTTCGCGGGGAATGTGAGCGATTATTAGAATTTCATTTGTAATAGTAACCAAGTTGACTTTTCAATGTTTATCCATTTATTAATTACCATATTTACTTTTATTAATTATTATTAGTAATTTATATAAAAAACAAACAACAAGAAAACACACTTAATTTTAATGCAAAAAGAAAAGCAAGAATCCAACATCACCAAACAGCAAAACTTAAAGAAGTCACCGTTTAAGCAACAAACAAACATCAAAAATCATGTTTTAAGAAAAGAATTAAAGTACTACACTTAAACTACAGGCATACCACACTATAACATACAAACATACGAATTCAGAGTAGAAAAACTTACTAAAATTCTTTTCGACTTTAGTGACATTCAGTACAAAGAAAGTGCAAATTTGACTATCACCAGTAAGCATTTCATTAAAACTAAACACGAAGATGCAATTTTTAAACGCCCTTACAAGTACCCCAAAGCATTCGATGAAGATGTTTAAAAACAAATAAAGGAAATGATTGAGCAAGGAATAATCCGAAAATCAAACTCACCTTGTTGCACACCAATTTGGATTGTGCCAAAGAAGAGTGATGCATCAGGGAAACAAAGATTCCTGATCAGGCATGAACATACAGAAATAGCCGAAGATCATAAACATGTCATCTACGCACTTAACGACTAGGTTGAAGTACGGTCACATATAGAATCTATAAATATGCTAAGTACACAAAGACCTACGCCGACCTTTACGAACTCTGCGATAGACTAAGAATAAATGAACATCTAATCTGACCCTTACAAACTCTGCGATAGACTAAAAATAAATAAGCATCTACGCTGAGTCTTACACACTCTGCAATAGAATAAGAATAGATAAAGACCAACGCTGAACCTTACAAACTCAGCAAGAGATAAGCTATATTTATACTCATTCACAAAGTGAAATGAGTATATTGGTTTTGTGCAATGTCCGTCACGCTGTCCGTCCGTCTGTCCGTCTGTCCGTCCGTCCGTCTGTCCGTCTGTCCGTATGAACGCAAACCATTTTCACAGTTTTGAAGCTACAGAGTTGAAATTTGGAATATATACTCGTGTGTACCCTCGAATTATAAAGTGTCAAGATTTTCCCGATATGGCGGATATATCTACGCCCATAGGGGGCGTGACAAACCGCAAAAGTTTATAGCTCCTACAGTTTTAGAGCTAGAAGCTTCAAAATTTGATGGTTGAGTTACTAGTGATCTCCTCTATCGATGACCCAAAAATAATTTTTACGCCCCTTATGGGCATGCTAAAAAATACCCTGTAATTTCCGCATTTTTTGAGTGTAAGCATCCAAATCACGCTTACGTTACCCTTCATTACTTCTAAGAACTGGCCAAAAATTATATGTCTACGCCCACTGGGGGCGTGACAAATCGGGAAAAACTGTACGTTTTTCCGATTCTCAGTGAGTAAATCAAAATTTTATGACGATATTACTGCTGATCTCTTCTTTTGATTTCCAAAAAATTATATATGTACAAACCAATTGTGGCCGTGGCAATGGGCGTGATCTGTGCGGGTGTGAATGAGTATCCCGCAGTCGGCAGCGCCCGACTGCAACGTGCTTACTTGTTTTAGAGTTGAAATTATGCACTGGCTCAGAAGAATAAAATTAATATACTACTGATCACCAACACAGCAAGTCTATTCATGGTCCTTCGAGCCGGAGATTGAAGTGTATTCATGATCTAAGTGAAATCATGGTCCTTCGATCCAACCTACAAAGTCTACCATAATTTTTGTGACAAGTGCTAGTGAAGTGTGAAAGTGTTTTACAAAATTTGTCCTGTTTCTCTTTGGCTTACCAATTTAAGCTGTGAGTAGAGGCACAGCACGATCAACCAGGCGATGAAAACAAAAAATTATGGACACCGACCATCCAGGATCTAGCAAGCAAATGCAACCGGAAACATCCGAGGCAAGAAACAGTCAGCAGGAAGAAATGTCTTCACGACGAAGTGTCAGCCCAATGGATGTGATGGTAGACCTTGTAGATAAAAGAGCTCAAAAGTAAGGCAGCACATTGCAGAGGTGTATGCCAACCTAGAGCTCAGTAACCAGGAAGAAATCTTGGACTACAAAGACAAGTTAAATTTCCTATGGAACAAAGTCCAGTCAACGCTCACGGATTTAGAAGCAAAGTACGAAAAATTTGCTTTCGAAATCGAAGAAATCGATGAACTGGAGTGCAATGTCAACCTACTGACAAAGAAGCTGAATAGAAAAATAGGTGACTTGCACAACATAAAAGAAGAAGTTCCAGAGCTGCACATAGTGGATCTTCTTCATTTTAATGGAAATTCCAAAGAGTGGCCAACGTTCTTCGAGCTGTTTTCCGAGGTAATTCTCAGCAGGAAGGATATCAGCGATACAAGGAAGCTGAACTATCTGAAATCTTGCCTCAAAGGAGAAGCCAAAATAGTAGTAGGCCATTTACGATACGAAAACAAGCGCAAAATATTTGCTAATGCCGTTAACCAGCTAGTGGACATGAAACTGCTGAAGAACAATGATGAAGGCAGTATCCGCAAGTTCTTGGACACAGCGACTGAGTGCATCTTCATCGTCAAAGAAAAAGGCAAAATGGGTAATGACGCTGATGTTTTGTTCGCTCAAATTTTGCTGCGACGTTTCTCGACAGAAGTCCTGCAACTTTAAGAGCAACATGTAAAGAAGTCGAGAGAAATGCAGTCCTTGGACAATGTGCTGGAGTTTATTGAGCAACTATATAACTCAATCGACTCAGTGCAAAAGAGTGCCGTCCATACGTCAATGGAAGCGAAGAAAACGAGCTACAAAAGATGCCGTTTTTGCTAACTGGAGGGGCATAAAAAACCAAGATGTCAGAAGTTTAGAGCTGACACTGACAAAAAGCACAAGGAATTTGTGTCCAAAAATTCGCTGTGCTTGAAATGTCTTGGCAAATTAAATTTGGAAAATACGAGTAGCTAAGGGCTTTTATTGATGGAGGCTCACAAAGTACCTTAATATCGGAAGAAGCCGAAGTTCAGGGAATTTCTCAGACTGTGGAAGTTCTAAAAAATAGCGTTTGCTTAACCATAAAACCAAGAGTTAAAAGCAAATTCGTTACCACAATACTGGCACTGGTCATGCCTAAACTTCAGAAAGCTCAATGACTGAAACAGAAGTAAGTCGTTGTCGCCATGAAGACGAGGACACGTACCTATGTGAGGGAAGTTGGGCATGGAAAGATGCAGATGACGAACGTTGTGAAATATCGCCTTTAAAACCGAGCAACAAGCAACCGTGCAAAATGATCGAGTACGAGGAGGACACTTTTGTTAAAAAACTGAACGGAAAAAACCGGTGGCTCTTTAAAGTATTTGAGAAGAAGTCAGCCCATATCATATGCGGAAACTACGAGGAGATGACCCTTTTACCTAACCAAGGCATAATCGAACTGTCTGCTGGATGTTCGGCCAGGATAGGTAAAATCAACATCATAACGCCGCAGGAGGTAGCGTCAACAGATACTGCGAGGTACTCGCCACTTTTCGTCAAAATATTTGACCAGAACAACACATGGGTTCCGACGCCACTTCAACACATTGTAGTAAACAATTCAGTAGAACTACAACGGCTACAACAAAACATAAACGAATTATACCGTCAAAAAGTACACATTGAGGATCTGGTCTTCCACACGATGAATGGACACATCTCGTTAGGATTAGTAATAATTGTAATAGTTTTTATTTTCCTATATATCATTAAGAACAGAAACCAGAGACATCGAATGCTGACTGACACATTTTCTGGCCCCCCGCAGAATGTTCAGGCATGAACATACAGAAATAGCCGAAGATCATAAACATGTCATCTACGCACTTAACGACTAGGTTGATGTACGGTCACATATAGAATCTATAAATATGCTAAGTACACAAAGACCTACGCTGACCTTTACGAACTCTGCGATAGACTAAGAATAAATAAGCATCTACGCTGAGTGTTACACACTCTGCAATAGAATAAGAATAGATAAAGACCAACGCTAAACCTCACAAACTCAGCAAGAGATAAGCTGTGAGGAACAATATAGACGGGCACGTAGTGTATGTATAAGTGCATGTATTTGCTGTGCACTTATGCATATATGCGTGCCAGCATGTATTGTTCCACACAGCGACGCGAGTACGATAGTAGCGACCCTCGCTACTGGAAAGGGCGCAGAGATCGACGTATTCTGTCTCTGTCGCTCGTATGTGTTCAGCGCATTGCTCGCATCGCTCTCACGGCGATCATCGGCGACCGTTGGCCGAAGTACCGCTTGTGGCTGCGAGAAGGTAGTGTACACTTTCACTCGTATGCCAATAACGGTGCTTTGGCCAATGAGAGGCTGCCACGCAGATTTCGGCGATTTGGCGTCGCGCTAAATCACGTGATACTGCCGTTTTCGCGGACACGAGCGGCAGACAGGCCCCGCTCCAGAGCCGAGCCGGCGCCGTCATAGCGCGAAGCAGGGCCTGAGTCGCTGCTATAAAAAGGCGCCCGCAACTCGGCACCGGGACAGTCAAATAAAAGTAAAAGTGAAAGTATTGAGTGCCGACGAAACAAGAACGCGAGTGAAAAAGTGACCAGCAAGGACTTCGAGAGGAAGGACATCGCTGCCAAGGACTTCGAGAGGAAGGACATCGCTGCCAAGGACTTCGAGAGGAAGGACATCGCTGGAAGGATATCTACGAGGGATATCCTGGAAGCCTATTGAGGATATAGGCTCGAGACGCGGACACCGGAAGGACATCAGCTGCCACCAACCAGGACATTGGTGCAGCACGGCCAAATCTACAGCATTAGTGGCGGATCCTGGAGCAGGAGCAAAGGTAACGTTTGCGTAGCTGTGCGTAAGAGTGGTGACGGTAGCTTGAGAAGATCTCAAGGTGTGCTTGTGAGCGTATCCAGCCGAAGGAGTCACTGCAATAGCCGAGCGAACCGCCGGAGTGTTCAGTGCGGATCCTGGCGTCACCTGGAGTGCTCAAGCGTATCCTTGGAGAACCAAGAGTGCCGTACCATTCGCCAGAGTGCGTTAAACGTCTACCTGCGAGCCTGTGAAAAGGTGTGCTTTACTAAGCGCTAGATTTGATAATTAAATATCAAATATATAAACTTGTAAATTGAGAAAATATACCCAACGCAACCATAAAACACACTGCATTGTAATTTATCGCAAGGCGCTACATATAAATATGTTGGCACGAACGCACAGTCGGCTGAGTCCGGCCCGGCTTAAACTCGGGATAAACCGAGGTTCTTTACAAAGCTATATTTTTAGAGTTGAAATTATGCATGAGTCAGTATATAAAAGCACTGGCTCAGAAGAATAAAATTAATATACTACTGATCACCAACACAGCAAGTCTATTCAATTCCGGATAGTCATTGACTAACGAAATTTAAATGAAATAACAATTGATGATAAATATCCTATTCCAGTCATGGATATATTAGACAAACTAGGAAAATATCAATATTTCATAATTTTTTTCATCTATTTGTTTAAGTTTTCCTGTTTCTTTAAAAGGATTGGTGGATTTTAATCTCACTAACTGTGATTGTCTATACCTAGTGTCGAAATCCAATTCTTTTCGACTTACATTTAACTTTTCTATTTTATTTGTTTTATTTAGTTGTGTATTGTAATCAGGGGATCCTGCATAAATCAAAATATCTGCTGGTGCTCTACCAGTTGTGCTATGTTTTGTTTTGTGATTATATGTGTAAAGAATGATTTCAAACCTAGTTAATTTGTTTTCTGGGTTTGTTTCGCTTTTAATAATTCTTAATTTTTCATTTACTGTTTTTTGAAATCTTTCTATAACAGAAATACCGTTTTTGCTTGTGGTAATGTTAATATTTACATCTTCGAATTTCAACCAAGTCTGTAGTGCGGAACACATAAAGGCTGAATCTTTTTCTGCTTTTATTTCTAATTGCTTTCCCATATTAAATATTTTCAAAAGACCTCTTTTGGCTTCTAGCCAATCTCGACCCTTGACTTCAATTAAAGTTGCATATATATAATATTAGTCTATACTAGACAGAAATTGTTTATTATCTACTATGTAAAAATCAATTACATATTTTTCTCTAGGATTTTGACTTTCTGGTGTTAATTCAATTCCTATCTTGGTATCTCTATTTTCTGTTTTTGCTATATTAAAAACTTTGCATTCGTTGATTATATTTTGAATTAGATTCTGATAGTCTGGATGGTAATAATTTTCTCTATACCTGGATATATTAAATTTTTATGTGCTTCAATAATTAAATCTTTAAATTCTGCATAAATAAATATGACTGAAGGTCTATTAATTTCTTAGTAGATCTCATTACTTTAGTAATGTTATTGGGACTAATTATTTCGACAAAAGCTTTTTGAAAAATAAGTAAAGCTGCATCGTTGTTAAAGTAAATAACACTGTTCTTTAAATATAAATATTCTTTAATTCTTTGTGTTGCATAGTCCTTTGTCATTTCGATGTAGTTTATTAAAATTTGTGTTTTATAGATATATAATGATTTACATAAATATTATCTGAATTACTTCTTTCAAATTCTATTTATTGTTTATAATAATTAATTAGTGTTTCAGTAACCGAAATGTAATTTTGATTGTCTTCTTGAGCACTGTGGATAGTTGCTTCTGTGGTGTTGGAGGTTTCTCCTAACAAATTTTCATCTAATTTAATTCTGGATAGAGCGTCGCCAACATTAATTTCCTTGCCTGGTACATATTTTATGTTATAGTCAAATTCATTTAATTTGATTTTCCATCTTTGTAACTTCATGTTTGGTTCTTTAACATTATTAAGAAAAACTAGTGGTTTACTGAGGACTTAGAATTTTCTAACAAAGAGATAGCACCTGAAGTATTTAGTGGTCCAAACAATAGCTAAAAGTTCCTTTTCAATAGCGGAATAATTTATTTCATGTTCATTCAATCTTCTACTTGCATAACATATTATTTTTTTGGTTTTGTGATAGCACAGCTCCTATTTTAAAGCGAAGATTTAATCTTTATCTTTAATATTAATTGTTGCACCTTTTTTTATACTCATTCACAAAGTGAAATGAGTATATTGGTTTTGTGCAATGTCCGTCACGCTGTCCGTCCGTCTGTCCGTCTGTCCGTATGAACGCAAACCATTTGAAGCTAGAGAGTTGAAATTTGGAATATATACTCGTGTATACCCTCGAATTATAAAGTGTCAAGATTTTCCCGATACGCCCACTAGGGGCGTGGCAAATCGGAAAATGCATTTGCCCATATCTCAGAAACACTACTTCTAGAAGTGCTAGAGAGTTGCAATTTGGAATGTAGACTTGTGTTGACAACTCAAGTTGAAAAAGCTATGGCGGATATATCTACGCCCATTGGGGGCGTGGCAAATCGGGTAAAACTGTATCTTCTACAGTTTTAAAGCTAGAACGCCCAAATTTGGCACGTAGGTTACTGATACAATCCTATGAAGATCGACCAAAAATCTATATATCCACGCCTACTAGGGGCGTGGCAAATCGGATCTGACTATATAGTGATTTTTCAAATTCTGTAATATTTTGAGCACTATTGATGCTAGAGACTTGAAACTTGGTATATATACTCGGGTTGACAACCCAAGTTGGAAAAGATATGGCGGATATATCTACGCCCATAGGGGGCGTGGCAAACCGCAAAAGTTTGTAGCTCCTACAGTTTTAGAGCTAGAAGCTTCAAAATTGGATGGTAAGTTACTGGTGAGCTCCTCTATCGATGACCTAAAAATAATTTTTACGCCCCTTATGGGGTATGCCCGGCTAAAAAATACCCTGTAGTTTTCGCATTTTTTGAGTGTAAGCATCCAAATTTCACACTTACGTTACCCTTCACTACTTCTAAGAACTGGCCAAAAATTATATGTCTACGCCTACTGGGGGCGTGGCAAATGGGGAAAAACTATACGTTTTTCCGATTCTCAGTGAGAAAATCAGAATTATATACAGATATTACTGCTGATCTCCTCTATTGATTTCCAAAAAATTATATATGTACAAACCAATTGTGGGCGTGGCAATGGGCGTGATCTGTGGGGGTGTGAATGAGTATCCCGCAGTCGGTAGCGCCCGACTGCAACGTTCTTACTTGTTTTAATTTCAAAGTGTGCAAATTTAGGAATTACCTGTAATATCCACAGAGTCCTAAAAATGATTTAATTTCTTTAGTTGTTTTTGGAATTGGGAAATATTTTTTCCAATGAAATGGAATATACAATTATATCAATATTAATAGTTAGAATTAGGGGTAAAGTTATATAAACAAAAGAATCTTTAAGGATCGGATGCATCGCCATCGATGTCACTCCTGTCGTCGTCGAGTCTTCCTTCGTCGTTCATCTTACCAGCACCTTCATCTGCGGAGCCCACGTCTCTCTTGTTGCCGTCCTGATGGAATGGTTTCCCCGTAGGGACCGTTAAACTTGGGTGCCAACATCGAAGCAAACCCTTCCGCTACGTTAGAGAGTTGGTGCTGCCGCGACAGAACTGATGACCGTATCGTGGAAAGTCGCCCAGCACGCGGTTTGTTAAATTACGTTGTTAAGGGCTATGGTGGCTGTCCGTTTCCCGCGTCTACTCGATATCAACACTCCTGTGTGATCCTCCCAGTCTCCCCGCAACGGCGGCAAAACAACAACTGCGCGTTGGGATATTCCCGGGCGAAATGTCCTGCCTGCGCGCATCTGTAACAGACCCGGCGCGGATCGACTCTGTTTCCTGTGCCCTGGGTCAACATCTGATGAGCCGCCTCCGCTGGCTTCGCGGCTGGTGCCCCCCGGATGCTCGGCCCCTACTCTGCGGACCGATAGTCCGTTGGTTGCGAGCGGAACGGGTTGTTGGCCGACTCTCCTCTGGTTTCTCCCAAGCAGGTTTCATCCAGCTAGCCGTGACGCTCTCTTCCCAATCCTTTCTCTGATCCCGCACGTGAAGTCCTGTCGTGAACAGTGTGCACTCAGGGGCGGCGTTTTCGTACACCCGATAATCCTGTGCCGAAGTGTAGGCTGCGCAACGCATTAGCAGTCTTATTTCCACTAAATAGTCCTTGAAGCTCTCTCCTTCCCGCTGCCGGACCGAACTAATCTGGTCTTCGAGACGTTCGAAATATTGCGGCGGAAAGAAGAAATCCAGAAATCCGCTTCTGAATTCAGTCCAGGTCACGACCCTTAATCCGCTATTAAGGAACCATCTAGCGGCTTTGTCCACGACCACCTCGCTCATTACTCTAGGCATACGGTCGAGATCGATGCCGTATGTGATGGACCGCTCCTCCAGGATTTCCAAAAATCCTAGTGGGTCCGACTGACCGTCATACCTCATGACCTGCTCAGCCACGCATCTGGACGGGCTCCTCTCAGGCTCTTTGACCTCGCCGTCGACGCTAGAATCATCCCGGGCCCCACTCTTTCGGCCCTCGGCCATCCCGCTGATCGTCGGGACGCTCAGTTTTCACGATGCCGGGATAGGCTGGTGCAGTTGAAATCCACGCAGATCCGATTCGGACTTCTAGTAAGCTCGGCCGCCGACGCACGGCTCCGTGCTCCCCAGCAAAGGCTCTTGCATCTTGCCTGTTCGCGTCCTCGTTGTGTTTATTTTCCCTTTTTTTTCCACTGTACACATTCTCTCTTTAATCTTGCTCTTGTTCATCTCTCTTTTTTTTATACCCTGAACCCATTGAAAATGGGAAATCAGGGTATAATGGGTTTGAGCCGTGGCAGACCATATAAAGTATATATATTCTTGATCAGGGTGACTAGCTGAGTTGATATGGCCATGTCCGTCTGTCCGTTTGTCCGTCTGTCCGTCTGTCCGCCGGTCCGTATGTATGAACGCGTCGATCTCAGAATCTATAAGAGCTAGAGACTTCAAATTTTATATATTTATATATTATTTTATGTAGATCCGTGTATAGCACGCGCATATCAAGATTGTTTCAAAAAGTCGATAAATTTTATCGTTTTAAAGTTATCGATTTAAAACGTTATCAAAATTCAGTTATAAATTTATATATCCCGTATCTTTGGAGCTAGAGTCTCCAAATTTTGTATTTAGTATAATGTGTAGTTTATAAAATTTTGATTTTTGTCACATTTTATATACCATCCCCCCTTTCCTTCCCTTCCCCCCAAATTTGTAAAAAATATATTTCAAGTGCTAGAGACTTGTGCTTTGGCAATTACATACATATGAATGACATTATTACGCTCTGAGAGTTTTATTAGGAAAGTCCATCTATAAAGAAACTTATTCAACATTCAATTTCCCATAATATAGCTCTTCTGCAGCCCGAGGGCAGTCGCTGCGTAAACTGCGCAGTCAGCAGAGCGCTCGCTTATGCGTGCGTGCGTATGTGTGTGTGTGTGTGTGCATGTGTTGCTTGTATATATATATTAAATAAGCATAGAATGTTTAGAATATCGACACATCGCAGGGTTCAGGGGATCTCCTAGTCGGGTACTTGTTTTTTTCATTACTTTTTTTTTCTCACAAAAAAACTCAAAAAGAAAATGCTCTGTGCACTTGTTCTTTCGTCGTTACAGTTTTTCTTCTATTCTTGTCTCTCACTTTTTCACTCTTTCTATTTTCTTCGGAGTCTTTGGCTCACGGCCCACTTCGCGCTAAAAAAAAGGGTATCGTCGACTACACATGCATTTTGTAACTTTCACCAACCAACACCTTTATTTGGGCATATGCGCGGGTTTTTATGCAGCGAATATGCCACACCCCTTGTTAGTCCCAGGATCCCTGCTCGGGCGCCACTTGTAAGGTTACAAATCTGGCCGGGGTGCAGACCCAGTCAACCCAGGACCAGCACTCACAATACAATTTCTTGAGTGCGGAGACGGGGACTTAAGGGAGAGGAAAGGCGTTGGTTTTGGTTGGCTAAAGCTATTTCATTATTAATATAAACTTCCCTGTCGCGGTCCGGGCCCTGCCACACCGTTTCTCGCGAAGCCCACGTGCTTCACGAATTTTCTATATTTTTCGCGCCTGCTCTTCGTTTGAGCGCCGACGAGCGCTCACCACTCCCAAGCGACCCATCTCGTCGCATGCCCGAAAACTAATTACTTCTCTCCGCTTATTCTACCACGCTCGAGCCGCCCGATCGCCTCGGCGACGCAACTCCCCACTGCGCTCACTTCTCACTGTGGAGCTTTCACCACGCTGCGCAGAGTTGCATTATCGACCGTCGACGCGCACTCGACCCGTTACATTTGAATTTCGAATTCGCTCCTTGCGTCTTACATATAACTTATTACAAATTCTATCATTACTAAAAAAACATTTGCGCTCCTTGCGTCTTAAACTTAACTTACATACTGATAACTAATTAAATATATTGTTAATATTACTAAGCTATTCTGGCAGCAGCCTTACAATATAAATTGTTTGAGTATAATCTAACATAGTATTTGTAATCAATATTTCGTCTAACTGAATTGAAAAATTTAATACTTTTATTATGTTTTTTGTTATTTATAACAAGATCTTTCGTTTTAGCAATGTATGATTTATTATTTAGTATAAAATATTTGTCGTCTATTGTCTCTGTCAAAATGTTATTTTGCTCGTCAGGGTAAGAAATAATTTCAAAAAGTGCAGTTTTAATTATTTCGCGGGGAATGTGAGCGATTATTAGAATTTCATTTGTAATAGTAACCAAGTTGACTTTTCAATGTTTATCCATTTATTAATTACCATATTTACTTTTATTAATTATTATTAGTAATTTATATAAAAAACAAACAACAAGAAAACACACTTAATTTTAATGCAAAAAGAAAAGCAAGAATCCAACATCACCAAACAGCAAAACTTAAAGAAGTCACCGTTTAAGCAACAAACAAACATCAAAAATCATGTTTTAAGAAAAGAATTAAAGTACTACACTTAAACTACAGGCATACCACACTATAACATACAAACATACGAATTCAGAGTAGAAAAACTTACTAAAATTCTTTTCGACTTTAGTGACATTCAGTACAAAGAAAGTGCAAATTTGACTATCACCAGTAAGCATTTCATTAAAACTAAACACGAAGATGCAATTTTTAAACGCCCTTACAAGTACCCCAAAGCATTCGATGAAGATGTTTAAAAACAAATAAAGGAAATGATTGAGCAAGGAATAATCCGAAAATCAAACTCACCTTGTTGCACACCAATTTGGATTGTGCCAAAGAAGAGTGATGCATCAGGGAAACAAAGATTCCTGATCAGGCATGAACATACAGAAATAGCCGAAGATCATAAACATGTCATCTACGCACTTAACGACTAGGTTGAAGTACGGTCACATATAGAATCTATAAATATGCTAAGTACACAAAGACCTACGCCGACCTTTACGAACTCTGCGATAGACTAAGAATAAATGAACATCTAATCTGACCCTTACAAACTCTGCGATAGACTAAAAATAAATAAGAATCTACGCTGAGTCTTACACACTCTGCAATAGAATAAGAATAGATAAAGACCAACGCTGAACCTTACAAACTCAGCAAGAGATAAGCTATATTTATACTCATTCACAAAGTGAAATGAGTATATTGGTTTTGTGCAATGTCCGTCACGCTGTCCGTCCGTCTGTCCGTCTGTCCGTCCGTCCGTCTGTCCGTCTGTCCGTATGAACGCAAACCATTTTCACAGTTTTGAAGCTACAGAGTTGAAATTTGGAATATATACTCGTGTGTACCCTCGAATTATAAAGTGTCAAGATTTTCCCGATATGGCGGATATATCTACGCCCATAGGGGGCGTGACAAACCGCAAAAGTTTATAGCTCCTACAGTTTTAGAGCTAGAAGCTTCAAAATTTGATGGTTGAGTTACTAGTGATCTCCTCTATCGATGACCCAAAAATAATTTTTACGCCCCTTATGGGCATGCTAAAAAATACCCTGTAATTTCCGCATTTTTTGAGTGTAAGCATCCAAATCACGCTTACGTTACCCTTCATTACTTCTAAGAACTGGCCAAAAATTATATGTCTACGCCCACTGGGGGCGTGACAAATCGGGAAAAACTGTACGTTTTTCCGATTCTCAGTGAGTAAATCAAAATTTTATGACGATATTACTGCTGATCTCTTCTTTTGATTTCCAAAAAATTATATATGTACAAACCAATTGTGGCCGTGGCAATGGGCGTGATCTGTGCGGGTGTGAATGAGTATCCCGCAGTCGGCAGCGCCCGACTGCAACGTGCTTACTTGTTTTAGAGTTGAAATTATGCACTGGCTCAGAAGAATAAAATTAATATACTACTGATCACCAACACAGCAAGTCTATTCATGGTCCTTCGAGCCGGAGATTGAAGTGTATTCATGATCTAAGTGAAATCATGTCCTGTTTCTCTTTGGCTTACCAATTTAAGCTGTGAGTAGAGGCACAGCACGATCAACCAGGCGATGAAAACAAAAAATTATGGACACCGACCATCCAGGATCTAGCAAGCAAATGCAACCGGAAACATCCGAGGCAAGAAACAGTCAGCAGGAAGAAATGTCTTCACGACGAAGTGTCAGCCCAATGGATGTGATGGTAGACCTTGTAGATAAAAGAGCTCAAAAAGTAAGGCAGCACATTGCAGAGGTGTATGCCAACCTAGAGCTCAGTAACCAGGAAGAAATCTTGGACTACAAAGACAAGTTAAATTTCCTATGGAACAAAGTCCAGTCAACGCTCACGGATTTAGAAGCAAAGTACGAAAAATTTGCTTTCGAAATCGAAGAAATCGATGAACTGGAGTGCAATGTCAACCTACTGACAAAGAAGCTGAATAGAAAAATAGGTGACTTGCACAACATAAAAGAAGAAGTTCCAGAGCTGCACATAGTGGATCTTCTTCATTTTAATGGAAATTCCAAAGAGTGGCCAACGTTCTTCGAGCTGTTTTCCGAGGTAATTCTCAGCAGGAAGGATATCAGCGATACAAGGAAGCTGAACTATCTGAAATCTTGCCTCAAAGGAGAAGCCAAAATAGTAGTAGGCCATTTACGATACGAAAACAAGCGCAAAATATTTGCTAATGCCGTTAACCAGCTAGTGGACATGAAACTGCTGAAGAACAATGATGAAGGCAGTATCCGCAAGTTCTTGGACACAGCGACTGAGTGCATCTTCATCGTCAAAGAAAAAGGCAAAATGGGTAATGACGCTGATGTTTTGTTCGCTCAAATTTTGCTGCGACGTTTCTCGACAGAAGTCCTGCAACTTTAAGAGCAACATGTAAAGAAGTCGAGAGAAATGCAGTCCTTGGACAATGTGCTGGAGTTTATTGAGCAACTATATAACTCAATCGACTCAGTGCAAAAGAGTGCCGTCCATACGTCAATGGAAGCGAAGAAAACGAGCTACAAAAGATGCCGTTTTTGCTAACTGGAGGGGCATAAAAAACCAAGATGTCAGAAGTTTAGAGCTGACACTGACAAAAAGCACAAGGAATTTGTGTCCAAAAATTCGCTGTGCTTGAAATGTCTTGGCAAATTAAATTTGGAAAATACGAGTAGCTAAGGGCTTTTATTGATGGAGGCTCACAAAGTACCTTAATATCGGAAGAAGCCGAAGTTCAGGGAATTTCTCAGACTGTGGAAGTTCTAAAAAATAGCGTTTGCTTAACCATAAAACCAAGAGTTAAAAGCAAATTCGTTACCACAATACTGGCACTGGTCATGCCTAAACTTCAGAAAGCTCTACCGAGCAAGAAAATTGACATGGATGTCAATAAAGATTGGATGGGTTGCGAGCTAGCAGACCCACACTTCAACGAACCCAGTAGGATTGATGTTGTCATTGGAATGGATTTACTACCCCTAATAATGTTGGGAAAAGTGAAAAAAATTAACGAAACTCTGGGACAATAGACAGAGTTTGGATGGATTGTCTCCGGCAACATAAACAGATCACCAAGCAAAAAGGTAATCAGCGCAGCAACAACGATGTGCCTGGACGACCTCGAGCGCTTCTGAAGAAAACACTGATTGCGAAAAGGTGTTCCAAGAGACAACCACAAGGGATGAAGAAGGCCGGCTAGTAGTCTCCATACCATTCCGAAAAAAATGTCGAGTTAAAAAACTCTCGAAAACAGGCTATGGCAAGACAACTGCAAATGGAGAACAAATTCAATAAGAATCCGCAAATCTTCACGGAATACAGTGCCTTTATGGAACAATACCTGAAGCTAGGACATATGGAACCGGTAGACACCGTTGGCCAAGGCAAAGCGGTAATCAGACCAAACAGCCTTACTACTAATTTGAGGGCAGTATTTGACGCTTCAGCAAAAACTTCGAATGGACTAAGTTTCAATGATGTAATGCTAGTCGGCCCTAAAATACAAAAAGATATCTTTGATATTTTGATCAAGTGGCGGCAATGGAAATATTTAATGACAGCTGACATCGAGAAAATGTATCGTCAGATTAAAATCGCCAAAGAAGATCAGGAATATCAATACATCCTCTGGAGAGACGACCAAAAGATGCCAATCAAGGAGTTCAAGCTGACTACACTAACATACGGGACGTCAGCTGCGCCATTTTTAGCAGTCCGCTGTCTTCAAGAATTGGCAAATCAACATTGCCAAGGCAACAAGCAACTAATGATAACAATTAAAGAAGACTTCTACATGGATGACCTCATCACTGGTGGCGACTCAATAGGCGATTGCTTCAACACGCAAACAGCACTTAGGAGCATAATGGAAAAGGCTGGCATGCATTTGAGAAAATGGGTATCAAATGATGACAGGATCATTGCTGGAATTGAAGATGGCGACTCAACAGAAAAAATTATGATTCACAAGGACGAGTCAATAAAAACCCGTGGGCTACAATGGGACCCCAAAAAGGATATATTCACATTTGTTGTCGATTGCCCAAAATTAGTGCGCATTACAAAGCGTCTAATTTTATCTATATTATATTGGCAAGAATCTTTGATCCACTGGGTTGGCTAACACCAGTTACAGTGCAAGGAAAATGCTTCATACAGGAGCTGTGGAAACTGCCGCTAACTTGGGACGCAGAACTAGAGCCTAGTCTGGTCAATTATTGGCAAGAATACGCAAGCGCATTGCCAGATTTAGCAAAAATTAATATACCGCGCTGGTCTGGAAAATCGGGCACTGATGCAACGGAACTACATGGGTTTTGCGACGCATCAGAAAAGGCGTATGCAGCAGTGGTGTATACAAAGGTTGGAGGCAAAATCACTTTGCTGGCTGCAAAAAGCAAAGTGAACCCAATAAGAAACAAGTAAGAATGTTGCAGTCGGGCGCTACCGACTGCGGGATACTCATTCACACCCCCACAGATCACGCCCATTGCCACGCCCACAATTGGTTTGTACATATATCATTTTTTGGAAATCAATAGAGGAGATCAGCAGTAATATCTGTATATAATTCTGATTTTCTCACTGAGAATCGGAACAACGTATAGTTTTTCCCGATTTGCCACGCCCCCAGTAGGCGTAGACATATAATTTTTGACCAGTTCTTAGAAGTAGTGAAGGGTAACGTAAGTGTGAAATTTGGATGCTTACACTCAAAAAATGCGAAAATTACAGGGTATTTTTTAGCCGGGCATACCCCATAAGGGGCGTAAAATTTATTTTTGGCGCATCGATAGAGGAGCTCACCAGTAACTTACCATCCAATTTTGAAGCTTCTAGCTCTAAAACTGTAGGAGCTACAAACTTTTGCGGTTTGCCACGCCCCCTATGGGCGTAGATATATCCGCCATATCTTTTCCAACTTGAGTTGTCAACCCGAGTATATATACCAAGTTTCAAGTCTCTAGCATCAATAGTGCTCAAAATATTACAGAATTTGAAAAATCACTATATAGTCAGATCCGATTTGCCACGCCCCTAGTAGGCGTGGATATATAGATTTTTGGTCGATCTTCATAGGATCGTATCAGTAACCTACGTGCCAAATTTGGGCGTTTTAGCTTTAAAACTGTAGAAGATACAGTTTTACCCGATTTGCCACGCCCCCAATGGGCGTAGATATATCCGCCATAGCTTTTTGATCTTGGTCTCTCTAGCACTTCTAGAAGTAGTGTTTCTGAGGTATGGGCAAATGCATTTTCCGATTTGCCACGCCCCTAGTGGGCGTATCGGGAAAATCTTGACACTTTATAATTCGAGGGTATACACGAGTATATATTCCAAATTTCAACTCTCTAGCTTCAAAACTGTGCAAATGGTTTGCGTTCATACGGACAGACGGACAGACGGACGGACAGCGTGACGGACATTGCACAAAACCAATATACTCATTTCACTTTGTGAATGAGTATAAAAAAAAACTATACCAAAATTAGAGCTATGTGCTGCTCACTTATTAAGCAAACTATTGGCAAAAATAAAAGCAATAGTAGGAAATCACACCAAAATACAAGCATGGAGTGATTCACAAATTACGCTTGCCTGGATAAAGAACAAGCGTAGAAAAGATAAATTCGTCAAAACTAGAGTAGACGAAATAAACAAAAAACGGCCTCACGTCGAATGGAAATACGTGAGATCAGCAGACAACCCAGCAGACGTCGCCTCAAGAGGAATTTCCCCGAAGCACTTAGCAGCATGCGACATATGTTGGAAGGGACCTGAGTGGTTGACAAAACAGTCAAATCAGTGGCCGCAATTTGAAGACCCAGAATCGGTTATAGTAGCAACTCTAACCACAAAAGAAAACTACCTGATCCCACTCCTAACAAAGTATTCATCAATTAATAAGCTAACAAGCGTAATTGCTTACGTATTACGCTTTATAGCAAAACTACGAGGGAAGAAGCAGCAGTCGACTTATCTCACAGTCGACGAATTAAAGGAGGCCAAAAAATTTTTTGTAAAATTACATCAACAACTTGATTTTGGTCATGAAATTCGTTTACTCAATGCTGGAAAGCCTGGAATCCAAGAGTAATTTGCAGGTGCTCAACCCCTTTCTGGATGGAAATGGAGTATTACATGTGGGAGGCCGTCTTCAAAATGCAATGGTGCCATACAATGTGAAACACCCAATTATACTTGGAAAATCACAATTTGCTTGGCTGATAATAAACAACGCCCATAAGGAAACCCTACACGGCGGTCTGAAACTGATGAGGAACTTTATTCAAAGGGAGTTCTGGATTTTTGGCTTGCGGAACACATTGAAACAATATCTACGCGAATTAGAGGTGGGAAACTATCGATAGTCGGCACCATCGATAGCGGCGATAGTTTTTTTACCAAACCATCGATAGTGGCTCGATAGTGGCTCGATAGTGCCTCGATAGTGCCCAATATAAAACAACTAAACCCAATCTTTTTAAATTTGAGATCTAAAATTGTCGCCATTCTCGTCGCAGTTCTTTTTTCATATGGCGATAAACTTTTTACGATTGAATCTAATAAAACAGTGACCATTTTTTGTCCAACTGCAGTTTGCACATCCGAAGAAATAGTATGCGTTTTACGAATAAGTACATCTGTCAAGGGAATTATAAGCGAAATCGTAGCATATTTCCCACCAGATATCATTTTGCTAACTTGTTCAAATACTGTAAGAATTTTTTCCATGTCCTTCAACACATCAATTTCCTCCGCTTGAAATGGGAGTGGTGCATTGGATGTAGAAAATAGTACTACTGCAATTTCATCATGGGTCGCCAGTATTCGTTGAATCATATAAAAGAAACTATTCCATCTAGTTGGAGTTGTAAAAGTTGAATACCCAAACTTTTCTTGCGCCATCTTAAACTTTTCATTAGCAATAGTGCTTTTTTTGAAAAATTTGACAATTGCTTTACATTTTGAAATTATTGCCATTGTTTTATCGTCATCGTCGAAATTTAATCCGTCTTGAACAATCAAATTTAACGTGTGACACTATCGAGGCACTATCGATACACCATCGGTAGTGCATGACCATCGATAGTGAGTCGACTCGATAGTGCTCAACCATCGATAGTGTCGATAGTGCCATCGATAGTTTCCCACCTCTAACGCGAATGTGTTACCTGCATTAGGGATAAACAGGAAATGGCCAGTCAACTGATGGGAAATTTGCTAGTGTATCGAGTAACTGGAGATTACCCGTTCCAAAACACTGGCATCCACTACGCTGGACCGTTTCAAATTGGCTGTTCCAAAGGAAGAGGTCAAAAATCGTATAAAGGGTACATATGCCTATTTGTATGTACGGTTACAAAGGCAATGCACCTGGAAGCCGTCAGTGACTTATCATCAGATAAGTTTCTAGAGGCTCTACGCCGATTCTTCGCCAGACGCGGCAAGAGTGAACATATGTATTCAGACAACGGCACAAATTTCGTCGGTGCCACTAGAATACTAGATAAGGATCTTGTCGCCGCTATAAAAGCAAATAGCAGTCTTGCACCACTGCTCGAAAAAGAAAACATTAAGTGTCACTTTATCCCGCCGACAAGCCCCCACATGGGAGGATTATGGTAAGCTGGAGTAAACTCGGTGAAACACCACCTGAAGCAGGTCATCGGCGATAACAGCTTTACATGTGAGGAATTTACAACACTGCTCTGCCAAATTGAAGCAGTGCTAAACTCACGCCCCCTGGTCACCTTAAATATTGACACGGATGGAGACGACATTTTGACACCCGGTCACTTTATTGTAGGACGACCACTTATTGGAGCTCCAGAGCACTTTGATGAACATCGGAAAATTGGGTCCTTAGACAGATGGAGACACATACAACGCATCAGAGGAGAATTCTGGAGAAAATGGAGAGATGAATACTTGGCATCACTACAACAGCGAACCAAATGGCAGCAAGAAAAATCAAACCCCATGGAAGGCCACCTTGTTTTACTAAAACAAGAAAACACGCATCCCGCTAGATGGCCCATGGGAAAGATAACTAAAACTACAAAAGGACAAGATGATAAAGTTCGAGTAGTAACAGTAAAAACAAATATGGGTGAAGTCAAAAGATCAATTAACAAGATTTGTTTGCTACCTACTCAAGATAAGGATAAGCAAGCCGACTCTCCAAAAGAATGGATAAAAACACGATCAGCAAAGTTGACGACAGGAAAAGCGACGATTTTCAGCCTGCTAATGATATTGCAAGTAGCAAGTACCACCATAATAACTGGCACAAATACAAGCACGCCAAAAATCCAGGATCTGGATCAACACACAGAAATGTTAATGGACAATCTTGGAAAGGTAGAAGTCGTGTCGTCAAGCTGGCAGTTACTGTTTTACTACAACATGCAAGCAAACTTCGAAGTTTTGAAGCAAGCGGATGAGCTCATTTGCGAAAAATTGGGTGAATACGACGAATATTGTACAACAGTGAGCCAAACTATAAAGTCAAACAAAAATAAAAAATATAAAGGAAAAAATAAAATTATCACCCAAACAGCGGATAGGAAAAAACGGTTTATAACGTTTTTCGACATTGGCACTGCAAATAGAATTAAAGAGAACATGCAGACAATTATCAAAAACGAAAAACGCCTAAATGATTATGTCAACAACCAAACATCAATAATCAATGCAACCTCAAACCTAGTGAGAGCTACCACAGAAGAGGTAAATAAAAACTTTGAAAAAGTCACACTGGAAATAAACAAGATGGCAAACACAATGAAAGGGAACTTCTTAATTTACAAAGACTCTGTAAAATTCTTTATGTTAATCACCCAAGTACGAAACTGGATCGATGAAAACGAAGACCTTCAGTCAGTAGTAATCGCCCTTGTGACGGATATTAACCACGGAAGAGTTCACCCGTCGCTGGTCGAACCAAATAAAATGCTGACCGAACTCAACAACATTCAAAATAAGCTAAAAAGAAACCAACTCCTTCCAAGCGGAAATTCTGCGAAGAGGCTTCAATTAGTGTACAAGCTAATGAAGGCACAAGCGATATTCAAGGACAACATGCTAGTCATAGACGCAAGACTGCCAATATATATCAATTAGCATCCGAAGCAGTGCCTATACCACTCGTGCTCGATGGAAGAAAGATGATTCCGAAAGTTAAAGCTAAATTCATTATCTTCAATACTGAGATAAATGCGTATCACTCAATGACTGAAACAGAAGTAAGTCGTTGTCGCCATGAAGACGAGGACACGTACCTATGTGAGGGAAGTTGGGCATGGAAAGATGCAGATGACGAACGTTGTGAAATATCGCCTTTAAAACCGAGCAACAAGCAACCGTGCAAAATGATCGAGTACGAGGAGGACACTTTTGTTAAAAAACTGAACGGAAAAAACCGGTGGCTCTTTAAAGTATTTGAGAAGAAGTCAGCCCATATCATATGCGGAAACTACGAGGAGATGACCCTTTTACCTAACCAAGGCATAATCGAACTGTCTGCTGGATGTTCGGCCAGGATAGGTAAAATCAACATCATAACGCCGCAGGAGGTAGCGTCAACAGATACTGCGAGGTACTCGCCACTTTTCGTCAAAATATTTGACCAGAACAACACATGGGTTCCGACGCCACTTCAACACATTGTAGTAAACAATTCAGTAGAACTACAACGGCTACAACAAAACATAAACGAATTATACCGTCAAAAAGTACACATTGAGGATCTGGTCTTCCACACGATGAATGGACACATCTCGTTAGGATTAGTAATAATTGTAATAGTTTTTATTTTCCTATATATCATTAAGAACAGAAACCAGAGACATCGATTGCTGACTGACACATTTTCTGGCCCCCCGCAGAATGTTCAGGCATGAACATACAGAAATAGCCGAAGATCATAAACATGTCATCTACGCACTTAACGACTAGGTTGATGTACGGTCACATATAGAATCTATAAATATGCTAAGTACACAAAGACCTACGCTGACCTTTACGAACTCTGCGATAGACTAAGAATAAATAAGCATCTACGCTGAGTGTTACACACTCTGCAATAGAATAAGAATAGATAAAGACCAACGCTAAACCTCACAAACTCAGCAAGAGATAAGCTGTGAGGAACAATATAGACGGGCACGTAGTGTATGTATAAGTGCATGTATTTGCTGTGCACTTATGCATATATGCGTGCCAGCATGTATTGTTCCACACAGCGACGCGAGTACGATAGTAGCGACCCTCGCTACTGGAAAGGGCGCAGAGATCGACGTATTCTGTCTCTGTCGCTCGTATGTGTTCAGCGCATTGCTCGCATCGCTCTCACGGCGATCATCGGCGACCGTTGGCCGAAGTACCGCTTGTGGCTGCGAGAAGGTAGTGTACACTTTCACTCGTATGCCAATAACGGTGCTTTGGCCAATGAGAGGCTGCCACGCAGATTTCGGCGATTTGGCGTCGCGCTAAATCACGTGATACTGCCGTTTTCGCGGACACGAGCAGCAGACAGGCCCCGCTCCAGAGCCGAGCCGGCGCCGTCATAGCGCGAAGCAGGGCCTGAGTCGCTGCTATAAAAAGGCGCCCGCAACTCGGCACCGGGACAGTCAAATAAAAGTAAAAGTGAAAGTATTGAGTGCCGACGAAACAAGAACGCGAGTGAAAAAGTGACCAGCAAGGACTTCGAGAGGAAGGACATCGCTGCCAAGGACTTCGAGAGGAAGGACATCGCTGCCAAGGACTTCGAGAGGAAGGACATCGCTGGAAGGATATCTACGAGGGATATCCTGGAAGCCTATTGAGGATATAGGCTCGAGACGCGGACACCGGAAGGACATCAGCTGCCACCAACCAGGACATTGGTGCAGCACGGCCAAATCTACAGCATTAGTGGCGGATCCTGGAGCAGGAGCAAAGGTAACGTTTGCGTAGCTGTGCGTAAGAGTGGTGACGGTAGCTTGAGAAGATCTCAAGGTGTGCTTGTGAGCGTATCCAGCCGAAGGAGTCACTGCAATAGCCGAGCGAACCGCCGGAGTGTTCAGTGCGGATCCTGGCGTCACCTGGAGTGCTCAAGCGTATCCTTGGAGAACCAAGAGTGCCGTACCATTCGCCAGAGTGCGTTAAACGTCTACCTGCGAGCCTGTGAAAAGGTGTGCTTTACTAAGCGCTAGATTTGATAAATAAATATCAAATATATAAACTTGTAAATTGAGAAAATGTACCCAACGCAACCATAAAACACACTGCATTGTAATTTATCGCAAGGCGCTACATATAAATATGTTGGCACGAACGCACAGTCGGCTGAGTCCGGCCCGGCTTAAACTCGGGATAAACCGAGGTTCGTTACAAAGCTATATTTTTAGAGTTGAAATTATGCATGAGTCAGTATATAAAAGCACTGGCTCAGAAGAATAAAATTAATATACTACTGATCACCAACACAGCAAGTCTATTCAATTCCGGATAGTCATTGACTAACGAAATTTAAATTAAATAACAATTGATGATAAATATCCTATTCCAGTCATGGATATATTAGACAAACTAGGAAAATATCAATATTTCATAATTTTTTTCATCTATTTGTTTAAGTTTTCCTGTTTCTTTAAAAGGATTGGTGGATTTTAATCTCACTAACTGTGATTGTCTATACCTAGTGTCGAAATCCAATTCTTTTCGACTTACATTTAACTTTTCTATTTTATTTGTTTTATTTAGTTGTGTATTGTAATCAGGGGATCCTGCATAAATCAAAATATCTGCTGGTGCTCTACCAGTTGTGCTATGTTTTGTTTTGTGATTATATGTGTAAAGAATGATTTCAAACCTAGTTAATTTGTTTTCTGGGTCTGTTTCGCTTTTAATAATTCTTAATTATACTGATTCACAAAGTGAAATGAGTATATTGGTTTTGAGCAATGTCCGTCTCGCTGCCCGTCCGTCTGTCCGTCCGTCCGTCTGTCCGTATGAACGCAAACCATTTGCACAGTTTTGAAGCTAGAGAGTTGAAATTTAGAATATATACTCGTGTATACCCTCGAATTATAAAGTGTCAAGATTTTCCCGATACGCCCACTAGGGGCGTGGCAAATCGGTATATGCATTCTCCCATATCTCAGAAACACTACTTCTGGAAGCGCTAGAGATTTGCAATTTGGAATGTAGACTCGTGTTGACAACTCAAGATGAAAAAGCTATGGCGGATATATCTACGCCCATTGGGGGCGTGGCAAATCGGGTAAAACGGTATCTTCTACAGTTTTAAAGCTAAAACGCCCAAATTTGGCACGTAGGTTATTGCTACGATCTTATGAAGATCGACAAAAAAACTATATGTCCACGCCTACTAGGGGCGTGGCAAATCAGATCTGACTATATAGTGATTTTTGAAATTCTGTAATATTTTGAGCACTATGAATGCTAGAGACTTGAAACTTGGTATATATACTCGAGTTGAAAACCCAAGATGAAAAAGATATGGCGGATATATCTACGCCCATAGGGGGCGTGGCAAACCGCAAAAGTTTGTAGCTCCTACAGTTTTAGAGCTAGAAGCTTCAAAATTGGATGGTAAGTTACTGGTGAGCTCCTCTATCGATGACCTAAAAATAATTTTTACGCCCCTTATGGGGTATGCCCGGCTAAAAAATACCCTGTAGTTTTCGCATTTTTTGAGTGTAAGCATCCAAATTTCACACTTACGTTACCCTTCACTACTTCTAAGAACTGGCCAAAAATTATATGTCTACGCCTACTGGGGGCGTGGCAAATGGGGAAAAACTATACGTTTTTCCGATTCTCAGTGAGAAAATCAGAATTATATACAGATATTACTGCTGATCTCCTCTATTGATTTCCAAAAAATTATATATGTACAAACCAATTGTGGGCGTGGCAATGGGCGTGATCTGTGGGGGTGTGAATGAGTATCCCGCAGTCGGTAGCGCCCGACTGCAACGTTCTTACTTGTTTTAATTTCAAAGTGTGCAAATTTAGGAATTACCTGTAATATCCACAGAGTCCTAAAAATGATTTAATTTCTTTAGTTGTTTTTGGAATTGGGAAATATTTTTTCCAATGAAATGGAATATACAATTATATCAATATTAATAGTTAGAATTAGGGGTAAAGTTATATAAACAAAAGAATCTTTAAGGATCGGATGCATCGCCATCGATGTCACTCCTGTCGTCGTCGAGTCTTCCTTCGTCGTTCATCTTACCAGCACCTTCATCTGCGGAGCCCACGTCTCTCTTGTTGCCGTCCTGATGGAATGGTTTCCCCGTAGGGACCGTTAAACTTGGGTGCCAACATCGAAGCAAACCCTTCCGCTACGTTAGAGAGTTGGTGCTGCCGCGACAGAACTGATGACCGTATCGTGGAAAGTCGCCCAGCACGCGGTTTGTTAAATTACGTTGTTAAGGGCTATGGTGGCTGTCCGTTTCCCGCGTCTACTCGATATCAACACTCCTGTGTGATCCTCCCAGTCTCCCCGCAACGGCGGCAAAACAACAACTGCGCGTTGGGATATTCCCGGGCGAAATGTCCTGCCTGCGCGCATCTGTAACAGACCCGGCGCGGATCGACTCTGTTTCCTGTGCCCTGGGTCAACATCTGATGAGCCGCCTCCGCTGGCTTCGCGGCTGGTGCCCCCCGGATGCTCGGCCCCTACTCTGCGGACCGATAGTCCGTTGGTTGCGAGCGGAACGGGTTGTTGGCCGACTCTCCTCTGGTTTCTCCCAAGCAGGTTTCATCCAGCTAGCCGTGACGCTCTCTTCCCAATCCTTTCTCTGATCCCGCACGTGAAGTCCTGTCGTGAAGTCCTGTCGTCTCACGTACAGTGTGCACTCAGGGGCGGCGTTTTCGTACACCCGATAATCCTGTGCCGAAGTGTAGGCTGCGCAACGCATTAGCAGTCTTATTTCCACTAAATAGTCCTTGAAGCTCTCTCCTTCCCGCTGCCGGACCGAACTAATCTGGTCTTCGAGACGTTCGAAATATTGCGGCGGAAAGAAGAAATCCAGAAATCCGCTTCTGAATTCAGTCCAGGTCACGACCCTTAATCCGCTATTAAGGAACCATCTAGCGGCTTTGTCCACGACCACCTCGCTCATTACTCTAGGCATACGGTCGAGATCGATGCCGCATGTGATGGACCGCTCCTCCAGGATTTCCAAAAATCCTAGTGGGTCCGACTGACCGTCATACCTCATGACCTGCTCAGCCACGCATCTGGACGGGCTCCTCTCAGGCTCTTTGACCTCGCCGTCGACGCTAGAATCATCCCGGGCCCCACTCTTTCGGCCCTCGGCCATCCCGCTGATCGTCGGGACGCTCAGTTTTCACGATGCCGGGATAGGCTGGTGCAGTTGAAATCCACGCAGATCCGATTCGGACTTCTAGTAAGCTCGGCCGCCGACGCACGGCTCCGTGCTCCCCAGCAAAGGCTCTTGCATCTTGCCTGTTCGCGTCCTCGTTGTGTTTATTTTCCCTTTTTTTTCCACTGTACACATTCTCTCTTTAATCTTGCTCTTGTTCATCTCTCTTTTTTTTATACCCTGAACCCATTGAAAATGGGAAATCAGGGTATAATGGGTTTGAGCCGTGGCAAACCATATAAAGTATATATATTCTTGATCAGGGTGACTAGCTGAGTTGATATGGCCATGTCCGTCTGTCCGTTTGTCCGTCTGTCCGTCTGTCCGCCGGTCCGTATGTATGAACGCGTCGATCTCAGAATCTATAAGAGCTAGAGACTTCAAATTTTTTATGTAGATCCGTGTATAGCACGCGCATATCAAGATTGTTTCAAAAAGTCGATAAATTTTATCGTTTTAAAGTTATCGACCTAAAACATTATCGAAATTCAGCTATAAATTTATATCTCTTACATCTTTAAAGTTAGAGTCTCCAAATTTTGTATATTATGTGGTTAGTTAATACAATTTTGATTTTTGTTACATTTTGTATACCATCCCCCCTTTCCATCGCTTCCCTCCAAATTTGTAAAAACCATTTTTCAAATACTAGAGACTTGTGCTTTGAAAAATCTACACATATAAATGACATAATCACGCTGTAAGTTTGATTAAGAAAGTCCATCTACAAAAAAAGTTATTAAGCACTTCATTTCCCATAATAAAGCCCATGAGCGCAGCCCACGCTCAGTCGCTGCGCTAACTGCGCAGTCAGCAGAGCGCGTGCTAATGCGTATGTGTATGTATGTGTGTGCATGTATTGCATCTATACATGTATATGTTAAATAAGCATTGAATGTTTGGAATATCGGCTCTTCACAGGGTTCAGCGGATCTTCTAGTCGGTTACCGCCGACTACAGCTTTCTTACTTGTTTCTCTTTATACTCATTCACAAAGTGAAATGAGTACATTGGTTTTGTGCAATGTCCGTCAGGATGTCCGTTCGTCTGTCCGTCTGTCCGTATGAACGCAAACCATTTGCACAGTTTTGAAGCTAGAGAGTTAAAATTTGGAATATATATATGTATACCCTCGAATTATAAAGTGATAAGATTTTCCCGATACGCCCACTAGGGGCGTGGCAAATCGGAATATGCATTCTCCCATATCTCAGAAATACTACTTCTAGAAGTGCTAGAGTTGCAATTTGGAATGTATACTAGCGATGTGAACCCAAGATGATAGAGCTATGGCGAATATATCTACGCCCGTTGGGGGCGTGGCAAATCGGCCAAGACTGTATCTTCTACAGTTTTAAAGCTAGAACTCCCAAATTCGGCACGTAGGTTACTGCTACGATTCTATGAAGATCGACTAAAAACTATATGTCCACGGCTACTAGGGGAGTGGCAAATCGCATCTGATTCTATAGTGATTTTGTTTGCAGTCGGTAGCACCCGGCTGCAACGTTATTAATTGTTTTTTTTTTTCAACTTGTCCCACTGTACACTTGGTGTTCTTGCTCTCGTTGCCGTCACTTTTCTTGTTCCTTCTTTCCCATTTATTTCCATAAAAAAAAAAACTCAATTAAAAACAAGTAAGAGTGCTCTAGTCGAGACGGCTCGACTATGAGATACCCTGATCCCTGCGAAGAGCCAATCTTCCCAATATGCTATGCTTATTTTACATATACAATTATTGCGAGACACACACATACACATGTATACGCACGCACGCATAAGCACGCGCTCTGCTGACTGCGCAGTTGACGCAGCAACTGCGCTTGGGCTGCAATATGCCTATTGTATGGGAAATTAAATGCTTAATAACTTTTTTTGGGGATAGACTCTCTTAATGAAACTTTCACAGCGTAATTATGTCATTCATATGTCTGTATTTGCCAAAGCACAAGTCTCTTGTATTTGAAATACGATTTCGATTTTCAATGAGCTGAGTTGAAATAGCCCGGTCCGTCCCTCCGTCCGTCCGTATGATCGCAGCGATCTCATAAACCACAAAAGCTAGAGATTTGAAATTTTCAGAGTATACTCGTGTGTGGGCACCGCAGTAAGAGTTTCTTTAGATTTTCGATAACTCATCCCGTTTCCTTATTATCGGTAAAAATCGAGAACTTCTCTTCGTTTTTGTATACCATTAGAGCTAGAGAATCCAAATTTTCTGTATAGATCCGGTTAATGAATGCGGACATTGTGGTATTTTGAATTTCGCCGTCAATTGGCAAAAAACGCATTTTAAATACTAGAGACTTGTGCTTAGGCAAATACATACATATGAATGACATAATCACGCTGTGAAAGTTTGATTAAGAAAGTCCATCCACAAAAAAGTTATTAAACATTTAATTTCCCATACAATAGGCATATTGCAGCCCAAGCGCAGTCGCTGCGTCAACTGCGCAGTCAGCAGAGCAAGTGCTTATGCGTGCGTGCGTATGCATGTGTGTATGTGTTGTGAGGAACAATATAGACGGGCACGTAGTGTATGTATAAGTGCATGTATTTGCTGTGCACTTATGCATATATGCGTGCCTGCATGTATTGTTCCACACAGCGACGCGAGTACGATAGTAGCGACCCTCGCTACTGGAAAGGGCGCAGAGAGCGACGTAGTCTGTCTCTGTCGCTCGTATGTGTTCAGCGCATTGCTCGCGTCGCTCTCACGGCGATCATCGGCGACCGTTGGCCGAAGTACCGCTTGTGGCTGCGAGAAAGTAGTGTACACTTTCACTCGTATGCCAATAACGGTGCTTTGGCCAATGAGAGGCTGCCACGCAGATTTGGGCGATTTGGCGTCGCGCCAAATCACGTGATGCTGCCGTTTTCGTGGACACGAGCAGCAGACAGGCCCCGCTCCAGAGCCGCTGCTATAAAAAGGCGCCCGCAACTCGGCACCGGGACAGTCAAGCAAAAGTGAAAGTGAAAGTATTGAGTGCCGACGTAACCAGAACGCGAGTGGAAAAGTGACCAGCAAGGACTTCGAGAGGAAGGACATCGCTGCCAAGGACTTCGAGAGGAAGGACATCACTGCCAAGGACTTCGAGAGGAAGGACATCGCTGGAAGGATATCTACGAGGGATATCCTGGACGCCTATTGAGGACATAGGCTTGAGACGCGGACACCGGAAGGACATCAGCTGTCACCAACCAGGACATTGGTGCAGCACGGCCCAAATCTACAGCATTAGTGGCGGATCCTGGAGCAGGAGCAAAGGTAACGTTTGCGTAGCTGTGCGTAAGAGTGGTGACGGTAGCTTGAGAAGATCTCAAGGTGTGCTTGTGAGCGTATCCAGCCGAAGGAGTCACTGCAATAGCCGAGCGAACCGCCGGAGTGTTCAGTGTGGATCCTGGCGTCACCTGGAGTGCTCAAGCGTATCCTTGGAGAACCAAGAGTGCCGTACCATTTGCCAGAGTGCGTTAAACGTTTACCTGCGAGCCTGTGCAAAGGTGTGCTTACTAAGCGCTAGATTTGATAAATAAATATCAAATAGACAATCTTGTAAATTGAGAAAATATACCCAACGCAAACATAAACACACTGCATTGTAATCTATCGCAAGGCGCCACATATAAATTTGTTGGCACGAACGCACAGTCGGCTGAGTCCGGCCCGGCTTAAACTCGGGATAAACCGAGGTTCGTTACAACTGGCGCCCAACGTGGGGCCCGAACCCACGACCCTGAGATTAAGAGTCTCATGCTCAACCGACTGAGCTAGCCGGGCACAAACAAACGGGCAACGTTACAACTGGCGCCCAACGTGGGGCCCTGCGATAATATAATCAGTGTAGAAAAATGGTGCGAGCTTGGGTATATAATCTCAAGAAGGATGATGTGCTGCGCTACGGGATCGAGTTCGGCGTAAGTCTGACTGGCACTCTGGACGCGATGCGGAGGCAGTTCGGCGAGTGGGTCACCATGAATGAGGGAAGGATTCCCTATTCAATCAGGACCGCAGAGATTGCGAAGCTACATGGACGCCATTCGCCGCTGAGAGACAAAGCGCTGACCGCCGTCGAGGAAAACGAGCTGGGTGAGCAAGATGAAATCGTGAACGTGGCACGATTGTCTCTGCCATCCACCAGTGCCGCCGCCGCCCGCCTGCAAGAGATGCAACGAGGATCGTGGAGAGCCACATCCACCCCGCAACCAGAAATAAGGCCACGAGGGCCGAGCTGCACAGCGCTGGAGTACCCAAAGGTCGCCAAGCAGGTGCGAGAATGGGGCTTCCGCTTCGATGGCACAACGAAGCCGCTGGAGTTTTTGGAGCAGGTGGAGTGGTCGGCCGACACCTATGGATTGGATCTGGACCTGATCCCGAGGGCGATGCCAGAGCTGCTCAAAGGCATGGCCTTAAAGTGGTACGTGGCCAACAACAGGCACTGGACAGCGTGGGAAACGTTCGTCAGAAGCTTCCAGGAGTTCTTCCTGCCCAGGGACTATATGCGGGAGTTGAAGGACGAGGTTGCTCGACGGAGGCAGATGATGGGCGAGCCCTTCAAGGTTTACATGGTGGATATGCAAACCTTGATGCGGCCACTACGCTATGCGGCAGATCGTGAGCTGAAAACTATTTACAGCAATAGTTTGCCTGATCTGCGCGCATACGCTCGTCCATATCAGTTCTGCAACTTGACGGAGCTGATGCTGCTGGCGAACGATTTCGAGGATCTGGAAAGGGATCGGGAAAAGTTGCGGCAGCAACAGCGTGGCAGTAGGACGCGACTGATGGCCATGGACGACGCTGGGAGCCCGGATGAAGAAGAATACCACCGGAGCATGGCCGTTGAAGAGTCGAAACCTCGACCCGCGCCCAGGACAGGCACAGCAGGGCCAAGGACACATGTCCAGAACCCCGCCCGGGCATGCCGGATATGTGGCCAAGAGGGCCACTACGCCGTTGAGTGCCGCAACGAGCGTCTGGAGTATTGCTGGCAATGCGGGCGCATCGGCGTGCGAACAGCGACGTGTTGCCAGTCGGGAAACGGCCAGAGGCACCCGCCATCCAGGGGCGAGCGGGAGCAGCGTCGCGGAGGCCCCAGACACTAGTGGGTAGTCTTCTGGATGAAGGCACCCAATTGTCGGCAATTGTGGTCATTGGAGCTGACCAGCACAAGGCCACAATTGATACTGGGGCCACCAGCAGCTTTGTGAGCGAAAAGCTGGGCGACAGGCTCCGAGAAGTGGGCGTGAGGCGCGCCACACGAAGACGCGTAAGATTGGCAGACGGCAGTTGCAGTCAGGTGGACTCGCAACTGGAAACAAGGATCAGGCTGGGAAGTCAGCAAATCCGCATTTCATTGCTGGTGCTGCCAGGCGTGATCGACGATCTGGTGCTGGGCTGGGATTTCTTGGCCAGAATGGGCATCGCATTTAAGTGCGGTGGCTTGGAGCTGCAGATTAAGCCCAGAAATCCGCCACCAGGTGGAAAGCTGGAGGAGAGGCTCTCAGTGGCTGTCAGCAGTACTGAGGGGCGTCCACAGACGCCGATGGAGGCGAGTCCGGGACTTCAAAACCCACTCCATGAGGATGTGGAGGTGGATACGTTCCTGAGGAAGGAACTTGTGAAGTTTCAGGACGTGAAAGGCACTACGAGGATCACGGAGCATCGGATCACGATGCAGGACAAGCGGCCCATAAAACAGCGCTATTTTCCGAAGAATCCGAAAATGCAGGCCGAGATTAACCGCCAGGTGGATGAGCTGCTGGCCAAAGGCTGCATCGAGCCGTCCAAGAGTCCGCACAGCGCGAAAATCGTGATGGTCAAGAAGAAGACTGGGAAATGGCGGCTGTGTGTGGATTTTCGGCAGCTGAACAGCCGATCGATTAAGGACGCATATCCGTTGCCGCGGGTGCACCATATTTTGGACCAGCTGCGAGAGGCTCGTTTCATAACTAGCCTGGATTTGAAGGATGGGTATTGGCAGATACCAATGGAGAAATCCAGCCGGCCATTGACAGCGTTCACAGTCCCAGGAAAAGGGCTGTTCCAATGGAAGGTGATGCCGTTCGGGCTCCATTCGGCGCCGGCAACGTTTCAACGAGCGCTGGACCAAGTTATTGGCCCAGAAATGATGCCGCATGCCTTTGCCTACCTGGATGATATCATCGTCATTGGGAAAACACGCCAGGAACACATGGGCAACCTGCGGGAGGTATTCCGGCGGCTACGAGCGGCCAACTTAAGGATCAACATCGACAAGTGCGATTTCTTTAAGAAGGAGCTCAAATATCTTGGCCATAAGGTGACGGAACATGGCATCCGCACGGACCCGGAGAAAGTGGCCGCAATTGCTGAGTTAAAACCACCTGCCAACGTAAAAGAGTTGCGGCAATACGTGGGAGTGGCTTCATGGTACCGCCGTTTTGTGCCAGATTTTGCGACCACAGTGCATCCGCTCAATGCACTGCTGAAAAAGGGCACCAAATGGGAGTGGACAGAGGAGCGTCAGAGGGCTTTTGAGACGGTAAAGGCCAAGCTGACGGAATCACCAGCGTGCCCAGATTTCTCAAAGCCTTTCTGCTTGCAAACGGACGCGAGCAATTATGGACTTGGAGCAATCTTGACGCAGACTTCGGAGGATGGAGAGCGTGTGATCTCGTACGCCAGCCGAACACTGAATAGCGCAGAGCGGAATTATTCGGCAACAGAAAAGGAGTGTCTGGCCATCATCTGGGGCATTCGGAAGCTGAGGCCATATCTAGAAGGCTACCATTTTATTGTGGTAACAGATCACATGGCACTGAAGTGACTCAACTCTATTGAGAGCCCTTCAGGGAGGATTGCTAGATGGGCTCTGGAGTTGCAGCAGTACGACTTCGAGATCAGGTACCGGAAAGGCAAGCAAAATGTTGTGGCCGATGCGCTATCACGGCAGCCGCTGGGCGAAGAGGCATGCCGCTTGGCGACGAGCAAGGACAATGCAGCTGGGACAGGATGTCGCTGGATTGTCAAGCTTCGCCAGGATCTGCGTAGGAGCCCAAAGAAGTTTCCGGATTATCGGGAGGAGGCTGGAAGTGTATACAGACACATTCCACACCAGGCAGGACATGAGGACGTGGCTGCGTGGAAGTTATGTGTGCCGACGGAGCAGCGCAAGCAAGTTCTGGAAGAGAACCACGACGCAGCTACCGCGGGTCACCTTGGGAGCCGGAAAACGATTGCTCGGGTGGCCGCGAGGTACTACTGGCCGGGTATGTATCGCGACGTGCGTACATACGTGCAGCGGTGCGAGCTGTGCCAGCGCTACAAGTCCAGCCAACTCCAAGCGGCGGGGCAGATGCTGACCAAGATCCCCGAGGAACCATGGGCAACAGTGTGCGCCGATTTTGTAGGTCCGCTATCCAGGTCCAAGCATGGCCATACGATGTTGTTGGTGTTCATCGATCGCTTCTCAAAATGGACGGAGATGGTGCCATTAAGAAGCGCGAACACGGCGGCGCTCCAAAAGGCGTTCCGGGAGAGGATATTGGCACGATTTGGCGTGCTAAAGATACTCATCACCGACAATGGAACTCAATTCACGAGTCGCGCATTCAAGGTGTTCCTGGACGAGCTAGGCGTCCATCACCAGCTGACAGCGCCATATACGCCCCAGGAAAATCCCACCGAAAGGGCAAATCGCACGGTGAAGACCATGATCGCGCAATTTGCGGGCAGTGATCAGAGGTGTTGGGACGAGGCGTTGCCGGAGTTGACACTGTGACACTAGTCAACAGCAGCGTTTCGGCGTCAACAGGCTATACGGCAGCCTTCCTCACGCAAGGGCGTGAGCCAAGATTGCCAAAATCACTGTTCGACGCACAAACAGTGGGAACAGGCCAAGAGGAACAGAGTCCGGTGGAGCGAGCAACGAAAATGGCCGAGGTGTTCCAGGTGGTGCGACGCAGCCTGGAGAAAGCTGCTCAGGATCAAGCGCGGCACTACAATCTACGCCGGCGGCAGTGGAAGCCGGCCGTAGGGGACAAGGTGTGGGCAAAAGAACGCCACTTGTCCAATGCCGCGGATGGATTCGCAGCGAAACTGGCCCCACGATATGGAGGACCATATACGGTGGTCAGTTTGATCTCCCCGGTTATCTGCCGGATCACTTCAGAGGCAGATAAATAGAGCAGGACGGCTCATGTGGCGGACCTCAAGCCATATCGAGCAGAAGCGGGTGAGTTGCCAGCCAGTTTATAAAAAAAAAAAAAAAGGGAGTGAATACACATAGCTATGTGTATTAGCCAAAAACCTATATATGTATGTAGGGAAAAAGTTTTTTTTTAAACATAAACAAAAATTAACATCGGCCGCGCAAATCAAATCCACGGCAAAAAACAGCAAAAATGTTGTGAGCGGAACAACAAAGTTGTTTGTATGTGCGCGCGCGCACAAATGTTGTGAACACAACAAAGTTGTTTGAATTTGCGCGAGTTATGCCATCAGCATCACTTCCCACAATGTCAGCTGACACCATACCATTAGCATCACTTCCAGTAACTACAGTTGACACAAAAGGTTTACAATCGTCTTTAATGTAGAAAACACATTAGCCATAAGTGTCATAAGAATTAGAAAACCAAAGACCAGAAGTGTCATAAGAATTGTGGACACTTATTGCAAACCACTTAACTCAAAGAGCATATCCAATATTATAAACATAAATAATCGTCACAGCCCAGCTGCATAATGTAAACATACTCTAGCTCAGCATATCCAATATTGTAAACACAAAGCAGCATACCCAATATTGTAAACACAAACAATTGTCGCCAAGAATGGTATAAAAGATCCCTTAGAATTAAATAAGAATTCAGTTGTATTGTATATCACAAATAAAGAACATGTATTAAACTGTTATAAGAAATACATAATCTGTGTATTAAATTGTTAAAAGAAATACATAATTCGTGTATTAAACTGTTAAAACAAATACATAATCCATGTATTAAACTGTTATAAGAAATACATAATTGGCGCAGCCGGTAATCGGAAAAACACTAAGAAAAAAGTTTTGTGAAATCTTTTAAAGTGAACAAAACCTAAAGAAAAAAGTTTTGTGAAATCTTTTAAAGTGAACAAAACCTAAAGAAAAAAGTTTTGTGAAATCTTTTAAAGTGAACGAAACCTAAAGAAAAAAAAAATAATAATAACAATAATTGTGGAAACTTTGGATTCTATCCAAGTAAACAAAGCAATTAATAAAAATTAATCAAAATTAATCAAATTCATAAGTGAATAAATAATACAACTCAAAACAAAAAAATGGAAAATCAACATATAATTGAATTGCAGCAATGCATTCAATTATTAACAAATGTAATAATAGCAAGAGAAGGTGAAGGCAGGAACCCAATCACAACACAAAGGAATTGCATCGAGAAGGAAACAAGATACTTACCGACATTCAATGGGGAGGATGGAACATTACATGGATTCGTGTCTGCAGTGGACCAAATCATGGAGGAATATGATGACAACGACCAGGTTTTCACTGTCATATTCAACACAAAAATTCAAGGTCAGGCTAGAACTATGCTTAACATTAATCCACCAGCAAATTGGGCAGAATGCAAGAATCGTTTAAGACATCACTATAGGCCTAGAACGGATCAGATGGGACTAACTAGGAAAATCAATAACTTAAGAGTAACAAGCGTAAGAGATCTTGATAATAATATAAGAACAATTGTTGAGGAAATTACTGATTTTTCGGTCTTTGAAAATAATAGTAGACTAGTTGATATTCTAAGTGGATTATTAATTCAAAGAGTTAAAGAATTATCATGTGGTCCGATGGCAATAGCCTTAATGAATAAAACAACTTTAACAGAATTAAGAAATGAACTTTCTAATTTCGTTGGTCTAAATTTTGGAAATTTGAATCAAAAATTATTAATAAAAAAAGACAATAATTATTCATCAAATTACAATAACAGACAATTTAACCAAAACTCAAGACAAGACACAGACAACAGAAATTCAAACGAAAATAATCAAGCATATAATGATTACCAAAGGCAAAACAGACAACAGAATAGCCAAATAGTTAGGAATAATCAACAACAAAGTCAGAACGTAAGACAAGACCAAAACTTTAACAAACAACAACAAAGTCAGAACGTAAGACAAAATCAGAATATTAATAGACAAACAAGTCAAAATATTCGACAAAATTATCAGCAACCACAACCAGAAGCAATGAGTGTAGACAATTTAAATGATGAAGAAGTAAATAAGAATTCAAACTACGAAAATAAACAGGAAGAGTATTTTACAAACTAGCCTCGGACAAAAGAAAAGTTTTCATTAAGGGAACTATCGAGGGGGATCCTTTTCTAATTTTAGTAGACACTGGATCTACTATAAGTATAATAAACACCAAAAATATACATGTATCAAAGTATAAAATAATCGAAAAATTTTCAAAAACCATTTGCACTATTAATGGAATTATAAAAAATGACAGCTATTTAGTTAAAACAAAAGTACCAAGTGAATTCAAATATGCAGATTGCACAAGAATAAGATGGGTAGCTATGTCCCTGGAAACATCATATGATTTTCTATTGGGCATGGATTTTATCCAAGGAAATTTGGAAAATATTGACTTTAAAAAAGAAATAATTAAGCTTTGCAATGGAGTCGAAATTCCGTTTCTTTCCAAATTATCAGAAGATGTTTGTGTAATGGAAGAAGGTGAAATTGATGACTTTAAGCTAGAAGGGCTCAATGCTGAGGAAGTTCAGATAGTAAAAAATCTTACGAAAAAATATGAAAAATTATATTTAAAAGAAGGTGATCAGTTAACTAACACTAATACAATAGTTCACAATATTAAAACCAAAACAGATCATCCCATAAATTCAAAGCTCTATAGGGTTTCTCCAAAATATGAAGAAGAAGTAAGAAAGCAAATAATAGAAATGAAAAAAAGTGGAATAATAAGAAAAAGTAAAAGCAAATATAGCTCTCCTATATGTGTAGTTAAGAAAAAAATTGATAATTCAGGAATTCAAAAATATCGTATCTGTGTAGATTATAGGCGACTAAACCAAGTAACCGTTTCAGATAAGTATCCAATACCTATTATGGACGCTGTATTAGATAAACTTGGTAAAGCCCAATATTTTACTACTCTTGATTTAGCGAAAGGCTATCATCAAATATTAATGGCAGAAGAAGATATAGAAAAAACAGCTTTCATAACACCAATGGGATTATACGAATATGTTAGAATGTCATTCGGATTAAAAAATGCTCCAGCTACATTCCAACGTTTAATGAACGAAATATTGAGGGATTATATAAACAAAATTTGTGTAGTATATCTTGATGATATTTTAATTTTTTCAACAACACTTGAAGGAACACAAGATTGCTCTAGAAAAAATTTTCAAAGTACTTAGGAATCATAATTTGAAAATACAACCAGATAAATGCTCGTTTATGAAAAAACATACCGAATACTTGGGACATATTCTCACAAAAGAAGGGTTCAAACCAAATCCAAGAAAAATAGAAGCAATAAAAGAAATTCCATTACCAAAAACGGAAAAACAATTAAAAGGATTTTTAGGTATGACAGGATTTTATAGAAAATTTATCAAAGACTATTCCAAAATAGCTTACCCAATGATTAGATATTTACAAAAAGGTGTATCAATTAATACAAATGATCCACAATTTATAGATGCATTTGAAAATCTTAAAGCTCTTATAAGCTCACACCCAATATTAAAATATCCAGAATTTGACAAACCATTTACAATTACTACAGACGCCAGTGATTTTGCCATAGGTGCAGTTTTATCTCAACAAGGACAACCAATTGCCTATGTTTCAAGAACACTTAATAAACATGAGAAAAACTATAGTACAATTGATAAAGAATTTTTGTCTATTATACATGCCGTTAATTATTTCAAACACTATTTGAACGGAAATAAATTTCAAATTATAACAGATCATGCTCCTATAAAATACCTAAATTCAAAATTTAAAGGAAAAGAAATGACAGCTAGACATCAAAGATGGATTTTAAAACTACAGGAATTCGATTATGATATTATATATTTAAAAGGTAAAGACAATAAAGTAGCAGGTTTTTTAAGCAGACAGGAAACAGCACAATTAATCAATACAGAAAATAAAGAAGAATCAAATTTTGATATAACAAATACACAGCATTCAGCAGATGAAGAGGAATTAACTCATTTTTATATAAAAAATGATATTGTTAATAAATATAAAACTCAGATAATAATTACCTACTCAGCAACAGATAATATTAATATATACCATGGAAGAAAAATAATTGAAGTAAATCCAGCAGACACAGAAAATGAAATTGAAATAAAATTACAAAATAATATAGAGAAAGGAATAGTAGGAATTTTTTCAGAAGTACCAGACTCAGAATATCGTAAAATACAATGTATATTAATCAACATTTTTTCTCACTCTAAAAATATTAAATTTTTCAAATGTACAAAAAGAGCACAAGAAATTTCAACTGAGGAAGAATTACATAAACAAATTTCAATTTACCATTCAAAAGATTCATTACACAGCGGTATAAGTGAAACATTCAATTCACTAAAAGACAAAATCTATTTTCCAAAATTAAGGGACCATATTCAATTAATAATAGCAAATTGTAGAAAATGCAAAGAAATAAAGTATGATAGAAAACCGATAAAACCAAACTTTCAATTTACAGAAACACCAGATACTAAAAACCAAATTATACATTTAGATATATTTCACATAAAACACAAATCTTTTGTTACAATCATAGATAAACTTACAAAATTTGCAGTTGCTTATAATATTATGGATAGAAATTGGCGAACAAAGATGCAAATTATGATAGAACATTTTGCAAAATTTAATAAACCACAGAAAATAATAATGGATAATGAGTTTAGAACAGAACATATAATACAGTTTTTAAACAAGGAAGATATTTCAATACATTATACAAAACCCAATTCACATACAGGAAATGCTGATATTGAAAGATTACATTCTACATTAATTGAAATAATAACAGGAATAGATAATAATGAACTATCTATCGAATCTAAAATTCAATTAGCAATAATAGCTTACAATAAACGTTATCATTCAACAATAAAATGTACACCAATTTATGCTAAAGACACAGAAGATGCAAATAAATTAAAAATGACTATTGAGGAACGTAAGAAAATGATTATAAACAAAATAAATAATACAAGAGAAGAATACAATGAACAAAGACAGGAAGGTCCGATTAAAAATTATAAAAGAGTCAGACATAAGGATGAGCCTTATTTTAGATATGCAATGTTAGAAAACATTCATCCAAGTAACATTAAAAGACCGTTAAAGCAGGAAATTAACAATACTAACGAAAAAAATACAGATTGATAGCAGATTTGACAAAGTTTTTTTTCAATACAGTACAGACAAGATTACAAATGGAACCGATATTAGTAAGTGCAGGTTATGCACCCATACAGATTCATCAAACCGAAATAGTAAACGAAACAATAATTATACTACACATTATTAACATTGACCCACTTCAGAATATTATAAAACAAATGGAAACAAACATAAGAACAGCCAATATTACTGATAGTGAGGAACTATTTGCAGAAATCAGATTAATAAAGGCAAAGATTAAATCCATTACACCTTTTAGCAGAAATAATAGGGGACTTATAAGTATAGCAGGAACAGCATACAAATGGCTATTTGGACTAATGGACGACGAAGACAGGACAGATATCTTAGAACACCTTGATATAATTGACCAAAATAATCATAACATCATAAACAACATGAACCAAGAAATAAGCATAAATTCACATTTTAACGATACAATACATAGGTTAGCAGAAATAATTAAGCACGACCGAATAATCATTAACGAAACACTGACAAGCATAAATGACCAAAATAAAAAAATCTTAATGAAACTCATATACAATGACCAAATACAGAAATTAAAAAATATTGAATACAAAATAAATTACATTCAGGAAAATATAGCCTCTGCAAAGAATAATATAATTTTACCAGAAATTTTATCAGAAGAAGAAATAAACAAATTTGATATTGATTTTTATAAATTAAAGTTAATTCGTATGGGCATTTTGAAATACAAAAATAATTGCATAATAATAGCAATAAAAATTCCAAAAAAGTATATAAGTGTAGATGTTAAGTTACTTATCCCAATGCCTAACATAGATTATATCCAAATTGATCAAGAAAATTTATTAATTATAGAAATTAACAATAAGACACTGGAATATAAACCAAATACAATCTTAAAGGAACTTAAATTAAGTAAAAGTTGCACAATAGTGCAATAGTTGGTAATAACCAACAGTTGTAAATTTATATTTAATAATATCACAAGTATCGAAGAAATAGATGATGACACAATAATAATAAAAAATGCCAGAAAAGAAAAGCTGCATAAAAATTGTGACAAAAGAAATATTATATTAAATGGAAATAACCTCATACAATTTGGAAATTGTAAAATACAAATTTTAAAAGAAACATTTTCCAATGAAAAAATAGAATTTTATGAAAAATATTTTTATCCCACAGAACTATTAAATCAAACTTACAAAAGCACTATTAATTTCGATCATTTAACAATAAAAAACTTTGAAAATTTAAAAGAAATCACAGAATTGAAATATGAAAAAAAAGTAACAAATAGCATTATGTAAATATTTTTAATCATTTTTATATGTTTTATTTTTTATATACACTTAAGTTGCAAAAGGCAAAATATTAATATTAATTTAAAAAGAATTCAGGAGAATTCATACTCTAAGAGGGGAGGAGTTATGCCATCAGCATCACTTCCCACAATGTCAGCTGACACCATACCATTAGCATCACTTCCAGTAACTACAGTTGACACAAAAGGTTTACAATCGTCTTTAATGTAGAAAACACATTAACCATAAGTGTCATAAGAATTAAAAGACCAAAGACCAGAAGTGTCATAAGAATTGTGGACACTTATTGCAAACCACTTAACTCAAAGAGCATATCCAATATTATAAACATAAATAATCGTCACAGCCCAGCTGCATAATGTAAACATACTCTAGCTCAGCATATCCAATATTGTAAACACAAAGCAGCATACCCAATATTGTAAACACAAACAATTGTCGCCAAGAATGGTATAAAAGATCCCTTAGAATTAAATAAGAATTCAGTTGTATTGTATATCACAAATAAAGAACATGTATTAAATTGTTATAAGAAATACATAATCTGTGTATTAAACTGTTAAAACAAATACATAATCCATGTATTAAACTGTTATAAGAAATACATAATTCGCGCGCACACACACGAAACGGGGGCGCATGTGCAGCAGAAAAATAATAATCGTCAGCTACGAAACGGCACAACAACAACAGGCACGGCCGAAACCGTTTGAGTTGCGCGCGCACCCTGCAAAAACAACAACAACATCACGCACCCGAGCCGAAAAAGAGCACACACACACGCAGAACGAAAAACAGCGACAGCATGAAAGGCGCACAGTGGTCAGCGCATGCGCAAAAATGGGACGAAAATCACGATGAGCGTGGTAGGCAACAACAACGCAGAGCGCCCAAAGTTCAACAGCCGCGGCGAAAGGCTACTGAACTTTGTCGGCTACGCACGATCGCTAGCGCACGAGATGACACGAAGGTGTCGATGCTAGCGACATGCAAAACGGCCAACAACAAAATAGGGCACGCAGCGTATGTATGAGTGCATGTAGTTGCTGTGCATTCACACATATATGCGAAGGGAAATAGAGAGAGTGTGAGAAATGCATTAGAGATGCAACAACAATGCCTCGTGTTCAGCCATAAGGCCAGAGTGTTGGAAGAGCGTGACCTGTAGAGAGTGAGAGAACTAGCTGGTGCAGGATCCGTTAATTTCCGACACTCCGCTGGCGGCAGCGCTGCAGCAGAGGGTATAAAAGGGCATGCATGCATATGAGCATGGCTTTTGTGAAAATTCAACTCTATAGACTTCTGCTACGTAGCTGGATTTCTCGGCCGTCCGGACTTGGGCGTCGGAAGGGTTTGCCCGGCCGATCCTCGCGCATTGGCCAGCGACTTCGCTGGAGCTGTGCGCGAATGAGGAGTGAGCCGAGAACCCCACCGATATCCGATGTCCGGACCCGGGTCAGTTGTGAACGGCATCTGCAACGGAAGATCGTTTCGTTGCCACCATCCCAGCAGCAAGGAACAGCACAACATCGGGACAGCAGCAGCCACGCAGCCGCATTGTAACCACGGAGGCTAGCAAAGCAGTGGAAAACGGGTGTTTTCTGCAGCGGCGGGCGTGGCCACAGGAGAATGCAACCCGGTCCAGGAGAGGGACAACATGGAGAGGATCGCGCTATATAACTTTGGAAGAAAATTGGTAAATTTCTGAGAAGATTTACCGAACACGTTTTAGCCACTTACAGCACACAGAGTTGCTGGAGGCTGGAGCGATCAGCTGTACGCAGAGTTGCGTAGCAGTGGCGCTGTTAACAACAGAGTGTTAACAGCGGCCCTGTGCGTAGCACTGTTTGCAGCTGGAGGAGCGCGGCGAACTGCTTGCTGAAGAGAAGCAAGCAGTGCAAACAAAAGGGAGCGCCAGAAGTGAGTCCCGGACGGATGTTAACACGAAGGCTTCGTGTTTCCCGAAGGAAGAGGGGAGTGTGAGGAACAATATAGACGGGCACGTAGTGTATGTATAAGTGCATGTATTTGCTGTGCACTTATGCATATATGCGTGCCTGCATGTATTGTTCCACACAGCGACGCGAGTACGATAGTAGCGACCCTCGCTACTGGAAAGGGCGCAGAGAGCGACGTAGTCTGTCTCTGTCGCTCGTATGTGTTCAGCGCATTGCTCGCGTCGCTCTCACGGCGATCATCGGCGACCGTTGGCCGAAGTACCGCTTGTGGCTGCGAGAAAGTAGTGTACACTTTCACTCGTATGCCAATAACGGTGCTTTGGCCAATGAGAGGCTGCCACGCAGATTTCGGCGATTTGGCATCGCGCGAATTCACGTGATACTGCCGTTTTCGCGGACACGAGCGGCAGACAGGCCCCGCTCCAGAGCCGAGCCGGCGCCGTCATAGCGCGAAGCAGGGCCTGCGTCGCTGCTATAAAAAGGCGCCCGCAACTCGGCACCGGGACAGTCAAGCAAAAGTGAAAGTGAAAGTATTGAGTGCCGACGTAACCAGAACGCGAGTGGAAAAGTGACCAGCAAGGACTTCGAGAGGAAGGACATCGCTGCCAAGGACTTCGAGAGGAAGGACATCACTGCCAAGGACTTCGAGAGGAAGGACATCACTGGAAGGATATCTACGAGGGATATCCTGGACGCCTATTGAGGACATAGGCTCGAGACGCGGACACCGGAAGGACATCAGCTGCCACCAACCAGGACATTGGTGCAGCACGGCTAAATCTACAGCATTAGTGGCGGATCCTGGAGCAGGAGCAAAGGTAACGTTTGCGTAGCTGTGCGTAAGAGTGGTGACGGTAGCTTGAGAAGATCTCAAGGTGTGCTTGTGAGCGTATCCAGCCGTAGGAGTCACTGCAATAGCCGAGCGAACCGCCGGAGTGTTCAGTGTGGATCCTGGCGTCACCTGGAGTGCTCAAGCGTATCCTTGGAGAACCAAGAGTGCCGTACCATTTGCCAGAGTGCGTTAAACGTTTACCTGCGAGCCTGTGCAAAGGTGTGCTTACTAAGCGCTAGATTTGATAAATAAATATCAAATAGACAATCTTGTAAATTGAGAAAATATACCCAACGCAAACATAAACACACTGCATTGTAATCTATCGCAAGGCGCCACATATAAATTTGTTGGCACGAATGCACAGTCGGCTGAGTCAGGCCCGGCTTAAACTCGGGATAAACCGAGGTTCGTTACAGTGTGTGTGTTTCTCGCAATATTTCTATAAGCATATAATGTTGGGAAGATTGGCTCTTCGCAGGGTTCAGGGTATCTCGTAGTCGAGCCGTCTCGACTAGAGCACTCTTACTTGCTTTTCTTTTCTTTTTATACTCTGAACCCATTGAAAATGGGAAAACAGGGTATAATGGTTTTGTTGAAATGTATGTAACAGTATGTAAAGTATATATATTCTTGATCAGGGTGACAAGCCGAGTCGATTTAGCCCTGTCCGTCCGTCCGTCCGTCCGTCTGTCAAACTCTATAAGAGCTAGAGACTTTTTATATAGATCCGTGTATAGCACGCGCAGATCAAGTTTGTTTCAAAAAATTTATAAATTTGATCACTTTAAAGTTATTTAAAACGTTATCAAAATTCAGTTATAAATTTATATATCCCGTATTTTTGGAGCTAGAGCCTCCAAATTTTGTATTTAGTATAATGTGTAGTTTATAAAATTTTGATTTTTGTCACATTTTATATACCATCCCCCCTTTCCTTCCCTTCCCCCCAAATTTGTAAAAAATATATTTCAAGTGCTAGAGACTTGTGCTTCGGAAAATACACACATATGAATGACATAACCACCATCTTAAAGTTTGATAAAAAACTTCTGTTCAGGCATGAACATAAAGAAATAGCCGAAGATCATAAACATGTAATCTACGCACTCACGACTAGGTTGAAGTACGTAGAAATGACAAGGGTCACACATGTAGAATCTATAAATAGGCTAAGTACACAAACATTAACGCTGAGCCTTACAAACTCTGCGATAAGTTAAGAGTACACAAACATTAACGCTGAGCCTTACAAACTCTGCGATAAGTTAAGAGTACATAAACACCAACATGAATAGACTTGCTGTGTTGGTGTTCAGTAGTATATTGATTTTATTCTTCTGAGCCAGTGTATTTATATACTGACTCATGCATAATTTTAACCCTTAAATCTAGCTTATCTATAGCTGAGTTTGTAAGGCCCAGCGTTGGTCTTTATCTATTCTTATTCTATTGCAGAGTTTGTAAGACTCAGCGTAGATGCTTATTTAGTCTATCGCAGAGTTCGTAAAGGTCAGCATAGGTCTTTGCGTACTTAGCCTATTTATAGATTCTACATGTGTGACCCTTATCATTTCTATGTACTTCAACCTAGTCGTGAGTGCGTAGATTACATGTTTATGATCTTCGGCTGTTTCTTTATGTTCATGCCTGAACAACTTCCATCTACAAAAGAACTTATTCAACAATTAACTTCCCATAATACTGCTATTACTGCAGCCCGAGCGCAGTCGCTACGTAAACTGCGCATTCAGCAAAGCGCCCGCTTATGCGTGCGTGCGTATGAGTGTGTGTGGGTGTATGTATGTGTGTGTGCATGTGTTGCTTATGTATATATGTTAAATAAGCATAGGTTGTTTGGAATATCGGCTCTTCGCAGGGTTCAGGGGATCTCCTAGTCGGGTACCGCCGACTAGAGCTTTCTTACTTGTTTTCTTTTAACTTTGTTCCACTGTACACATGCTCTCTTTAATATTGCTCTTGTTCATCTAATTTTTTTTTCTAAAAAAATATCACTCAAGAAAAAACATTGCTTTATATCACTGTTCACTCGTTCTTGTTCTCGTTGCGGTTGTCTTGTCTTTTTTCTTGTTTCTACTTTTACTTTTTTTTTTTTTTTTTTTTAAACTCACTTAAAAAAAAAAACGCTCTGTTTCACTGTTCACTTGTCGTCGTTGCCGATGTCTCTCTTGTTTTTTTTTTTCATTACTTTTTTTTTCTCACAAAAATACTCAAAAAGAAAATGCTCTGTGCACTTGTTCTTTCGTCGTTACAGTTTTTCTTCTATTCTTGTCTCTCACTTTTTCACTCTTTCTATTTTTTTCGGAGTCTTTGACTCACGGCCCACTTCGCGCTAAAAAAAAGGGTATCGTCGACTACACATGCACTTTGTAACTTTCACCAACCAACACCTTTATTTGGGCATATGCGCGGGTTTTTATGCAGCGAATATGCCGCACCCCTTGTTAGTCCCAGGGTCCCTGCTCGGGCGCCACTTGTAAGGTTACAAATCTGGCCGGGGTGCAGACGCAGTCTACCCAGGACCAGCACTCACAATAAAATTTCTTGAGTGCGGAGAATTGAAAAATGTAATACTTTTATTATGTTTTTTGTTATTTATAACAAGATCTTTCGTTTTAGCAATGTATGATTTATTATTTAGTATAAAATATTTGTCGTCTATTGTCTCTGTCAAAATGTTATTTAGCTCGTCAGGGAAAGAAATAATTTCAAAAAGTGCAGTTTTAATTATTTCGCGGGGAATGTGAGCGATTATTAGAATTTCATTTGTAATAGTAACCAAGTTGACTTTTCAATGTTTATCCATTTATTAATTACCATATTTACTTTTATTAATTATTATTAGTAATTTATATAAAAAACAAGTAAGAACGTTGCAGTCGGGCGTTACCGACTGCGGAATACTCATTCACACCCGCACCGATCGCGCCCACAATTGGTTTGTACACATATAATTTTTTGTAACTCAATAGAGGAGATCAGCAATAATATCGTCATAAAATTTTGAGTTTCTCACTGAGAATCGGAAAAACGTACAGCTTTTCCCGATTTTCTACGCCCCCAGTAGGCGTAGACATATAATTTTTGGCCAGTTCTTAGAAGTAGTGAAGAGTAACTTAAGTGTGAAATTTGGATACTTACACTCAAAAACTGCGAAAATTACAGGGTATTTTTAAGCTAAGCATGCCCTATAAGGGGCGTAAAAATCACCAGTAATTCAATCATCCAACTTTGAAGCTTCTAGCTCTAAAACTGTAGGAGCTATAAACTTTTGCGGTTTGCCACGCCCCTATGGGCGTAGATATATCCGCAATATCTTTTTCATCTTGGGTTGTCAACCCATATATATATCTAAAATTTGAAGTCCCTAGCATTCAAGGTGCTCAAAATATTACAGAATTTGAAAAATCACTATATAGTCAGATCCGATTTGCTACGCCCCTAGTAGGCGTGAATATATAGTTTTTTAGTCGATCTTTATAGGATCATAACAGTAACCTACGTGCCAAATTTGGGCGTTCTAGCACTAAAACTGTAAAAGATACAGTTTTACCCGATTTGCCACGGCCCCAATGGGCCATAGCTTTTTCATCTTGAGTTGTCAACACGAGTCTACATTCCAAATTGCAACTCTCTAACACTTCTAGAAGTAGTGTTTCTGAGATATCGGAAAACGCATTTTCCGATTTGTCACGGCCCTAGTGGGCGTATCGGGAAAATCTTGGCACTTTATAATTCGAGGGTATACATGAGTATTTATTCCAAATTTCAACTCTCTAACTTCAAAACTGTGCAAATGGTTTGCGTTCATACGGACAGACGGACAGACGGACGGACATTGCACAAAACCATTATACTCATTCACTTTGTGAATGAGTATAACAAACAACAATACCATATAAGCAACAAACAAACATCAAAAATCATGTTTTAAGAAAAGAATTAAAGTACTACACTTAAACTACAGGCATACCACACTATAACAAACAAACATACGAATTCAGAGTAGAAAATCTTAACGATGAAGAAAAATCAAAACTTACTAAAATTCTTTTCGACATTAGTGACATTCAGTACAAAGAAAGTGCAAATTTGACTATCACCAGTAAGCATTTCATTAAAACTAAACACGAAGATGCAATTTTTAAACGCCCTTAAGAAAATGATTGAGCAAGGAATAATCCGAAAATCAAACTTACCTTATTGCACACCAATTTGGATTGTGCCAAAGAAGAGTGATGGATCAGGGAAACAAAGATTTCGGATAGTCATTGACTAACGAAATTTAAATGAAATAACAATTGATGATAAATATCCTATTCCAGTCATGGATATATTAGACAAACTAGGAAAATATCAATATTTCATAATTTTTTTCATCTCTTTGTTTAAGTTTTCCTGTTTCTTAAAAAGGATTGGTGGATTTAGATCTCACTAACTGTGATTGTCTATACCTAGTGTCGAAATCCAATTCTTTTCGACTTACATTTAACTTTTCTATTTTATTTATTATATTTAGTTGTGTATTGTAATCAGGGGATCCTGCATAAATCAAAATATCTGCTGGTGCTCTACCAGTTGTGCTATGTTTTGTTTTGTGATTATATGTGTAAAGAATGATTTCAAACCTAGTTAATTTGTTTTCTGGGTCTGTTTCGCTTTTAATAATTCTTAATTATACTGATTCACAAAGTGAAATGAGTATATTGGTTTTGAGCAATGTCCGTCTCGCTGCCCGTCCGTCTGTCCGTCCGTCCGTCTGTCCGTATGAACGCAAACCATTTGCACAGTTTTGAAGCTAGAGAGTTGAAATTTAGAATATATACTCGTGTATACCCTCGAATTATAAAGTGTCAAGATTTTCCCGATACGCCCACTAGGGGCGTGGCAAATCGGTATATGCATTCTCCCATATCTCAGAAACACTACTTCTGGAAGCGCTAGAGATTTGCAATTTGGAATGTAGACTCGTGTTGACAACTCAAGTTGAAAAAGCTATGGCGGATATATCTACGCCCATTGGGGGCGTGGCAAATCGGGTAAAACGGTATCTTCTACAGTTTTAAAGCTAAAACGCCCAAATTTGGCACGTAGGTTATTGCTACGATCTTATGAAGATCGACAAAAAAACTATATGTCCACGCCTACTAGGGGCGTGGCAAATCAGATCTGACTATATAGTGATTTTTGAAATTCTGTAATATTTTGAGCACTATGAATGCTAGAGACTTGAAACTTGGTATATATACTCGGGTTCACAACCTAAGTTGAAAAAGATATGGCGGATATATCTACGCCCATTGGGGGCGTGGCAAACCGCAAAAGCTTATAGCTCCCACAGTTTTAGAGCTAGAAGCTTCAAAATTTGATGGTTGAGTTACTGGAACTCCTCTATCGATGCCCCAAAAATTATTTTTACGCCCCTTTTGGGGCATGCCCGGCTAAAAAATACCCTGTAATTTTCGCATTTTTTGAGTGTAAGCATCCAAATTTCACACTTACGTTACCCTTCACTACTTCTAAGAACTGGCTAAAGTCACATGTCTACGCCCACTGGGGGCGTGGCAAATCGGGAAAAACTGTACGCTTTTCCGATTCTCAGTGAGAAAATCAAAGTTTTATGACGATGTTACTGCTGATCTATTGAGTTCCAAAAAATTATATATGTACAAACCAATTGTGTGCGTGGCAATGGGCGTGATCTGTGCGGGTGTGAATGAGTATCCCGCAGTCGGTAGCGCCCAACTGCAACGTTCTTACTTGTTTTTCATTTACTGTTTTATGAAATCTTTCTATAACAGAAATACTGTTTTTGCTTGGGGTAATGTTAATATTTACATCTTCGGATTTCAACCAAGTCTGTAATGCGGAACACATAAAGGCTGAATCTTTATCTGCTTTTATTTCTAATTCTTTTCCCATATCATTAAATATTTTCAAAACACCTCTTATGGCTTCTAGCCAATCTCGACCATTGACTTCAATTAAAGTTGCATATATATAATATTAGTCTATACTAGACAGAAATCGTTTTTTCTCTAGGATTTTGACTTTCTGGTGTTAATTCATATGCTATCTTGGTATCTCTATTTTCTGTTTTTGCTATATTAAAAACTTTGCATTCGTTGATTATATTTTGAATTAGATTCTGATATTCTGGATGGTAATAGTTTTCCCTATACCTGGATATAATAAATTTTTATGTGCTTCAATAATTAAATCTTTAAATTCTGCATAAATAAATATGTCTGAAGGTCTATTAATTTCTTAGTAGATCTCATTACTTTAGTAATGTTATTGGGACTAATTATTTCGACAAAAGCTTTTTGAAAAATAAGAAAATCTGCATCGTTGTTAAAGTAAATAACACTGTTCTTTGAATATAAATATTCTTTAATTCTTTGTGTTGCATAGTCCTTTGTCATTTCGATGTAGCTTATTAAAATTTGTGTTTTATGGATATAATGATTTACATAAATATTATCTGAATTACTTCTTTCAAATTCTATTTGTTGTTTATAAAATTAATTGGTGTTTCAGTAACCGAAATGTAATTTTGATTGCCTTCTTGAGCACTAACAAATTTTTATCTAATTTAATTCTGGATAGAGCATCGCCAACATTAATTTCCTTGCTTGGTACATATTTTATGTTATAGTCAAATTCATTTAATTTGATTTTCCATCTTTGTGACTTCATGTTTGGTTCTTTAACATTATTAAGGAGGACTTAGAATTTTCTAACAAAGAGATAGCACCTGAAGTATTTAGTGGTCCAAACAATAGCTAAAAGTTCCTTTTCAACAGCGGAATAATTTATTTCATGTTCATTCAATGTTCTACTTGCATAACATATTGTTTTTTTGGTTTTGTGATAGCACAGCTCCTATTTTAAAGCGAAGATTTAATCTTTATCTTTAATATTAATTGTTGCATCTTTTTTTCAATTTTAAAGTGTGCAAATTTAGGAATTACCTGTAATATCCACAGAGTCCTAAAAATGATTTAATTTCTTTAGTTGTTTTTGGAATTGGGAAATATTTTTTCCAATGAAGTGGAATATACAATTATATCATCCATGTATACTAAACAATCTTTATAAATTAGATCTTCTAATAAATTGTTCATACAACGTTGGAAAGTTTCTGGAACATTTTTTAGTCCAAAAGGCATTCGGGGTGCAGACCCAGTCTACCCAGGACCAGCACTCACAAGAAAATTTTTGAGTGCGGGGACGGGGACTTAAGGGAGAGGACAGGCGTTGGTTTTGGTTGGTTAGAGCTATATCTTTATTTATATAAACTTCCCTGTCGCAGTCGCGAGCCCTGCCGCACCTTTCCTATATCTTTCGCGCCTACTCCCAACCGACCCATCTCGTCGCATGCCCGAAAACTAATTACTTCTCTTCGCTTATTCTACCACGCTCGAGCCGCCCGAGCGCTTAGGCGACGCAACTCTCCACAGCGCTCGCTCCTCACCGTGGAGCTTTCACCACGCTGCGCAGATTCGCATCGCCGACCGTCGGCGCGCACTCGAGCCGTTACATTCAAAATTGAATTCTTAAATACTAATACATCTTGCGGTCCTTGCGCTTTTAATATTACTACCTTACACATTACTTATCTTACACATTACTTACACATTACTTATTACTTATCTTACATACTTACTTATTGTAAATAAGGATGTGAGGCGGCTGCTCCTAAGTCCTCCTCACACCCCCCTTTCTTCAGAAAAGACGCCACCCTCGTGGGGCTGCTATGGCCCTAAATGCCGCATTCCCTGCTCTACCGGTGCAGCTTACAAACTACTATGGCTATTACTTATATTATTACAATAGGACCCAGAAAATCGGCACACAAAACAGCTATTGGCTCAGCCACTTGTCTTGTCAGCATCTGGCCTGCTGGTTTTTGTTGCTCGCTTTTGAACTTTTGGCATGTTTCGCAGCGCCTCACATACTTGGCGGCATCTCGAAACATGCCCGGCCAATAATATCTTTGGGCCAGCCTGGCTGCCGTCTTCCTCACGCCTTGTTGTCCGGCCGCGAAAGCATCGTGGCATTCACGCAGCACCCTGCCCCACCGACCAACGGGGACGCAAAGTTTCCATAGTATGTATTTCCATAGTGTGTAGTATGTCATTGGTGCGGAGTTCAAGGTTCCGATACAGCTGTCCATTCTCCTCAACGTTGTCTGTGAATTCGGCTAGCCATGTGTTCCTCCTTTGTGGCTCCGATCACCACGATGTCGGCCGGATAGGCGAATGCATGGGGCTCCATTTCGGGTCCGATGACCGTATCCAGCGCTCTCTGGAACGTCGCACTGGCCGAACGCAAACCAAATGACATCACCCGCCATTGGAAGAAACCTCTTCCGGGCACGGTGAAAGCTATGCAGTCTCTGCTACCCGCCGCCATCTGCCAGTAACCGCTCTTGAGATTTAGTGTCGAGATGAAACGAGCATGGCGCAACTTCTCGAGAATGTGACCGATCCTGGGAACAGGATAAGCACCCGGAATCGATTGTGCATTGAGCTGTCGGTAGTGCACGCACATGCGTCAATCTCCAGTCTTTTTCTTTACCAAGACTATTGGTGCACTGTGCGGACTTCGTGACGGCTCAATGGCCCCCACTCGAAGCAGCTCATCTATCTGCTCGTCAATCACCTTCCTCACAGCCGGATTCTTGGGATAATATCGCTGCTTCAGCGACTTATTATTCCTCATCCTGATGCTATGCTCCGATATATGAGACACCCCTTCTAGGTCCTCAAATAGCGCCAGCTCCGTTTCTAAGAACTCCCTAAGTTCGTCCTCTAGTCCTCTGGCCATTCCACATCCTCTGCGGGAGACCCAGCTCCCTCTTCCTCTTCTACCTCTATCGTTTTTATCTTCCTTATCTCGTCGTCCATCGACTCCAATTTCTCCACTTCTCTGTCCTTATGACACGCCTTCTCCTTGAGATCCTTCCTTGATCGAGCTCGTCGTCGAGCAGGCCCCTCCCGTTCTCCAGACGGTGCGACTCAACCCGCATCTCGGATGGCGACTCCTCCTCTGCCGACGCCTTCACTTGCTTGCGTCGCAGGCTTTCCACCCGGCCATCCTGTGTTCAGTCCTCTCTTCTCTGCAAGAGTTGGACGTCGAGCGAGCATCTTCTGTCCTCCAGACGCGATGCCCTCTTTCGACGCCTCTCTCGCAGGGGGTGGCAACTCCTTTCTGGCCGGTATCTCCTTCGTCCTCATTAACAGTTCTGCGCGGCCACAGCGCACCGTCGTGCCTATGGTGCACAGAAAGTCCATCCTTAAGATGACGTGGTCCAGCATGGTCGGCATGATGAGCACTGTCATACGCACTGCCTTCTCGGCGAGACTCATGTCCACTTTCATCAGCCACTTCACCTCCAGCGACGATCCGTCAGCCAACCTTATTCGTGACTGTACAGGACGTGCTCTCCTCGAATCGCCCTCCTGCTCACGCAATCTTCGTTCATGAAGATACGCGTGGCTCCGGTGTCGATTGTGACATCCATACGTCGACCCGCAATCTCCACCCTAGCGACGATTCTCCCCTCTTCGACCACTAACGGGTACTCCTCTCTCTCTCGGCTGGTTAGTTGGCGCTCCGCTCCTGCGGAGGCCGCCCCTGTCCGTTTCCCGCGTCCACTCGATGTGATCAAAACAACACCTGCGTGTTGGGACATTCCCGGGCGAAATGTCCTGCCTTCGCGCATCTGTAACAAGCCCGGCGTGGATCGACTCTGTTTCCTGTGCCCTGGGTCAACATCTGATGAGCCGCCTCCGCTGGCTTCGCGGCTGGTGCCCCCCGGATGCTCGGCCCCTACTCTGCGGACCGATAGTCCGTTGGTTGCGAGCGGAACGGGTTGTTGGCCGACTCTCCTCTGGTTTCTCCCAAGCAGGTTTCGTCCAGATAGCCGTGACGCTCTCTTCCCAATCCTTTCTCTGATCCCGCACATACTCGTACTCCGTCGCCATCTGAGGCAATTGTGCAAGAGACGTGAAGTCCTGTCGTCTCACGTACAGTGTGCACTTAGGGGCGGCGTTTTCGTACACCCGATAATCCTGTGCCGAAGTGTAGGCTGCGCGACGCATTAGCAGTCTTATCTCCACTAATCGGTCTAATCTGGTCTTCGAGATGTTCGAAATACTGCGGCGGCAAGAAGAAATCCAGAAATCCGCTTCTGAATTCAGTCCAGGTCTCGGCCCTTAATCCGCTGGTAAGGAACCATCTAGCGGCTTTGTCCACGAGCACCTCGCTCATTACTCTAGGCATACGGTCGAGATCGATGCCATATGTGATGAACCGCTCCTCCAGGATTTCCAAAAATCCGAGTGGGTCCGAGTGACCGTCATAGCTCATGCCCCATTTCCTGAACTGCTCCGCCACGCATCTGGGCGGGCTCCTCCCAGGCTCTTTGACCTCGCCGTCGAGGCTAGAATCATCCCGGGCCCCGCTCTTTCGGCCCTCGGCCATCCCGCTGACCGTCGGGACGCTCAATTTCCACGACGGTGCCGGGATAGGCAGTTGAGCTCTACGCAGATCCGATTCAGACTTCTGGTAAGCTCGGCCGCCGCCACACGGCGCCGTGCTCCCCAGAAAAGGATCTGGTATCTTGCCTGGTCGCGTCCTCGTTGTTACTGTTTTCCCTGGATTCGTGCTCAATTCTTCCTCGTTTTATTTTCCCTTTTTATACTCATTCACAAAATGAAATGAGTATATTGGTTTTGTGGAATGTCCGTCACGCTGTCCGTCCGTCTGTCCGTCTGTCCGTATGAACGCAAACCATTTGCACAGTTTTGAAGCTAGTGAGTTGAAATTTGGACTGTATACCCTCGAATTATAAAGTGTCACGATTTTCCCGATACGCCCACTAGGGGCGTGGCAAATCGGAAAATGCATTTTCCGATATCTCAGAAACACTACTTCTAGAAGTGCTAGAGAGTTGCGATTTGGAATGTAGACTCGTGTTGACAACCCAAGATGAAAAGGCTATGGCGGATATATCTACGCCCATTGGGGGCGTGGCAAATCGGGTAAAACGGTATCTTCTACAGTCTTAAAGCTAGAACGCCCAAATTTGGTACGTAGGTTATTGCTACGATCTTATGAAGATCGACCAAAAAACTATATGTCCACACCTACTAGGGGCGTGGCAAATCGGATCTGACTATATAGTGATTTTTCAAATTCTGCTATATTTTGAGCACTATTGATGCTAGAGACTTGAAACTTGGTATATATACTCGGGTTGACAACCCAAGTTGAAAAAGATATGGTGAAAATATCTACGCCCATAGGGGGCGTGGCAAACAGCAAAAGTTTATAGCTCCTCCTGTTTTAGAGCTAGAAGCTTCAAAATTTGATGGTTGAGTTACTAGTGATCTCCTCTATCGATGACCCAAAAATAATTTTTACGCCCCTTATGGGCATGCTAAAAAATACCCTGTAATTTCCGCATTTTTTGAGTGTAAGCATCCAAATTTCACGCTTACTTTACCCTTCACTACTTCTAAGAACTGGCCAAAAATTATATGTCTACGCCCACTGAGGGCGTGGCAAATCGGGAAAAACTATACGTTTTTCCGATTCTCAGTGAGAAAATCAAAATTTTTTGACGATATTACTGCTGATCAGTACAAAGTACAAACCAATTGTGGGCGTGGCAATGGGCGTGATCTGTGCGGGTGTGAATGAGTATCCCGCAGTCGGTAGCGCCCGACTGCAACGTTCTTACTTGTTTTTTATTGAATGAAGCTTAGCTGGACTATGTTTGAACTGCTTGAAAGTCGGCCATCAGTCGCGACAATGTGGCGGCTGCCGGGTCTGTGGAGTCAAGTATCACACGCTTCTCCACCTCGGCAGCTCCAGCACATCGCAAGCATTTACTCTGTCAAAGCAACATTCATTCATCAATGATGCTGGGCATTCCTACGCCTCCCTCAGCCCCATCTACTACTCGCCCAAGATCTGAACAGTGATGCGTTCTCCTGACGACCGCAGTGGTTTGGTTTGGTGAATTAGTTTCTTGTAGTGCGCTTTTGGATTCAGGCTCACAACTGCATCTCATTACAGCTAGATGCGCCCATCAATGGCAACTTAAAAGGACAAAGTCATCATAGACGACTGCAGGGTGGCCACTGATGGAAGTACGGTTTGCATCATTCTTCGGTCTCATGACTCTCATCTTAGCTGCTACGCCAAATGGATTCGCTAAGTTAAGTTTTAATGTCAGGTCCTGTTATTCAGCCGAAAATTATCAACATATTACTGCGTTTCCGACCCTATCCAGTTGCACTAACTGGAGATATCTGCAAGATGTATCGCTGCGTAAAGATTCCTGAGCCAGACAGCTATCTACAATTTATTCATTCGATAAATTCACCTGACGGTAAAGTGCCAGTGTTCAAGTTAGACACTGTGACTTATGGAACGAACCCGGCTTCATTCGTATCTGTTTGCGACATGCACTAACTCGCCAGAGATGAACGAGATGCGTTCCCATCCGGCTCAGAGGAGTTGCTTCGCGATTCTTATGTTGACGATTTGAAGAAATAAAGCGTGTCATGTAGGAGACCGCTGGAATTTCAGAGTGGCCAATTGAGACAAGGAATTGCTCATAAAGTTAAATGATGGCAGCGACATTGCCAAGATACTTGGCCTTGCATGGGATGCAGCACCCAGTAATAACAAAGGCTAAAATGTTAATAAATATGCTGTTAGCAAGTTGGTCAGCAGAATCACTGCTGTTATAAATTCCCGACCTTGAGTTTCAATTTCAGAGCATTCAGCAGACTTAGACATATTGACGCCTGCGCATACAAGCTCGGACAGTCCTAATCGGTAGGGATAAACCTCAAAATAAATCGGATATTTATGATACCTTGAACCCATTGAAAATCAGGGTGTAATGTTTCTGTTGAAATGTATGTAACAGCCAAAACGAGAACAACAAAACAGTTATTAATATATATTTCGTACGTCAGAGCTACAGTCTCCAAATTTTGCATTTTGCTTATTGCATATATTATACAATTTGCACTTTTATTACATTTTGGATGCTGGCTCCAAATTTTACCAAACTCTTTAAATTAAAGGTCAGTTGCAAATATTGCCAATATGTAAAAAATATTCATCCGTAGAGTATAAAAGAAGTTATTAAACAAAAAGTTTGGCCAATTTTCAAAACCACGTGATAAGCTGCAGCGTCAGTACGCAGTTATTCCTATAGGCCAAGAACCAGGACATTGATGCTGCACGGCTGAATATATAGCTTTAGTGGCGGATCTTGGAGCAGGAGTAGAGGTAACGTTTGCGTAACTGTGCGAAAAGAGTGTGTGTCTGTAGCTTGAGAAGATCTCAAGGTGTGCTTGTGAACGAATTCAGCCGTAGGAGTCACTGTAGTATCCCAGCGAACCGCCGGAGTATACAGTGCGGATCCTGGCGTCGCCTGGAGTGCTCAAGCGGATCCTTGGACACTCAAGAGTTCAGCACCATTCGTATAACCAGAGTGCGCTAAAACGTCTGCCTGCGATCCTGTGTAAAGGTGTGCATTTACTAGGCGTTAAATTTACATAATAGTTGAAGTGTAAATTATCCTCAAATAAGTGAGAAAATATAGAGAGCTCAAACCTTAAAAGCACTGTGACTTATAATTTATCGCAAGGTGCTACATACAAATTTATTGGCACGAACACACAATCGACTGAGTTCGGCCCGGTTTAAACTCGGGATAAACCGAGGTTCGTTACAAAACACGTTGATATTAAGTATCACCATGTTTAAGAACTTTTTGCTAATAAGGAAATATATATCAGACATTGTTTAGGCATGAACATACAGAAATAGTCTAAGATCATAAGCATGCCTTCTACGCACTCAACAACTCGGTTGAAATACAGTAGAAAGACATAAGTACCACATGTTTGGAATCTATAAATGCACCAACGCTGAGCCTTACAAACTCAACGAGGGCAGAATTTGTGTGGCGTTGTTGTTGCAATGCGTTTCGCACACACTCTCTCTTTCCTTTCGCATGCCCTGTTTTGTTATTGCCTGCGCGCAACTTAAACGGTTTCGGTTTGTTGTATTCCGTTTCGTGTGTGTGCGCACGCAAATTCAAACAGATTTGTTGTTGTGCTCGCAACATTTTAGCCTGACCCTGAGCAGCTTTCTCCAGACTGCGTCGCACAACCTGGAACACCTCGCCCATTTTGGTGGCTCTCTCTTCCGGACTCTGTTCTTTCTGGTCTGTTCCCACGGTTTGTGCGTCGAACAGAGATTTTGGCAATCTTGGCTGACGCCCTTTCGTGAGGAAGGCTTCCGTATAACCTGTTGACGCCGAAACGCTGCTGTTGACTGCCAGTGTCAACTCCGGCAACGCCTCGTCCCAACACCTCTGATCGCTGACCGCGAACTGCGCGATCATGGTCTTCACCATGCGTGTTTGCGCTTCTCAATGGCGAAGCTTGACAATCTATCCAGCTTGAAATCCTGTCCCAGCTGTCTTGTCTTGTCTGTTGCTGAATAGTTCCGCCGTGCACTATATGGGGTTCGGCTGGCATACGAGATTACACGCTCTCCATCCTTAGAGGCCTGCGCCAAGATTGCCCCAAGTCCATAACTGCTCGCGTCCATTTGCAGGCAAAAATACTTTGAGAAATCACGCCAAGACCGGTGACTCCGTCAGCTTGGCCTTTACTGTCTCAAAAGTCCTCTGACGCTCCTCTGTGCACTCCCATTTTGTGCCATTTTTCAGCAGTGCATTGAGCGGATGCACTGTGGTCGCAATATCTGACATAAAACGACGGTACCACGTCGCCATTCCCACGTATTGCCGCAATTCTTTCAGGTTGGATGGCGGTTTCAACTCCGCAATTGCGGCCATTTTCTCTGGGTCCGTGCGGATGCCATGTTCCGTCACCTTATGGCCCAACACCTCAGATCGCTGACCGCAAATTGCGCGATCATGGTCTTCACCGTGCGATTAGCCCTTTCGGTGGGATTTTCCTGTGGCGTGTATGGCGCTGTCAGCTGGTGGTGCACGCCTAGCTCGTCCAGGAACACCTTGAATGTGCGACTCGTGACCTGAATGCCATTGTTGGTGATGAGCACCTTTGGCACGTCAAATCGTGCCAATGTCCTCTCCCGGAACGCCTTTTAGAGCGTCGCCGTATTTGCGCTTCTTAATGGCACCATCTCCGTTCATTTTGAGAAGCGATCGTATCCCACGGCCTCCCGAGCAATTGTTTTCCGGCTCCCAAGGTAGCCAGCACTGGCTGCGTCGTGGTTCTCCTTCAGAACTTGTTTGCGCCGCTCCGTCGGAACACACAGTTTTCGTGAAGCCACGCTCTTGTGGCCGGCTTAGCGCGGGATGTGTCGGTAAACCTTTCTGGCTCGGCTCTGGAGCGGGGCCTGTCTGCCGCTCGTGTCCACTTTAACGGCAGCCTCACGTAATTTGGCGCGACGCCAAATCGCATACGTATGAAAGGATACACTACTTTCTCGCCGCCACAAAAGGTACTTCGGGCAACGGTCGCCGATGATCGACGTATGAGCGACGCGAGCCAATCTCTGAATACATAAGAGCGACAGAGACGGACTAAGTCGGACTCTGACTCCTTTCCAGTAGCGAGGGCCGCTCCTATCGTACTCGAGTCGCTGCAGCAAATACATGCACTCATACACATACTACGTGCTCGCGTATATTGTTCCTCACAATATACATTGTGTAAAATAAGTACCCGGAATTTATAATTTAAACTCTCCCGGGAATACCTGACACTTCAAATTTGGTTTTTTTATGTTGGGACACATGTCCTTGAATGCATAAACTTCATTAGAACGGGATCTATTACTTAGTCTGTTTCCTTCAGCAGTCAAAGTGAGTTGATCTTTTGTTTACTCGGCGAATTTTACTCAATTTTTTGCAAAAAGAGCATCGGAAGGAGGTCTCTGAAGACATGGTTTCCCGAGTTAATACGGACCCTACCTTCATGAAACGCATCATAACTGGTGATGAGACATGGGTCTACGAGTACGACATGCAAACCAGTCAGCAATCGTCCGAATGGCGCTTCGAGAACGAGCCGTATCCGAAAAAACCACGGCAAAGCCGGTCAAAAGTGAAGGTTATGCTCACGGTTTTGTTTGATTACCAAGGCGTGGTGCACTCTGAGTTCCTTCCAGAGGGCCAAACGCTTAACAAGAAATATTATTTATCCGTTTTAAGGCGTTTACGTAAAGCCATCCGCCGTAAACGGCTCGAATTGTGAAAGGACAATTCGTGGATTCTGCACGACGACAACGCGCCATCGCACCGAGCCTTGATTGTACGCGAATACAAGACCAAAAACTCAATAAATACTATCGAATAGCCACCGTATTCGCCAGATCTCGCACCCTGTGACTCTTTTCTCTTCCCAAAACTAAAATTGCCACAGGGAAGGCGTTTTGAGTCGATTGAAGACATTAAGCAAAATTCGCCAAAGGAGCTGAAGACCATCCCGGCGCCGGCCTACCAGCAGGCCATGGATGATTGGATTGTTCGTTGGAAAATTTGGATCGGCTGAAAAGGAGCCTATTTTGAAGGCAATCCAAAAAATAATGATGAATAATATGAAAAAATGGGGTTTTTTTTTAATTCCGGGTACTTATTTTACACAATGTATAGTGCCATTTTTATACCCTGAACCCATTGAAAATGGGAAATCAGGGTATAATGTTTTTGTGAAAATGTATGTAACAGGCGGAAGGAGACATCGCAGACCCCATAAAGTATATATATTCTTGATCAGCTCGATGAGCTGAGTTGAAATAGCCCTGTCCGTCTGTCCGTCCGTCCGTCCGTCCGTCCGTGTGAACGCAACGATCTCGTAAACCACAAAAGCTAGAGAAATGAAACTTTCAGAGTATACTCATGTATAGCCTACGCAGTACGAGTTTTTTTTTAGATTTTCGATAACTCATCCCGTTTTCTTATTATCGATAAAAATCGATAACTTTTCTTCCTTTTGTATACCGTGTAATGAATGCGGAGATTTTGTAATTTTTGGATTTTGTATGCCACGCCCCCTTCGTCGCCTAATTGCAAAAATCGTATTTCAAATACTAGAGACTTGTTCTTTGGCAAATATACACAAATAAATGACATAATCACGCTGTGAAAGTTTGATTAAGAAAGTCCATCCACAAAAAAAGTTTTTAAGCATTTAATACAATAGGCATATTGCAGCCCAAGCGCAGTTGCTGCGTCAACTGCGCAGTCAGCAGAGCGCGTGCTTATGCGTGCATGCGTATGCATGTGTGTGTGTGTTGCTCGCAATATTTGTATATGTAAAATAAGCATAGCATGTGGGGAAGATTGGCTCTTCGCAGGGTTCAGGGTATCTCGTAGTCGAGCCGTCTCGAGTAGAGCACTCTTACTTGTTTTGTTTATAGTTTTTGAAACGCACACTAAAATTATAAGTGTAGCGGGGTAAACTTGTATGTTAGGAAAGGACTCCGACAATCCGGCGAGCTAGTACGAGCATAGAGAGAGTGCGCACCCCTAAGCCCTCTACACACCCGTCTAAGTCTAGTAACCTCCATCCACTTGCAAGCAATGCGAGTAATGAGAGATACCATACACTACACAGTATATATTTAAAATTTATATCTCTAATTTTAACAAATACAAAATGTTTTGTATTCATACGGACTGACGAAAGAATATAAATATAAATTTAAAATATATTTAGATATATGTAAAATTTTAATATAAATAATTCATTTACTTACGGATACTGAAAGTATGGAATCATCATGTCAACCATTTCCGCATTAATTAAGTCCGTCGGATATTCAACAATTTTTCTAAGAAAACTGGTGTCAGACATCACCTTAAGCGACTCGTCCCATGAGCTTTGCAAAAAAACCTTTTCAGTATCAGGACGAATAGGCTTTACTTGGCGACGGAATAATATGCAAACACAATCCATAATTAGAGTAATTAGGTATGGAGGTTTTCCAAGTTTACGAACAGTTGCAATATCAGCGGCTTTTATAGTTTTAAGTGCTGCTTCAGCTTCTTCCAAAGCAGGTAGTGCTTTTTCTAACTTTGCTTCAGCAACTTGTTTAACAGCGGAAATATTTTTTACGAGAACTTCTGCAGAACCTTTCTTGTGCGCCACTTCCACTTTGACAATTTCAGCTGCTGCTTTTGATTGCTCTACAGTGGCCAAGACTTCCTCAGCTTCTGCAGAAGCTACTACAATAACTTTATTCATTTCTACCAAATCTTTTTTAAGTACGGATACAGATGCACCTGCCTCATCTAACTTGTCCAAACCTGAACTCATACGTTCTGACATAACAATAATATTAACTTGCTTTTGCTTGTAAAGAATTTTGTAGCTTTCCAAAAATGATATTAATGATTTGGGTGTGACAAATGTTAATCGACGAAAACGATCATAATAACTAAAGCAAGCATCTTGTACGGACTCATGAATCCAACTCATAATGTCAACAACTTGATCCTTAACTTTGCTACTACAAACAAGTTCCAAATCCCCGAGATAATGTCGTGAGACTGCCACACACGCATCTGTGGGCCATTTTTGAAACCAATCAATTATACAACCGGAAATCAAACCTGGAAACTTTAATGAACGAAGCCGAAACTTTTCACCGACCTGTAAAAAGTATGTTAAGTTATATGTAATCTATAATTTATTAAACCATATACCGGGGAGAAGCAAAGAGCAATATGCAGATTCGATCTAGCTCGGGTAATGAAAAAATCATAGAGGTTTTCTTGAGTGGGAGGCCTTCTTGGTTGTTGTTTTTTCATGATTGGAATAAGTTCATTGTAAATTTCGTCCATTTCATCTTTGGCAAACAGGTTCGCTATTTCTCCAGAGCTTAATATGTTATTAATATATTCTAAAAATGACTCCTCTTTAATTTCATTATCTGTAAATATGAATGTCATTCCGGTGCCCTCTAAACCAGATATTCGATACATAAACTTCAGATCTTCTGTTAAATTTCCCGTATTATAGGCACGTGTTAAGGTAATTTGGAAAAATTTATAGTTAGCCATAAATGAAGATAGTCGCGTTAAACTCTGTTTACCCGATCCGCCTACACCTACAAGTAAAGCATTTCCACGAGGATTACTAAGTATACGGGAAATAATCATTAAGTGTTTCAGAGCATCACCGAAAAATACAAGATCCATGTTGAAACCACGTATTTGATCATTAAATTGAGACATAAAAAACATTACTTTATTTTTTACAAATTCAAAACTAAAAAAAAAATAAAATCATATTAGTAATAGAAAAATAAAAAATTCACTATTTACCTTGGTATTTCCTCATAGATCTTTGGTGGCTCCAATGACATATCTTCGTCGTCATCTTCCATTGGCTCTGGAGCATCTCGTAAGAAATCTACCCAATATGATGGTTCATTAGGAAATTGCTCAAAAAGCTCTTCTTCTAAATGCGATTCTGCATCAATCCGCATACGAGATAAAAACCAAATTTTATCCTTTTCAACAGTGAAACGATCTGCGATAACTCGTGTGCACTCATGGCACCATAATTTTAATACCTGCTCAACTGTGTTGCATTCTTCGGTTTTTACTTTTAGTATACCTTCCCAAATTCGCGAAAGGTCCCTTAAGTTAAATACATAGTGAAAATTAGCTGGAGTAGGCAACATTTTTATTTTAACATTTTGCCAAAAAACTCGAGTCATAGGTATTAAAAATGGTATTATCTGTACAACATCTTCTTCAAATCGACTGGGACAAAAATATCCTACACCAATACTTTTAAAAATTTGGTCAATTGAGTTATTACTAGGTAAAGTACAATTAAAAATACATAAATGTCTTTTCAACCGATTTGGGATGTCATTGCGACCACCACCGGGGTGAATCATGGCTGATAGCATTTGAATATCCATTATTGTAGAAAAGTCACCTGGACGATCTAAAGAATAAAATCCCCGTTGCTCGATCATTTGACGAACAATCTCATTCGTAATTTGGTCACCCCATTCATTAATTACTGGCATATTAATGTCATCTATAAATACAGTCATTGATCGTTGGTTAGGTGGTCCATATGTAGTGCCCTGTCTTTTTTCTACATAAGACTCAATAATCCGCTGCAAATACAAAAAAAAAAAAAATTATAATATTACAAGAATTATTACAATTATAAGATTGGGAAATAGTCATAAAATTTATGCAGTACATAGCACGCTGTAATGTTAAAATTATATTAAAATTATATGTCCGGAGGATCTAGTTATTCAGCATTATAAAACAAGTAAGAAAGCTCTAGTCGGGGATACCCGACTAGGAGAACCCTGCGATGAGCCGATATTCCAAACATTCTACACTTCTTTAATATATGTACACTTAGCAGAAAAACTATGCGTACAAGCTCAATGCAAAACTTTGATTGAGAAAAAAAAATGACTTGTAGGTAAGATATTGACAAAATTTTATTTTTTAATGAAAAACACATTCATTATAAACTTTTTCCAACAATTTTTTTTTTACTATGACTTATACTTTTTTTTTTTATTTAAAAAACTAAGAAACGAACGGATTTCGGCCCAGAAAAAGTCTGCGTACAAACTAAAAGAACAACAAAAAAAACACTTTTTTATAAAAAAATCAATAAATTTAGGATGATGATGGATACTTATTCCTTTTAAGTGTCTTTACCAATCATATTGGCAATGATATGACCTATCTTCGGCTGAAATCAAGCGGAATTGGACGCCACTCCTCCATCAATTCGTTTTTCAGCATGTCCTTGCACATTATAACTCGTGGGTGAATCCTACGGTCCAGAAAATCCCTAAAATGCTTAATCGGACTTAAATATAAACACTGGGTGGCGAGTGCAACTATTTCTTTGTATTATAAAGCGACCATAGCTTGACATTGTGGGCTGTATGCTGGGGATCATTGTCCTCTTGGAACGAAAAGTTGTAGCCAAACCCAAATTTTCTTGAGCCTTGGTGAAATTTTTTAATTTTTTATTTGTAAGTAAGACTCCTTATTTTGTATTTAGTGTCATATGTGTTTTATACAATTTTGATTTTTGTTATATTTTGGATGCCACGCCCCTTTCGCCCCAAATTAGCAAAAAACGTATTTCAAGTGCTAGAGCCTTGTGCTTCGGCAAATACACACATATAATTCACATAATCACGCTCTGAAAGTTTGATTAAGAAAGTCCATCTATAAAGAAACTTATTCAATAATTAAGTTCCCATAATACTGCAGCCCAAGCGCAGTCGCTGTTTATGCTTGAGTGCATATGTGTGTGCGTGTGTGTGTATGTGTTGCTCGTAATGTATACATATCAAGAGAAGTGTAGAACGTTTGGAATATCGGCTCTTCGCAGGGTTCAGGGGATCTCTTAGTAGGGTACCGCCGACTAGAGCTTTCTTACTGGTTATACCCTGAACCCATTGAAAATGGGAAAACAGGGTTTAATGGTTTAGTTAAAATGTATGTAACAGGCAGAAGGAGGCGTGGCAGACCCCATAAAGAATATATATTCTTGATCAGCTCGACGAACTGTCCGTCTGTCCTTATGTATGAACGCTTCGATCTCAGAACCTATAAAAGCTAGAGACTTGAAATTTTTTATGTAGATCCGCGCAGATCGAGTTTGTTTCAAAAAATCGATAAATTTGATCGTTTAAAAGTTATCGATTTTAAACATTATCGAAATGTAGCTTTAAATTTATATCTCCCACATCCTTAGAGCTAGAGTCTCCAAATTTATTTATTTATTTATTTGTATTTAGTATAATGTGTAACTTATACAATTTTGGTTTTTGTCACATTTTGGATACCATCCCCCCTTTCCTCCCCTTTCCCACAAATTTGTAAAGACCGTATATCAAATACTAGAGACTTATGCTTCGGCAAATACACACATATAAATGACATAATCACGCTCTGAAAGTTTGATTAAGAAAGTCCGTCTACGAATGAATTTATTAAACATTTCATTTCCCATAGTAAAGTCTATGAGCGCAGCCCACGCTAAGTCGCTGCGCTAACTGCGCAGTCAGCAGAGCGCGTGCTAATGCGTATGTGTACATGTGTATGTGTGTATGTGTGTGTGCATGTATTGCTTGTATAGATGTATATGTTAAATAAGCATAAGATGTTTGGAGTAGTCGGGTACCGCCGACTAGAGCTTTCTTACTTGTTTTAAATTCTATTTGTTGCTTATAATAATTTATTGGTCTTTCGGTAACTGAAATGTAATTTTAATTTTGGTAGTGGAAGTTTCTCCTTAAAAAAATTTCATCTAATTTAATTCAGAATAGAGCGTCTGCAACATTATTTTCTTTGCCTGGTACATATTTTATTTTATAGTCAAAGTCATTTACCATCTTTGTAACTTCATGTTTGGTTCTTTAACATTATTTAGCCAAACAAGTGGTTTAGGATCCCGAATTTTCTACCGAAGAGATAGGACCTGAATTATTCAGTGGCCTAATGCGGAATAATTCGTTTCATTTTCTTTTATATTCAACTTGCATAAAATATTGGTTTGTGGTTTGGTGACAACACAGCTATTGTATAGCAGAAATTTTTTTGGTTTTGGTTTGATTCCATCTGTTGTTATAACCTGACCTAAGAATTTCTTTCTTTATAAATTCACATTTGTCAACTTGTAGTTTGTAACGAACCTCGATTTATCCCGAGTTTTAATCCGGGCCGAACTCAGTCGACTGTGTGTTCGTGCCAAAAAATTTGTGTGTAGCACATTGCGATAAATTACATGTCAGTGTTTTATGGTTTGCGATTTGTTATATTCTCTCACTTATTTTGAGGCTAATTTACACGTTATATATTTACGAATCTAACGCTTAGTAAAGCACATCTTTACACAGGATCGCAGATAGACATTTTAGCGCAGTCTGGCTATCCGAATGGTACTGCACTCTTGGATCTCCAAGGATCCGCTTGAGCACTCCAGGTGACGCCAGGATCCACACTGTCGGTTCGCTCGGATACTACAATGACTCCTACGGCTGAATTCGCTCACAAGCACACCTTGAGATCTTCTCAAGCTACAGTCACCACTCTTTCGCACAGTTACGCATACGTTACCTCTACTCCTGCTCCAGGATCCGCCACTAATGCTGTAGATTCAGCCGTGCTGCACCAATGTCCTGGTTGGTGGCAGCGGATGTTCTTCCTGTGTCCTTTGCGAAGAGCCTATGTCCTCAATAGGCGTTTGGGATATCCCTCGTAGATATCCTTTCCCACGTGTCCTTCCACTTGAAGTCCTTGGTAGCGATGTCCTCCTGATATCACTGCTCCTTTTGGTGATCACTTTTACTCGCCTTTTGTTCCTTCGGCACTTACACTTTACTTTTCACTTTGCTCGTTTCTGACTGACCCGGGGCCGAGTTGCGGGCGAATTTTTATAGCAGCGGCGCAGGTCCTGCTTCGCGCTATAACGGCGCCAGCTCGGCTCTGGAGCGGGGCCTGTCTGCCGCTTGTATCCACAGTAACGGCAGCATCACGCCCAACATCTGCGTGGCAGCCTCTCATTGGCCAAAGCACCGTTATTGGCATACAAACGGTACTTCGGCCAACGGTCGCCGATGATCGACGTGTGAGCAACGCGAGCCAATCGCTGAATACATAAGAGCGACAGACTAAGTCGGCCTCTACGCCCTTTCCAGTCGCGAGGGTTGCTACTATCGTATTTGCGTCGCTGTGTGGAACAATACATGTAGGCACGCATATATGCATAAGTGCACAGCAAATACATACACATATAATACGTGCCCGTCTATATTGTTCCTCACAAATTTTAAATTCGCTTCTCTAAGCTTATTAAATACTCTTTTTAAAGATAATAAGGGTTCTTCCAATGAAGTGGAATATACAGTTATATATTCCATGTATAACAAACACTCTTTATAAATTTGTTCTTCTAATAGATTGTTCATACAACGTTGAAAATTTGCTGGAGCATTTTTCAGTCCAAAAGGCATTCGGAGTATATTTATAATGTCCATTTTTAGTTGAAAACACTGATTTTGGTAGTATATGTGATTCCATTTATATCTGATGAAATCCTTTCTTTTGGTCAATGGTGGTGAAATATGGACATTTTGCTAGTTTCTCGAATATATAATCCATGAGTGGAATTCTTTAAAATTTCGATAGTCAATTATTATCCGGAACTTTTTTTTACCTGATGCATCACTCTTCTTTGGCACAATCCAAATTGGTGAGCAATAAGGTAAGTTTGATTTTCGGAATATTCATTGTTCAATCATTTCTCTTATTTGTTCATTATCATCGTATGCTTGGGTGTATTTGTAAGAGAGTTTAAAAATTTCATCTTCGTGTTTCATTTTAATTACATGCTTACTGGTGAAAGTGCAATTTTCACTTTCTTTGTACTGGATTACACTAAACTCGAAAAGAATTTTAGTAAGTTTTGGTTTTTCTTCATCATTGAGATGTTCTAATCTAAATTCGTTTGTTTCTCTTATTTCATTATTTATGGAAAAATTAAACGGTTTATCTTCCGTTAGAGGTGGATCAAGGCAATCTATTAAAGTCATGTCCTTAACAAGGTCACCATGACTATTTTTTTCTTGATAATCGATTTTTGCTTCGCAAGATTCTAGATACTCTCTTCCTAACAGTATATCATAATTTTCTGAGAAATTATGTAGATAAAATGTTTGCCTAGTCGGACAAAGTCTACTTAACGCATTGCCGTTGATTGTTTGCACATCTAATTGGCATGGCTTAATCGGAAAGTTCAAGAAATTTTGTTTCATCAAATTTATAGATAAACCTGTGTCTATTACACAGTTGTAATTTTGACAGTTAAACATTATTTTGATAAATGGATTTAATCTTCGTTGCCCAAGACTTCTTTATAAAAAATTTTCGCAAATTTTTTATTGTTATTACTTGGTTTGGGCTTGGGTATAAATTCCTTCACGTTGCGTTACTTCCTTTAGTTTTGTTAAAACAAAAAATATATCGTGTCTGGGTAAGGTCAAAACAATTCTGTCTGGTAATTTTCTTGTAATAACGTCTTCCACTGTGATATTCATTCCAGTTGTGTATACAGTAGTGTTTTGTTCATTATATTCTAGCATTAGTTTATTGGAAATAATAAATGATTTATATTCAAATCTTTAACAAACTTACGAATACTTCCATTATACTGAGTATTATATAACCTTCATAGTAATTCTTCAAATGGTGTTTGAGCCTTAAACTCCTCAATCAAAGTCGTTCTAAATTCCTTCCACATAAAATCCAGAAAACGGATTTTAGTTTTTAGAGGATATATTTTTTTGATATCCTACCGGCTGCGCCAATTACATAGATCGTTATTCGGTAATATACAAAAATTATAGCTTTATTTCATATGTTGATAATTTTGTTTCATCAAATTTATAGATGAACCTGTGTCTATTACACAGTTGTAATTTTGACGGACGGACGGACGGACAGACGGACAGATGGATCTGGCTATATCGACTCAGTTCGTCGAGCTGATCAAGAATATATATACTTTATGGGGTCTGCCACGCCTCCTTCTGCCTTTTACATACATAACAAAACCATTATACCCTGTTTTCCCATTTTCAATGGGTTCAGGGTATAAAAATATATCGTGTCTAGCTAAGGTCAAAACAATTCTGTCTGGTAATTTTCTTAGCAAACCTCGGCTTTGAGCTTACGTTAACTGGACTAAGAGCTTAAGAAAATATGACGATCCCTCTATGCGAGAGCTAAAAAAGAAATGTGTGTGTTATAAATATCAAATGTGGATTGGAAGTAAAGTGTGTTAATACATATGTCACTATATATATGTTAGGAGTAGCAATTCAGTTATTTAATTTTTATATTCTGTTTTCCGGGCTTTCAGTTCATTTTACGATAAATCCTTTTCTATTGCTCTGTAGAGAAGAAACAAAAATATAACCTTGGGGAAATTTAAAGTTTGAAGACTGATGTACTTCGGTGCATGTGTTTACTTTGCCAGTTCATATATTAAATAGTAATGCGTGTAAGTATTCATTGTATGGGTTTGTCCGCAAGACTACAACGATTTATCATTTTTCGGTACTGTGGATATAATTTTTCCTGATTCCGAAGAGACTTCCTCGCATAAATCAACTGGTAATTCTCTCTTTCAAAGAATGCGCTACTTACTTATCTGATTTGTGGAGTCAGTATTATACTATATCTCTGTAAACAGTTGCTGACGCATGATTACAGTTTCATATCGGCGTACATAGCGTGCAGCGTATTAGCTAGTAATAATGATAAATTAGTCTTCCTTGGCCCGTTTTAGTCGTCTGTTGATTGGCACGATAGCAAGCTAAGCGATACATGAGGAGAAGTCAATTTAAAATTCGGCTCTCTAGTGCAATCATAATTTTAAAATGGGTGCGTATGAATTGAGATTAATAATCATTAGCAATATGTTTTGCATTCGAGGCAATAGGAATGGAGTGGGCACACAATTCTCCATTTTATTGCACATTTGATTACTTGCGCATATAACGTTTAGCTAGTGGTTTTCCACCTGGTACTCCAACTGCTCTTCTGAGGAGAGGTGGTCCTCCATGAACACGTTTCTATCTTTTCTCGTGGATGCAGACACGTTGAATTTCACATGTTTTCATTCCACCAATACACGCTTACTTGATAACGTCTAACGTCCAACTGCTCTACTGAGGGTATTGTTATATTATCTCGTGAAAACGTCTACATTTGTGATACAATTTGGTAAGATCCAATCTCACCATATACAGAGGTGCCCTGCTACTGTATAGCACCGAAAAACCTGCACCATCAAGTCAAGGCTCACCGATTGTAAACGATTGTACCTCCGCAATGAAGGTGGGAAAAAAGTGATTTTCATGGGAAGCTGCGTCTTCTCTGCTGTTTCATGCGACCAACGAGGAGGGATGAATTTTCAATCCAACCCGAGTTTGACACTGCAGTTATGAACTTCAACACAATGATTCTTGTAGATCCGCCAACTCATTCCTTGCACTACAAAATTGAGAGCATTACCCGGCCAAATTTATCTTGGAGTGTAGCGTGGGCTCATTTGGCTTTTAGTAAAAGAAGTCACAATATTTAAATTTTAAAAGCCAGTGATTATTATATGAGATTCTTTGCTGGGATTGGGAAACAGTTTTTCACTTATAGGCCAAGCGAATCTTCTGGACCTGCTATGCGATCCTTCTAATTATAATGCGAAATAATCATTATGGAAACCATTGTTATTGGTTGGCCTCCACCAAAAGATAAAAGAAAAACAAGAATACTCATTCACACCCGCAAAGATCACGCCCATTGCCACGCCCCTAATTGGTTTGTACATATATAATTTATTGGAAATCAATAGAGGAGATCAGCAGTAATATCGTCATAAAATTTTGATTTTCTCACTGAGAATCGGAAAAACGTACAGTTTTTCCCGATTTGCCACGTCCCCAGTAGGCGTAGACATATAATTTTTGGCCAGTTCTTAGAAATAGTGAAGGATAACGTAAGTGTGAAATTTGTATGCTTATAATTGAAAAATGCAAAAATTACAGGGTATTTTTTAACTGGGCATGCCTCAAAAGGGGCGTAATAATAATTTTTGGGTCATCGATAGAGGAGCTCACCAGTAACTCAACCATCCAATTTAAGCTTCTAGCTCTAAAACTGTAGGAGCTATAAGCTATTGCGGTTTGCCACGACCCTTTGGCCGTAGATACATCCGCCATATCTTTTTCATCTTAAGTTGTCAACCCGAGTATATATCAAAATTCAAAGTCAGATCCGATTTGCCACGCTCCTAGTAGGCGTGGACATATAGTTTTTTAGTCGACCTTCATAGGATTGAAGCAGTAACCTACGTGCCAAATTTGGGGGTTCTAGTTTGAAAACTGTATGATACAGTTTTACCCGATTTGCCACGCCCCCAATGGGCGTAGATATATCCGCCATAGCTTTGTCATCTTGAGTTGTCAACACGAGTCTACATTCCAAATTGCAACTCTCTAGCACTTCTAGAAGTACTGTTTCTGAGATATCGGAACATGCATTTTCCGATTTACCACGCCCCTAGTAGCCGTATCGGAAAAATCTTGACAGTTTATAATTCGAGGGTATACACGAGTATATATTCCAAATTTCAACTCTCTAGCTTCAAAACTGACGGACGGACAGCGTGACGAACATTGCACAAAACCAATATACTCATTTCAATTTGTGAATGAGTATAAAAACAAGAAGGAACGTTGCAGTAGGGCGCTACTGACTATGGAATACTTATTCACGGCCGAACAGCTCACGCCCATTGCAAGATATAGATTTATCCGATTTGCTACGCCCCAAATCGCTTTATATACTACTTCAAAAGCTTGATCACTTAGGATTTTCCCCTAAGCTTCTTTCTTGGATTTCATCCTATTTAAAAGGTAGAACCCAAAGAGTTGTGTTGAGAACAGCTTTTTCGAAACTTGTTTTCGTTTCGTCGGGTGTACCTCAGGGTAGTCATTTGGGTCCGCTACTTTTTTCCCTATTTATAAATGATCTTCCAAATCGCATATCGAATTCAAAGATATTTATGTATGCAGATGACGTAAAACTTTGTCTTTCGTATGCTAATTCACTTGATCATCTACGCCTTCAAGATGATCTTAATTCCTTCCAACTTTGGTGTGTAGCTAATCGGTTGCATTTAAATTGTTCTAAATGTATGACAATGACCTTCTGTCGTACTATTCCATATATTGCTAATTATTCAATTAATAATTATCCCTTGCAACGTATTTTTTCAGTCAAAGATCTTGGTGTACTTTTTGACTCGAAACTTAACTTCAATTCTCATATCTCAACTATTATAAATGAAGCCAAAAGTGTTCTTGGCTTTATTAAACGTTGGGCAAAAGAATTCAAGGATCCATTCATTACCAAACTTCTTTATGTTTCGCTGGTACGACCTATTTTAGAATACTGTTCAATTATATGGTCTCCTCAGCATAAATTGTATCAGGATCGAATTGAATCGGTCCAGAAACAGTTTTTACTTTTTGCCTTACGAGATCTAAACTGGGACCCCAACCTTCGTTTACCGTCTTATGTTAGTAGGCTTCTTCTTATTGATCTCCCATCATTAATCAATCGTAGAACTATCCTGGGGATTGTTTTTCTACATAATTTGATTATTGGTAATATTGACTCGTCTCGCCTGTTATTGCAACTAAATTTTTCTGTTCCTTCCAGAACAACCAGACACTTTCGTCCGTTGTGTTTACCATTGTGTGTGTGATAGGGAAATCACACACAGTGCCCAGGAGTGAGCAGGTGCACAAATTTGACGACTGACAAAATCTTCAACATTGTGGTGTGATTTCCCAATCCTTTTTTTTTCTATAATATATTATAAATATTTTTAAGTTTCTATTAACACTCTCTATCTTTTGTAGTTCATTAATATCACTGACCATACATGGCTATGAATCGGGGCATAGCTGGCCGGACTGGCAAATAAAATACCCCCAACGGGTTGGTGGTATTATTGTAATATTTTTTGTGTTCTTTTAGGCTATATAACTTATTTTGTTTAGTTTATCTTTAAGTTGACACTCGATTTGTCAATTTTCCTTTTTTTTAAATAAATAAATAAATAAATATATTGTAACGTTACAATTCTGGCCGGGGTGCAGACCCAGTCCACCCTGTACAAGCCCTCACAAAAAAATTTCTTGAGTGCGGAGACGGGGACTTAAGGGAGAGGAAAGGCTTTGGTTTTGGTTGGTTAATGCTATGTCTTTGTTCACACACGTTAATTATACTGATACTCCCCTGCCGGGGTCGCGAGCCCTGCCGCACCGTTTTTCGCGAAGCCCACGAGCTTCGCGCCTTTTTATATTTTTCGCGCCTGCTCTCTATTTGAGCGGCGACGTGCGCTTAGTACTTCTAAGCGACCCATCTCGTCGCGTTTTCGAAAACTAATTCCCAACCTAACATTAACATGTCGCGCTCGAGCCGCCCGATCGCCTCGGCAACGCAACTCCCCACAGCCTTCGTTCCTCACCACAGAACTTTCACTTTAAAATTGAATTCTAAATAATACTAATTAAATCCTGCGCTCCTTATTAATACTTCCTTACATACTAATACATATGTTAACTTACATACTATCTTATTGTAAATAAGGATATGAGGCGGCTGCTCCTAAGGCCGCCTTACAATATATATGTTGAGCTATCGAGATTTTTCGAATAGCTTTTTATATAGAACACAAAAGTATATTTTCTATGCTCACCAGTTTATTTAATTGTTTCTATATGTATATAAGTTCGTATGTGTGCAATATGCTTGAATGCATGTTTGTTCAGGCATGAACATACATAAATAGCCGAAGATCATAAACATGTCATCTAAGCACTTAACGACTAGTTGAAGTACGGTCACATATAGAATCTATAAATATGCTAAGTACACAAAGACCTACGCCAACCTTTACGAACTCTGCGATAGACTAAGAATAAATGAACATCTACTACTACTACCCCCCAAACCCAGCAATAGATAAGCTATATTTTTAGAGTTGAAATTATGCATGAGTCGTATATAAAAGCACTGGCTCAGAAGAATAAAATTAATATACTACTGATCACCAACACAGCAAGTCTATTCAATGTTTGTATGTGTGTGAGTAGAGCTGCTGCGCAAGAGCATCTGCCCAAAACGATAACTAAGTTTGACTTCCAATATTGCACTTCCTGCATTGATCTACGAGCGCCGGCTTATCAAGGCTGAGCCGCTGCGTCATGAGAACGAATGTGCGGGTAAAGGGCGGAGAGCAAAACGCCACAAGCTGCCGAAATCTCTTAATGATATGCAAATTCTCTTACATAGTATGGATTGGCGAATTGCCACTCTTAATTATACTAAAACTAGGTGTTGCTGCGCCCAACATCCTCCCCCCGTTGAAGCCTAGACTTTAACAGAATCTTTAATGGGCAGCAGACACAGCTTGTTTGTAGCCCTTTTAATTTCGACAGCCTCCGTTTTAAGTACGGCGACTCTTGCGACGCCGTCGCTTCCAGGGATGAGTTCGACTATCCGGGACAACGACCTTTTCAGCGGTGGCAGATTCTCGTCCTTTACGAGAACCACAACGCCAACCGCTAAGCCAGGTTGAGATCCATTTTGCTCGCTGCTGCAAAAGGTTCAAGTACTCCTCCCGCCAGCGTGTCCAGAAAACCTGCTGAAGACAGCTCACACGCTGCCAGGCATCCAAACGATTAAATTTGAGCCCTGTAAGGTTAGGCTCACTGAAGGCTGAAGGAGGTCCGCCATTAAGGAAATGCGCAGGCGTCAATACGTCTAAATCTTCTGGATGCTCTGATATCGAAACTAAAGGTCGAGAACGAATAACAGCCGCGATGTTGCAGACCAACGTGCAAAGCTCATCATAGGCCAGGATAGCAGGACCAGCAGCTCGGTAAAAAGAAAATTGGTGAATTGTCAGACCAAATTTGGCTTTCCTCGAGTGCGTATGAACCGCTGTAGAGCATGCAGAAATGCAGTAGTGGTTAAGTCCTTGTCCAGATCCAACCATATAGCCTTCGTAGCAAGACAGATAAAAACACAAATGTAACATTCAAAAGTCAAAGAATGGCGAAAGGCAACACTGCTGGAAACAGTTCCTTTAGTTCCTTTAGTATGAAGTGTGCTTATTTCTTCCCAAAGATGAGCTCCTTGAATAACCCGTAACAGTATATGGGTGCCGGTTCGGATTTGTCTGATAGTGAGTGCTAACCGACGAACTTTATAAATAAACTTCGATACATATGCGCAGCAGACGACTAAAAGAGTTCGCATACTTGCAATCCATAGAGGCATCGCAGACTGCCCGCCCTACGAGAAGAGCAGTCTTCCGAAGCTCCAGTGAAGTTTTCTCTGGAAGCACCGAGACTGGCCACTGCGATCAGGGCTTAGAAATGAAGTCAGGACCGCTAAACCAAAGAGATGATGCGTTCAACTCAATGGACAGTGAACCTCGAGATAATATGTCAGCGGGATTCAACTCAGTACGTACGTAGTGCCACTCCATTGTAGATGTGAGATCCTCTATCGTGGCGATGCGACTTGCAACAAATACATTGAAGCGTCCGGGTTCGTCATTGATCCAGGATAATGCGACAGTAGAGTCACACCAGCAGTGAAACTGGCCTGTGAAAATGCCTAAGCCAGCTACTTCATCCATCAGATGTGCTAGTAACTCTGATCCATATAATTCCAGCTTCGGAACTGTAAGCGTCTTTAAGGGAGAGATTCGAGAATTTGAGCAAAGAAACCTGCTAATGCCAGGTTTCCCTCTTGGATACGATGTAGTTACCGGCTCCATAAGCGTCGATGCTGGCATCACAGAATCCATGGACCTCTACCTTCTGTCCTGGAACTATCACCAGCCTGGGGAATGCAGTCCTAAGGCCGCTTCCAAAGTTACTGCAAATGTCAAGCCATGCAGTATGAAGTGCCGAAGGAAGACTCTCGTCCCAATTAAGCTTATGCCTCCACAGCTGCTGTAAGAATAGAACGTCTACAGGGATTGCAGCTTGAGTCCAGAGCCAAGTATGAAAACAAAAGTTGATCAGATGCTGGATCCCATGCAAGGCCAAGTGTCTTTGTAATGTCGCTGCCATCATTGAACTTTATAAGAGATTCCTTGTCACAATCTGTCACGCCGTCCAACACCATGGGATGGCTTGAACACCACTTTCTTAATTTGAATCGAAGCTTAGTGGTTGTACTGTCTTCCTTCAGGACGCAGTGATGCGGAAGAAAATATCTGCAGTGTTAAAAAAATTCGTGCGGAGCACGCGACATGTGACCCAGCTGAGAGTACTCTTTCATGAATGCTGAGTATTGAGTCTTTATATGAGGCAAGCGATTTAATTTCCTCTCCAAATTGTGAAATCTGCGCCGCGCCTGCTGATAAGACTTACCAAGAAGCTCACAATTAAGCTTGTCAGGCAATCGCACTGAGTATTGGCCATTGGCTACTCGAGTATAATGCCTTACAAAATGTGCCTCGCAGTCCAAGTCTTCTTTGCTGATCCTTACGACGAAGTCATTGTAGATCTCAACCACCCAAAAACGCCGAACGAGACTGTCCAACTGGGCGTCAGAACCAGAGTCTGTATCTGGCTCTGAAGGTACCTTCGAAGTCATGAGCATGGTGTTAGGGCTGCGAATTCCGCCTCCAGACACAATCCAACCAAGACGAGTCTTCTGTAAAAGTGGCAGTCCAGGCACTTGATTTGACCCACACAGAGCAACTCATAGAAAAGGCAAGCTCCGATAAGCAAATCTATTCGCTGCGGAATATGAAAAGCTGGATCAGCCAGAGTTATGTTTGGCAGTATGTTCCAAGTGCTTATGTTCACATCAGAACAGGGCTGTCTGCCAGTTACATTCGAGACTATCGTGGCTGTGAAGCTATTTGCATACATGGAGTCATGAGACCGAAGAGTGACGCAAGCCGTACTTCCATCGCTGATCAGATCTTGGGCTAGGAGAGTAGTAGATGGGGCTGGGGGTTGCGTAGAAATGCCCTGCATCATTTATGACGATGAATGTTGCTGTGACAGAGCTACTACTTGCGATGTGCTGGAGTTGCCGAGGTGCAGTTCAAGCAGTTCAAACATAGTCCAGCCCTTTTGACCTCATTCAGGCGTAGACTAGGTGACAAGTTTGCAAATCTTGAGCATTTGTAGATAGTATGCTCTGGCGTATTGCAAAAGACACATCTCTGTGTACTGTGGTCCGTTACATAAATACATAAATAAAGATACTTCTTCGCATGTAGGTATACGAGATGCCGTCTCTGAATTCTCCAACTTCTCTTCCCACTTAGCTTGTGTGGCCACATCAGCGCTGGCTATCTGCTCTGTAGTGCCCAGGCCGTTCAGTGCACGCACATTGAAACTGTCCGATAGTTCGCAACTTGCTGGTAGATCCGTTCTCTACCCTCTTCAGCCCCAAGATCTTTACGATGTGTGCCTGGAAAATTAAACGTCGGTTATCATATCATTGTTTCAATAGGGTTATGGTTTTCGTATAGTTATCATTTGATATCTCCAGAGAGCGAACTGTGTCCAACGCTGCGCCGTCTAGATAGGATCGTAAATGTTGAAGTTTTTCCATGTTGCTGACTTCGGGTTGGCTATCAATAATTTTTGAAAACATTGAGTAGAAATCGGCCCATTTTTCATGTCCACCGCTGAACGTAGGTAATTTTAATGGCGGCAGCGCAGGAATGCAGTTTAGGAGCGGGAGCCTGCATATGCGTCATTGGTCTACTAAGCGTGGAACTATGTGGCAATTAAGTGCTGCGGCTCTGAATTTCAGACAATATTATAGCCATGACCAATATTAAGTCTTCGAAATCCATGCGCAAGTCACTGTGCATCTCATCAAAATCAAGCTCCTCTAGGTGGTAGTGGGCTTCACCAAAGCAATTACTTAACTTGCCAATATGTTCCAATAAAACTGTTAAGGTGCTGTCACTGTGATCGGTAAGCGCCTTCGCTTCAACCTTAATTTGCAACCTTTTTAAACGCTCAAATACCGATTTAACCTTGAGCTTATAAAAACTCACTCGCTCTTCAGACGCAACTGTACTAGCTTCAAAATTCGCCATGACGAGTAGACGTTGCACACAAGAAGTAACAGTATGGCTTGAAAGTGTTGGTATGCAAATGACTGCAGAAGTAGGAGTTGATAGCTGTACGTGTTTGCATGTAAATGCACGTGTATGAATTAACGCGCACCGACACGGTTTTTATGGAAGCGACTGTATTGTTGGCCAACAGAACGAGTGCAATGGCAACGAGAGAACAGTAACGGCATAAGCGTAATTACACAGAGCTTATGCGCGCTGTAATCGAAGAATGAGCGCGAGCTTAGGCGAGAATCACAGTTCAGAAATGAGTTTAAATTGTTTTATTAATTTGTTTATTAAAAATTCTTTATTAAATCGCCACTATTTAATGCCTGTATGCATTACAATTAATGCACGCACAATAGTTGAAAGCACGAACAATAGCTGGTACTGTTTTTATGGACGGCACTGTATTGCAAGACGAATCGAATGTGTGTCTGACGACTATGCAATAAGTAGCGGCACAAAGTAACTGACATAAAACGGTTTATGCGCAATCGGAACTTGCAAGAACTTATATATGTCGGAGCGTCAGAGGTTCGAGAGGGCTGACGCTGTGTCGGGGCGTAACAACAGCGTGCGTTGCTGCGTCTTTGAGTACTGCGCAATATGATGGCATTGGGAAGTCCCGTTTTAGCGGGTCGACAGCGTGTTGATGCGTAATAAGAACACGTGTGCGTTGGTGCGTCTTTAGATATTTGACAGTAACCGTTTTAGCGGGGCGACAGCGTTGCGTCGCTGTCGCCGAGTGTGGTTCGGGGGTAGGCTTGAGAGAAATAAGAGACACAATAGTTGTGTTTGAGTTCTCAGAGCGCTCGAAACTCGCTGCGCTAAGTAATGGAAACTAATCTTAATGCTACAACATCAGAAGTGGGATCTGGCTCGCTACCTAATATGACAAATGATCCTTGGCAAGTGCCGTACGTGTTAGCAGGAGCGCGTTAGAAATTTGCTTCGTATCAATTTATCGTGCGTTTCCGTCGTTGTGTGAACATAAAGTGTAGCAATAATATTGAAAAGATCTTGTTGGCGCAGACGCATCCGCGTGGCGTGCTACAGTAAATATAATTCTGGCGGAAAATAACATAAAAGGCAGTGCGTTGGTAATGGCTTTGAGTGCAGCGTTGGAAGGCAGTGCGTCGCAGAGCCTGTCACAAATATGTTATCCTGACATAAATTGGACCGAGTTTAAGGAAATTTTTGCACAGCGCTTCACCAGTGTAGAAACACCAGCAGCTATGTTTTTGACAATGTTTGACTCTGGAGCGGAATGTTCGTTGATTAAACAAAAGATAAGTACTCAGTTAGCCGGTAAAAGAATTTACAATGTAGTCATGTTAAAGGGTATTGGGAATGACAGCATTTGTAGTACATTGCAAATACTTGGCAACGTAAAAATTAATTAATAATTATCATTATAATGACATGCTGTTCCACGTTTTGGGCGATCAGTATTTGGAGAGCGACATTGTGATGGGTCGAGAAATACTGTGGCAGGGTTTTCATGTCATTGTGTCACCGGGAAAATTTGAAATTGTTAGGCCAAAATCTGTAAACTGTTGTTCAAATGATAATATATTTTTAAAATTAGATACTGATGTTGTCGGCGAAGATAGGGATAAATTAAACGATTTATTAGAAAATTATTCAAAATCTTTTATAAAGCGAATTCCTTCTTCTAGAGTCAGTACAGCTGAGATGAAAATTAAATTAGTAGACCTCAGAAAAATTGTTTAAAGAAGACCATACAGACTTAGTCCAAAGGAAAGAGAGTTGTTACGCGAGAAGATTAAAGAACTAGTAGAATGCAATGTCATAAGGCTAAGTTGCTCACCTCATGCAAGTCCTATGATGTTAGTGAATAAAAAGGACGGGTCTCATCGATTGTGTGTCGATTACCGTGAATTAAATACGAATACAGTCTCAGATAAATATCCGTTGCCTCTAATAGCAGATCAGATAGCCAGACTTCAGGGAGCGAAATATTTCACATGTCTAGATATGACAAGCGGATACTACCAAATCCCTTTGCATGAAGAGTCAATAGAGTGTACGGCTTTTGTCACTCCACACGGCCAATTCGAATTTTTGTCAATGCCGTTTGGTCTTAAAACTGCTGGATGCTCTGAAATCGAAACTAAAGGTCGAGAATTAATAACAGCCGCGATGCGAAGCTCATCATAGGCCAGGATAGCAGGACCAGCAGCTCGGTAAAAATGATGTTTCGCTGTCTTCACTGCAGCCTCCCACAAACCACCAAAGTGAGGAGATCGTGGAGGGATGAAATGCCATACTATTGAATCAGCTAGACAGAAGTCCTTCACTGCATTCTGATGAGCATCTGACAGAAACAGACGTTTCAACTCCTGAAACTGGTTGCGACCACCAAGAAAATTGGTGGCATTTTCAGACCAAATTTGACTTGGCTTTCCTCGAGTGCAAATGAACCGCTGTAGAGCATGCAGAAATGCAGTAGTGGTTAAGTCCTTAACCAGTTCCAACCATATAGTCTTCGTAGCAAAACAGATAAAAACACAGACGTAACATTTTACAGGTGCCTTATTTCGTGCCTCAGGCTTGTAATAGAAAGGTCCGCAAAAATCGATTCCAGTCACCGAAAACGCACGACAGCCTTCGACTCGATCCTTTGGAAGATCTGCCATTATGTGCTCTACTAGTCGCGGTTTGGCCCAAAAGCATATCACGCATTTATGAATCACACTAGTTACAGTTTTTCTGCCACCAATTGGCCAATACTGGCATCGAACCAACGCTAGCACTGCTCGGGGCCCTGCGTGCAGGTTCCTCTGATGGTAATGCATGATAATGGCCCGAGTTACTGGACGACTTCTGGGTAAGATGATTGGATGGCGACTATCGAAGTTCAATGTAGAGTTTTTGAGACGACCATCCACACGTAGCAGCCCAAATTCGTCAAAGAATGGCGAGAAGGAGGCAAGACTGATGGATGATGAAACAGTTCCTTTAGTTGGAAGTGTGTTTATTTCTCGATGAGCTCGTTGAATCACCCGCAACAGTATATGGGTGCCGGCTCGGATATGAATAAACTTCGATACATATGCAAAGATACGCTGCAGACGACTAAAAGAGTTCGCATACTTGCAATCCATAGAGGCATCGCAGACTGCCCGCCCTACGAGAAGAGCAGTCTTCCGACGCTCCACTGAAGTTTTCTCTGGAAGCACCGAGACTGGCCACTGCGATCAGGGCTTAGAAATGAAGTCAGGACCGCTAAGCCAAAGAGATGATGCGTTCAACTCAATGGGCAGTGAACCTCGAGATAATATGTCAGCGGGATTCAACTCAGTACGTACTGTGAGGAACAATATAGACGGGCACGTAGTGTATGTATAAGTGCATGTATTTGCTGTGCACTTATGCATATATGCGTGCCTGCATGTATTGTTCCACACAGCGACGCGAGTACGATAGTAGCGACCCTCGCTACTGGAAAGGGCGCAGAGAGCGACGTAGTCTGTCTCTGTCGCTCGTATGTGTTCAGCGCATTGCTCGCGTCGCTCTCACGGCGATCATCGGCGACCGTTGGCCGAAGTACCGCTTGTGGCTGCGAGAAAGTAGTGTACACTTTCACTCGTATGCCAATAACGGTGCTTTGGCCAATGAGAGGCTGCCACGCAGATTTCGGCGATTTGGCATCGCGCTAAATCACGTGATACTGCCGTTTTCGCGGACACGAGCGGCAGACAGGCCCCGCTCCAGAGCCGAGCCGGCGCCGTCATAGCGCGAAGCAGGGCCTGCGTCGCTGCTATAAAAAGGCGCCCGCAACTCGGCACCGGGACAGTCAAGTAAAAGTGAAAGTTAAAGTATTGAGTGCCGACGTAACAAGAACGCGAGTGGAAAAGTGACCAGCAAGGACTTCGAGAGGAAGGACATCGCTGCCAAGGACTTCGAGAGGAAGGACATCACCGCCAAGGACTTCGAGAAGAAGGACATCGCTGGAAGGATATCTACGAGGGATATCCTGGACGCCTATTGAGAACATAGGCTTGAGACGCGGACACCAGAAGGACATCAGCTGCCACCAACCAGGACATTGGTGCAGCACGGCCAAATCTACAGCATTAGTGGCGGATCCTGGAGCAGGAGCAAAGGTAACGTTTGCGTAGCTGTGCGTAAGAGTGGTGACGGTAGCTTGAGAAGATCTCAAGGTGTGCTTGTGAGCGTATCCAGCCGTAGGAGTCACTGCAATAGCCGAGCGAACCGCCGGAGTGTTCAGTGTGGATCCTGGCGTCCCCTGGAGTGCTCAAGCGTATCCTTGGAGAACCAAGAGTGCCGTACCATTTGCCAGAGTGCGTTAAACGTTTGCCTGCGAGCCTGTGCAAAGGTGTGCTTACTAAGCGCTCGATTTGATAAATAAATATCAAATAGACAAACTTGTAAATTGAGAAAATATACCCAACGCAAACATAAACACACTGCATTGTAATTTATCGCAAGGCGCTACATATAAATTTGTTGGCACGAACGCACAGTCGGCTGAGTCCGGCCCGGCTTAAACTCGGGATAAACCGAGGTTCGTTACAACTGGCGCCCAACGTGGGGCCCGAACCCACGACCCTGAGATTATGAGTCTCATGCTCTACCGACTGAGCTAGCCGGGCAGGACCTGCGTAGGAGCCCAAAGAAGTTTCCGGATTATCGGGAGGAGGCTGGAAGTGTATACAGACACACACCAGGCAGGCCATGAGGACGTGGCTGCGTGGAAGTTATGTGTGCCGACGGAGCAGCGCAAGCAAGTTCTGGAAGAGAACCACGACGCAGCTACCGCGGGTCACCTTGGGAGCCTGAAAACGATTGCTCGGGTGGCCGCGAGGTACTACTGGCCGGGTATGTATCGCGACGTGCGTACATACGTGCAGCGGTGCGAGCTGTGCCAGCGCTACAAGTACAGCCAACTTCAAGCGGCGGGGCAGATGCTGACCAAGATCCCCGAGGAACCATGGGCAACAGTGTGCGCCGATTTTGTAGGTCCGCTACCCAGGTCCAAGCATGGCCATACGATGTTGTTGGTGTTCATCGATCGCTTCTCAAAATGGACGGAGATGGTGCCATTAAGAAGCGCGAACACGGCGGCGCTCCAAAAGGCGTTCCGGGAGAGGATATTGGCACGATTTGGCGTGCCAAAGGTACTCATCACCGACAATGGCACTCAATTCACGAGTCGCGCATTCAAGGTGTTCCTGGACGAGCTAGGCGTCCATCACCAGCTGACAGCGCCATATACGCCCCAGGAAAATCCCACCGAAAGGGCAAATCGCACGGTGAAGACCATGATCGCGCAATTTGCGGGCAGTGATCAGAGGTGTTGGGACGAGGCGTTGCCGGAGTTGACACTGGCAGTCAACAGCAGCGTTTCGGCGTCAACAGGCTATACGGCAGCCTTCCTCACGCAAGGGCGTGAGCCAAGATTGCCAAAATCACTGTTCGACGCACAAACAGTGGGAACAGGCCAAGAGGAACAGAGTCCGGTGGAGCGAGCAACGAAAATGGCCGAGGTGTTCCAGGTGGTGCGACGCAGCCTGGAGAAAGCTGCTCAGGATCAAGCGCGGCACTACAATCTACGCCGGCGGCAGTGGAAGCCGGCCGTAGGGGACAAGGTGTGGGCAAAAGAACGCCACTTGTCCAATGCCACGGATGGATTCGCAGCGAAACTGGCCCCACGATATGGAGGACCATATACGGTGGTCAGTTTGATCTCCCCGGTTATCTGCCGGATCACTTCAGAGGCAGATAAATAGAGCAGGACGGCTCATGTGGCGGACCTCAAGCCATATCGAGCAGAAGCGGGTGAGTTGCCAGCCAGTTTATAAAAAAAAAAAGGGAGTGAATACACATAGCTATGTGTATTAGCCAAAAACCTATATATGTATGTAGGGGAAAAGTTTTTTTTAAACATAAACAAAAATTAACATCGGCCGCGCAAATCAAATCCACGGCAAAAACAGCAAAAATGTTGTGAGCGGAACAACAAAGTTGTTTGTATGGGCGCGCGCGCACAAATGTTGTGAACACAACAACAAAGTTGTTTGAATTTGCGCGCGCACACACACGAAACGGGGGCGCATGCGCAGCAGCAAAATAATAATCGTCAGCTACGAAACGGCACAACAACAACAGGCACGGCCGAAACCGTTTTAGTTTCGCGCGCACCCTGCAAAAACAACAACAACATCACGCACCCGAGCCGAAAAAGAGCACACACACACACGCAGAACGAAAACAGCGACAGCATGAAAGGCGCACAGTGGTCAGCGCATGCGCAAAAATGGGACGAAAATCACGATGAGCGTGGTAGGCAACGACAACGCAGAGCGCCCAAAGTTCAACAGCCGCGGCGAAAGGCTACTGAACTTTGTCGGCTACGCACGATCGCTAGCGCACGAGATGACACGAAGGTGTCGATGCTTGCGACATGCAAAACGGCCAACAACAAAATAGGGCACGCAGCGTATGTATGAGTGCATGTAGTTGCTGTGCACTCACACATATATGCGAAGGGAAATAGAGAGAGTGTGAGAAATGCATTAGAGATGCAACAACAATGCCTCGTGTTCAGCCATAAGGCCAGAGTGTTGGAAGAGCGTGACCTGTAGAGAGTGAGAGAACTAGCTGGTGCAGGATCCGTTAATTTCCGACACTCCGCTGGCGGCAGCGCTGCAGCAGAGGGTATAAAAGGGCATGCATGCATATGAGCATGGCTTTTGTGAAAATTAAACTCTATAGACTTCTGCTACGTAGCTGGATTTCTCGGCCGTCCGGACTTGGGCGTCGGAAGGGTTTGCCCGGCCGATCCTCGCGCACTGGACAGCGACTCCGCTGGAGCTGTGCGCGAATGAGGAGTGAGCCGGATTTCCCAACCGGCGTCAAAGTGTCGGCGCGCCGGAACCAGCCTCGAACGTCATCTATAGTAGAAGAATTCTCCAACAAAGCCCAGTTACAGTCACTGGAAGCGGCCAGAGGAGCATCGGCGACCAGAGGAGTAGCGGTGACCAGCAGCAGCAGCAGCAGCAGCCAAGAAGTTGAGGAGCAGCCACCACAGCAGCCGCAGTCGCCGCCACAGTCTAAAAATAATTTGTTCATTGCTGAGTACTTACTGCGACGATGGTACAGGTACAGGGAGGTCAGCCGCGGCAGATGCGAGCCACATGACTGGCGAAATCCAGCGGACCGGTAAAGGTGTCGGGAGGGCGGACCGGCCGATCCTCGCGCATTGGCCAGCGACTTCGCTGGAGCTGTGCGCGAATGAGGAGTGAGCCGAGAACCCCACCGATATCCGATGTCCGGACCCGGGTCAGTTGTGAACGGCATCTGCAACGGAAGATCGTTTCGTTGCCACCATCCCAGCAGCAAGGAACAGCACAACATCGGGACAGCAGCAGCCACGCAGCCGCATTGTAACCACGGAGGCTAGGAAAGCAGTGGAAAACGGGTGTTTTCTGCAAAGGCGGGCGTGGCCACAGGAGAATGCAACCCGGTCCAGGAGAGGGACAACATGGAGAGGATCGCGCTATATAACTTTGGAAAAAATTTGGTAAATTTCTGAGAAGATTTACCGAACACGTTTTAGCCACTTACAGCACACAGAGTTGCTGGAGGCTGGAGCGATCAGCTGTACGCAGAGTTGCGTAGCAGTGGCCCTGTGCGTAGCACTGTTTGCAGCTGGAGGAGCGCGGCGAACTGCTTGCTGAAGAGAAGCAAGCAGTGCAAACAAAAGGGAGCGCCAGAAGTGAGTCCCGGACGGATGTTAACACGAAGGCTTCGTGTTTCCCGAAGGAAGAGGGGAGTGTGAGGAACAATATAGACGGGCACGTAGTGTATGTATAAGTGCATGTATTTGCTGTGCACTTATGCATATATGCGTGCCTGCATGTATTGTTCCACACAGCGACGCGAGTACGATAGTAGCGACCCTCGCTACTGGAAAGGGCGCAGAGAGCGACGTAGTCTGTCTCTGTCGCTCGTATGTGTTCAGCGCATTGCTCGCGTCGCTCTCACGGCGATCATCGGCGACCGTTGGCCGAAGTACCCCTTGTGGCTGCGAGAAAGTAGTGTACACTTTCACTCGTATGCCAATAACGGTGCTTTGGCCAATGAGAGGCTGCCACGCAGATTTTTGGCATCGCGCTAAATCACGTGATACTGCCGTTTTCGCGGACACGAGCGGCAGACAGGCCCCGCTCCAGAGCCGAGCCGGCGCCGTCATAGCGCGAAGCAGGGCCTGCGTCGCTGCTATAAAAAGGCGCCCGCAACTCGGCACCGGGACAGTCAAGTAAAAGTGAAAGTTAAAGTATTGAGTGCCGACGTAACAAGAACGCGAGTGGAAAAGTGACCAGCAAGGACTTCGAGAGGAAGGACATCGCTGCCAAGGACTTCGAGAGGAAGGACATCACCGCCAAGGACTTCGAGAAGAAGGACATCGCTGGAAGGATATCTACGAGGGATATCCTGGACGCCTATTGAGGACATAGGCTTGAGACGCGGACACCAGAAGGACATCAGCTGCCACCAACCAGGACATTGGTGCAGCACGGCCAAATCTACAGCATTAGTGGCGGATCTTGGAGCAGGAGCAAAGGTAACGTTTGCGTAGCTGTGCGTAAGAGTGGTGACGGTAGCTTGAGAAGATCTCAAGGTGTGCTTGTGAGCGTATCCAGCCGTAGGAGTCACTGCAATAGCCGAGCGAACCGCCGGAGTGTTCAGTGTGGATCCTGGCGTCCCCTGGAGTGCTCAAGCGTATCCTTGGAGAACCAAGAGTGCCGTACCATTTGCCAGAGTGCGTTAAACGTTTGCCTGCGAGCCTGTGCAAAGGTGTGCTTACTAAGCGCTCGATTTGATAAATAAATATCAAATAGACAAACTTGAAAATTGAGAAAATATACCCAACGCAAACATAAACACACTGCATTGTAATTTATCGCAAGGCGCTGCATATAAATTTGTTGGCACGAACGCACAGTCGGCTGAGTCCGGCCCGGTTTAAACTCGGAATAAACCGAGGTTCGTTACAGTACGTAGTGCCACTCCATTGTAGATGTGAGATCCTGTATCGTGGCGATGCGATTTGCAACAAATACATTGAAGCGTCCGGGTTCGTCATTGATCCAGGATAATGCGACAGTAGAGTCACGCCAGCAGTGAAACTGACCTGTGAAAATGCCTAAGCCAGCTACTTCATCCATCAGACGTGCTAGTAACTCTGCTCCACATAATTCGGAACCGTAAGCGTTTTTAAGGGAGAGACTCGAGACTTTCAGCAAAGTAACCTGCTAATGCCAGGTTGCCCCTTGGTAGATGTAGATACAGGCTGCATAAGCGTCGATGCTGGCATCACAGAATCCATGGACCTCTATCTTCTCTCCTGGAACTATCACCAGCCTGGGGAATGCAGTCCTAAGGCCGCTGCCAAAGTTACTGGAAATGTCAAGCCATGTAGTATGAAGTGGCGAAGGAAGACTCTCGTCCCACAGCTACTGTAAGTCCAAGGGGGTCGTAGAACCGAGCAATGGACGAAAGAACAGAACGTCTACAGGGCTTGCACCTCGAGTCCAGAGCCAAGTATGAAAACAAAAGTTGATCAGATGCTGGATCCCATGCAAGGCCAAGTGTCTTAGTAATGTCGCTGCCATCATTGAACTTTATAAGAGATTCCTTGTCATAGTCTGTCACACCGTCCAACACCATGAGATGGCTTAAGCACCACTTCTTTGATTTGAATCCTCCACCTGCCAAAATTCCAGTGGTCTCCTGCTTGTCACGCCTTGCTTCTTCTACTGGTTCTCCTCCAGAGATCAAATCGTCGACATAAAAATCGCGAAGCAACACCTCTGAGCCGAGTGGGAACTCATCTTGTTCATCTGTGGCGAGTTGGTGCATGGCGCGAATCGATACGAATAAAACATGTTTCGTTCCATAAGTTATAGTATCCAACTTAAACACTTCTAATTCATCGTCGGGTAAATTTCTCCAAAGAATACATTGTAGACAGCTGTCCGGTTCAGGCACTTTCACGCATCGATACATCTTGCAGATATCTCCGATGAGTGCAACTGGATAGGCTCGGAAGCGCAATAATATGTTGATCATCTTCGGCTGAATGACATAACCTGACATTAGAACTTCATTTAGCGAATAAACACTTGATGTAGCAGCTGATCCATCAAAAACGACACGAAGCTTAGTGGTTGTACTGTCTTCCTGCAGGACGCAGTGATACGGAAGAAAATATCTACAGTGTTGAAACAATTCGGGCGGAGCACGCGACATGTGACCCAGCTCAGAGTACTCTTTCATGAATGCTGAGTATTGAGTCTTTATGCCTTACAAAATATGCCTCGCAGTCCAAGTCTTCTTTGCTGATCCTTACGACGGAGTCATTGCAGCTCTCAACCTCCCAGAAACGCCGTACGAGACTGTCCAACTGGGCGTCAGAACCAGAGTCTGTATCTGGCTCTGAAGCCACCTTCGAAGTCACGAGAACGGTGTTCGGGCTGCGAATTCCGCCTGCAGACACAATCCAACCAAGACTAGTCTGCTGTAAAAGTGGCAGTCCAGGCAGCAACTTGATTTGACCCACATAGAGCAACTCATAGAAAAGGCAAGCTCCGATAAGCAAATCTATTTGCTGAGGAATATGAAAAGCTGGATCAGCCAGAGTTATGTTTGGCGGTATGTTCCAAGTGCTTATGTTCACATCAGAACAGGGCTGTCTGCCAGTTATATTGGAGACTATCATGGCTGTGAAGCTATTTGCATACTCGGAGTATGCAAAGACCGAAGAGTGACGCAACCGTACTTCCAATTGATGGGCTCATCTAGCTGTAATAAGACGCAGTTGTGAGCCTGAATCCAAAAGTGCACGACAAGGAACTAATCCACCAAACCGATTTTTTACCAGGACCACTGCGGTCCCCAGGAGCACAACATCGCTGATCAGATCTTGGGCTTGGAGAGTAGTACATGGGGCTGGGGGTTGCGTAGGAATGCCCTGCATCATTGATGACGATGAATGTTGCTGTGACAGAGCTACTGCTTGCGATATGCTGGAGCGCGAGCCGACTTTCAAGCAGTTCAAACATAGTCCAGCCCTTTTGACCTCATTCAGGCGTAGACTAGGTGACAAGTTTGCAAATCTTGAGCATTTGTAGACTAGGTGACGAGTTTGCAAATCTTGAGCATTTCTAGATAGTATGCTCTGGCGTATTGCAAAAGACACAACTCTGTGCACTGTGGTCCGTTACATGGAATTCTGACCTATTGGTGACAAATTTGCTAATACTATTCACAGACTTCCTGGATGAATAGTTCGTCAAACTCCATCGATTTCAAGGTCCGGCAATGGAGCACAAGAAATGAAGAAACTTTTACGCATGTAGGTATACGAGATGCCGTCTCTGAATTCTCCAATTTCTCTTCCCACTTAGCTTTTGTGGCCACTTTAAACTTCTGTAGCAGCACCTGAGCTATCATGGCGCTGGCTATCTGCTCTGTAGTGCCCAGGCCGCTGAGTGCACGCATTTGCAAGCTATTAATTTAGAGCGTCCGCGATGTTTCCAACGGCGACTCCGGTGTGTAGTTATTATGTTAGAGCTTCAGCGCTGTTTCCAAAGGCGACTCCGATGTGTGCTCTCGCTACGTCTTCGCGAGATGAGCTTCCAAATTATGGAGATTAGGATGGAGGACTTGACTTCGTCCCTTTTGTTGAATCTCTGGCCTTGTGGGTCAGTGACTGGTTTTAATAAGTACAAAGTATTACGGCAGTGTGCCGGAGTATGGTTCACTCGACTTGTCTCTTCTTTATTCAGAAACGAACTAAAGCTAAAGACAAAGGCAAAGTATGACTGTACCCTAAAGTCAAATGAATCACGACATCAAGCTGCAATCGGTACGCCGATTCAGCATTCTAAACGGTACAGCACTTCGGCATAAGAAGTGTCAGATTACCGTTGCTTATTGTGGTCAGCGCAGAGCACTGAACCCGCGATTTGTTAATATGAATTATGTCATCGGACCCTAATTTGGAGGCTTCTATTAAACTAACTATTGGAGTGTCTTGTTTGACAAGTGAACTCAAAGCTGCATGATTGTGGATTGTGGGATTTACTATATTAGACTTTTCCAAGGTTATCGTCAGGATCAAATTTTGGATTTCAATGGTTAGCATTCTGTTCCTTGCTAAAAGCGCCTCGTATAGGTGTGGGGTGTCAGCCAAATTGTTTTTATACCCTGAACCCATTGAAAATGGGAAATCAGGGTATAATGGTTTTGTTGAAATGTATGTAACAGGCAGAAGGAGGCGTGGCAGACCCCATAAAGTATATATATTCTTGATCAGGGTGACAAACCGAGTCGATTTAGCCCTGTCCGTCTGTCCGTCCTTCCGTCCGTCCGTCCGTCCGTCCGTCCGTCTGTCCGTCTGTCCGTATGTTTGAACGCGTCGATCTCTAGCTAGAGACTTGAAATTTTTTATGTAGAAAAATCGATAAATTTGATCGTTTTAAAGTTATCGATTTTAAACGTTATCGAAATTCAGTTATAAATTTATATCTTCGACATCTTAAGAGCTAGAGTTTCCAAATTTTGTATTGAGTGTGTGCATGTATTGCTTTTATATATGCATATGTTAAATAAGCATAGAATATTTGGAATACCGGCTCTTCGCAGAGTTCAGGGGATCTCCTAGTCGGGTACCGCCGACTAGAGCTTTCTTACTTGTTTTTTTTTTTAATTTTATTATTTGATTTTTGGTATCCGTTACTTTATTTATCTGTTTCTTAGTTTCGGAGTTTATAGCTATCTGCCTGGAATTTTAATTGTGCGGTGAGATTAGTGTTCTATCTTGACATTAACTTCTAACTAAATAAAAATGTAAACATATTTTAGGTTGTCCTTGTGGACCACCCTCCCATTAACTAAGACAGCCGTTCCCATGTCTGCTTGTATTGTCTGCCTAACTTATTTCCTAAACTCTTGTTGTTTTTAAGGAATACATTTTCTCCTACTTCAAACACGCGGTTTTGTCTGGTTGCGTTACATCGTTCCATGGTGTCTTGTTGGGCTTTGGCCAGTCTACCACTAATACCTGAACGGCTCTCATCGGAGCCTGAGTGGACAATCTCAATTTGTTTTTCGCGGGTGACCGAATGTAGGGTCTTATTGTATTCTACTGTTGCTCTCAGGATTAGTTCAACTGTGTCTTCGTTTTTTAGACACCTAGCGATTTCGGCTAAGGTACTGTGAAAACGTTCCACTTGACTAACTATGAAGAGGAGGTGAGTTTACAATGTGTAAGTGTTAGGAAACAAATTTACAATTTCCAACAAGGGGCCTTTTAAATCGAAAATTGTTCTGGATATTACCGGTTGTACCAAGGCGAACTTGGAGAACTTGTCTATGCAAGTTAGGAATTGTTTCTTGCCGGTTGTGAGGATGTCTATGTGTAACATCTCGCCAGTATAGCATGGAATGGGTGTTTCGCCGAGTTGTTGTTTTTTTAGATATCTATCATATATTGCTTGGGTGCAAACCCTGCAGTTTGCGACCACTTCTTTGTTCGGAAAATAGTAGTCGCGAAGGACTTGTTTGACATTTCTTGAGCTGCTCTGTGCGTCCTATTGTGCTCAGTAGTGACGATTTCCAGTTGTTCGCTTTTATCGGTTATGTCCTGCACAACGTTTTTTCAGAACTGAAACTGAGTAGCAGGGAAGTGGGAAACTAACTCGTGCTGGAAATTTGCCAATGTGGGGAGGTCGCAATGGATAGCGTTTACGACTTCCGTGTTTCACGACGTCTTTAAGATTCTTGAATACGCTGTTCTTATCAGTGAAACTGACCTGGTGGCGGGTTTTGTTTCGAATCAAAAACAAGTTGCGTTTCAATGGGAAACATGCTTCTTCCAGAATTATCTTATTTCTGAAACAATTCAAGGGTTTGTCCGTAGCCTAAACCGTGTAGGACAGTGAAATTTCACTGTGAACAGTAGCGGCATCTGACTGAAGCTCGTTTTGTAGGGCATTGAGATTTTGTCTGGATAGAGCATCCGCAAAAAAAATTTCCTTTACCCGGTTTATAACAAACCTTGGCGTTGTGTTGGTCAATGTTGGCTTTCCGCCTTTTTATTTTTGCGTTGGTATTTTTTTCCGCTACTGCAAAGGTGAGCGGTTGGTGGTCTGTGAAAATATTAATTTCCCTGGAGCCATACTGAAAGTTCTGCAGTTTACCTAAGGCCCACACGATGACCAGCAACTCCCTTTCGTTACGTTACGTGAAATCGTAGTGATAGGTCTACCTTCTTGAGATAGTACAGCACCGATTCCGTTGGCCGAGGCGTCGGTAGTCAGGTCAAAGGGTTTCTTAAAGTCGGGATACATGAGAATTACGTCTTCCGACGCCAAGATGTTGCGCAAGCGTTCAAATGCGTTGCGCTGGGTTTCATTGAAATCGACCACAATCTCTTGGACCTATGCTTACTCATTGAGCCGTTCTCTCCTTTCAGAATATCTGTTATTGGTCGAGCTATAGCTGCAAAGTCCTTTATGAAGACTCTGTAGTAGCTTGCCAGACCCAGAAAGGATCTGACACTGTAGATGTTTTTGGGCTCGGGGTATTCTTGAATGGCCCTGTCTTTGTTGGGGTCGGACTTTTTCCCTTCCTTACTTACAATAGAATACCCAGGTATTCTACGCTTTCCTTAAAGAAGCTGGTTATCCCCAGGCTTACTCTCATATTGGCTTCGATCAAGCATTTAAGTACTGTATCGATGTGGTTGACATGGTCTGATTCATTCTTTGAGAAAACTATGACGTCATCTACGTAGACGTAACATATTTTCCCAATATGCTCCCTAAGAACATCATCGATTGCCCTTTGGAAGATGCTACTAGCATTCTTAAGACCAAAGGGTAGACGTTATTTGCCGCCGCAAACGGAGAATGACGTTTTTTCGCGGTCATGTTCCCCAAGGTATATTTGGTGGTACCCTGACCTTAGGTCGAGGGTAGTGAAAAACTTAGCATTTCCCAGGTTCGCTAGAATCATGGGAATACTAGGCATTGGGTAACGGACAGGTACGGTTTTTTCGTTCAGCTTCCTGAAGTCAATGACCAATCTCTTTTTTGTGTTACCTTAGGCATCTGTGCATTTTTTGTCAACAACCCACGTTACGCTGTTGTAAGGTGACCTTGATGGTCTGATGATGCCGTCTTTCAACAATTGCTTGACTTCGTTGTTTACGAAGTCCGTAACGCCCATTAGATTAGGGTACGATCTGGCATATACAGGTTCGTTGTCTACCGTGCGAATCGTGGCGGAGATAGAGGTGTTAAAAGGAAGGGCTTCTTCTGCTGTTGAGAATGCCTTTTTCCTTTTAGGAATCATGTTTCTGAACTCCTTTTTAATGGAGTCGGGAACCACGATGTCGTTTACATCGGTGAAATTTACGTCAGTGCATTTCTGGTATTGAATTTCTTCAGATATGCCCTGATATTCTAGAGAGTTCTCTGCTAGGTTCAACTTTACTCCTATAATGGCATCAAACGAGCTGAGAGTGCCTAGCTCCTTTACGGACTTAACATAATTTTTTGCCACGCCATTGTCAATTAACATTTTTAAGGTTCTCCCAGCCAACCGTCGTTCGATGAACGGCAACCGGGAACATTCCCTAAAAAATGGACAGTCAGATTTTGCGTACTCGTCCTCGCTGTCTATATCTTTGCGTACGCTGCCTTTTTCTCTTCAGTATCTTCCTGAACAATATTGTTAAGACGTTGCCGTCTGGCCTGTTTGGCGCTCTGAGGAGTTTTTCCTCTTGTGGGCGTTTGATTCATTTTGTTGGTACTGATTGTAATCTGTACGCTGTCTGAACCTGGACGAAGAACCTACCTCCATCGGCTGCGGAGCTTGCGTCTTTGTTAGGTTGCTTCAGTGGAGCCTACTTCTTGCGCTTGAAATGGGCGTTTCTCTTCTGGCCGTGGTCTTCCCTATTGTGTCTATTAGGTTTGCTATAGGATCGGTGTTTACTGCTTTCTGCTGCTTGCGTTCGTTCTTCAACGGCTTAGCGCACGAATTGGTAAACATGCTTCTCTCGATGCTAGCTTCCACCTCTCTGGCCAGAGTTAGCACGGTAGGCAAGTCTTTGGGTTGTGCCGGGAATACAACAGCTCTAAGTTGTTTCCGCAGGCCCGAAATAAAGGTGGGCAAGGCGTTGGCCCTAACCTCAGTATTGAACACATCGGCGCATTCTTGATCGTGCGACATTACAACTTTGTTAGTCACAAGAGTCAGTTTCTTTTCGACCTCGTCATAGTACTGCATAAGAGTCATGTCACTCTGTCTGACCATTTCCAAGTTTTGCCTCAGTGGGCGCAAAGCTGTTTTGTCGGAATAGGTGCAGTCTAACCTTGCCAAGATGCCATCAAGATTTAGCACCGTACTATAGGATACGAGCAAGGCTCCAGCTGGTCTAGTGACCTTGTACCTAATGATGGCTACTGCTTGGTAGTGCGTACTGCTACCGTTGAAGGGTTTGAATAGTTCGTACGCATTTAGTGCTGCCTGTCTCCAGGCAACATATTGGTCTTGTGCACCAGAAAACTCTGGCACTGATTTTATTATGTCAAGTGGTATATCACATTTGACACCTGGGGTAACGGACACTTTTTGGTATGTGACAATTGGTGGTGCTTGCACTTGTAGACACTGTACTTTCTCAGTTAACGAGTTTATTTGGGACTGCATCTGGGCTTGCTGTCTGACGGCATTGTCCACGATAGCTTGGATTTGAGAGGGGTCCATGGTGTTGCCAACTTGTTGTTCTAAACTCCAGCCAGCCTGCTCTTCTGCTAGACTATCCTCACTTTCGTAGTCGATTTTAATATCTTTATAAGCTTTACAACTCATTGGCTAACGTCAATACCTATACGAGAATACTTGTAGCCGAGCACAACTGATCGGCAGCTTGATTGCAGGGAACAGAGTGGAATATAATTTTACTATAATAATAATTTTAATATAATCATGGTGTGCAATTATATTTTTATTCTCATAAAAGTTTTTTTTTTTTTTTTATTTATTTATTTTTTTTTTTAGATTAGATTTCAATTTATTGCAGCTTTTGTCATTGACTCTATAGCGCATGCTTAAATTTACCTTAACTAGGGAGATGGCTTAATGGCTTTATTTCCTAGTCTATTCTAGATTAATTTATATTGTGACTATCCAGAGGATGAGATCTTTTTAGTCTTCTGGTTGTTGTGTTTAAGTGTAAGTTTGCCGCTAGTTGGTTTGGGTGGCCGGATAATCTATCTGCATACCTTGAGCTGTGTCGGCGTATGAGCTCTGCTATTGTCGGCATCTTGAGATCAGTATGGAGTGTTTCGTTCCTTAACCATTCGGCTCCGGTCCATTTTCTCAGGGCTTTGTTCTGAAGAATTTTCACTTTTTTAATGTGCGTTTGCGCAGCAGATCCCCATAATGGTATAGCGTATGTGAATACTGGTGCCACAATCGCGTTATAAATTTTCTTTTTGCTGTAGAGGGACAGTTTACTGTCGCTTCTTAGCATCCAACTATATTTTTAGTTAGAACTGGCACCTCATCCTCTAGATAGTCATAATATAAATTAATAAATTCTAGAATAGAATAGGAAATAAAGGCATTAAGCCATCTCCCTAGTTAAGGTAAATTTAAGCATGCGCTATAGAGTCAATGACAAAAGCTGCAATAAATTGAAATCTAATCTAAACAAGTAAGAAAGCTATAGTCGGTGGTACCCGACTAGGACATCCACTGAACCCTGCGATGAGCCAATATTCCAAACATTTTATACTTATTTAACATATATAAATTAAACCAAAGAGGTTTTTGTAGAATATTTTTTATTTGCAACTCGTTTGAGTTGTTCGAGAATATTTCTTAAATTTTTTAGCGAGCGTTCTACATTTTTTCACAGTCACCGACTAAAGCCATTCTGTCAGACTCCTTCTGTCAGAGACTCCATTTCTTATCGTTTATCGAAGTCATAGCAACTCTATAGTAACGGCATCCGGCCCAATTGCTCTATCAGCAACTTTTGCCGTTCGCGTGTTAACTTATATATACAAGCAACACATGCAAACACACATACTGTAACGAACCTCGGTTTATCCCGAGTTTAAGCCGGGCCGGACTCAGCCGACTGTGCGTTCGTGCCAACAAATTTATATGTGGCGCCTTGCGATAGATTACAATGCAGTGTGTTTATGTTTGCGTTGGGTATATTTTCTCAATTTACAAGTTTGTCTATTTGATATTGTATTTATCACAACTAGCGCTTAGTAAGCACACCTTTGCACAGGCTCGCAGGCAAACGTTTAACGCACTCTGGCAAATGGTACGGCACTCTTGGTTCTCCAAGGATACGCTTGAGCACTCCAGGTGACGCCAGGATCCACACTGAACACTCCGGCGGTTCGCTCGGCTATTGCAGTGACTCCTACGGCTGGATACGCTCACAAGCACACCTTGAGATCTTCTCAAGCTACCGTCACCACTCTTACGCACAGCTACGCAAACGTTACCTTTGATCTTGCTCCAGGATCCGCCACTAATGCTGTAGATTCGGCCGTGCTGCACCAATGTCCTGGTTGGTGGCAGCTGATGTCCTTCTGGTGTCCGCGTCTCAAGCCTATGTCCTCAATAGGCGTCCAGGATATCCCTCGTAGATATCCTTCCAGCGATGTCCTTCCTCTTGAAGTCCTTGGCAGTGATGTCCTTCCTCTCGAAGTCCTTGGCAGCGATGTCCTTCCTCTCGAAGTCCTTGCTGGTCACTTTTCCACTCGCGTTCTTGTTACGTCGGCACTCAATACTTTAACTTTCACTTTTACTTGACTGTCCCGGTGCCGAGTTGCGGGCGCCTTTTTATAGCAGCGACGCAGGCCCTGCTTCGCGCTATGACGGCGCCGGCTCGGCTCTGGAGCGGGGCCTGTCTGCCGCTCGTGTCCGCGAAAACGGCAGTATCACGTGATTTGGCGCGATGCCAAATCGCCGAAATCTGCGTGGCAGCCTCTCATTGGCCAAAGCACCGTTATTGGCATACGAGTGAAAGTGTACACTACTTTCTCGCAGCCACAAACGGTACTTCGGCCAACGGTCGCCGATGATCGCCGTGAGAGCGACGCGAGCAATGCGCTGAACACATACGAGCGACAGAGACAGACTACGTCGCTCTCTGCGCCCTTTCCAGTAGCGAGGGTCGCTACTATCGTACTCGCGTCGCTGTGTGGAACAATACATGCAGGCACGCATATATGCATAAGTGCACAGCAAATACATGCACTTATACATACACTACGTGCCCGTCTATATTGTTCCTCACACTCCCCTCTTCCTTCGGGAAACACGAAGCCTTCGTGTTAACATCCGTCCTGGACTCACTTCTGGCGCTCCTTTTGTTTGCACTGCTTGCTTCTCTTCAGCAAGCAGTTCGCCGCGCTCCTCCAGCTGCAAGCAGTGCTACGCACAGGGCCGCTGTTAACACTCTGTTGTTAACAGCGCCGCTGCTACGCAACTCTGCGTACAGCTGATCGCTCCAGCCTCCAGCAACTCTGTGTGCTGTAAGTGGCTAAAACGTGTTCAGTAAATCTTCTCAGAAATTTACCAATTTTTCATCCAAAGTTATAGCGCGATCCTCTCCATGTTGTCCCTCTCCTGGACCGGGTTGCATTCTCCCTCTGGCCACGCCCGCTGTTGCAGAAAACACCCGTTTCTCACTGCTTTACCAGCCTCCGTGGTTACAATGCGGCTGCGTGGCTGCTGCTGTCCCGATGTTGTGCTGTTCCTTGCTGCTGGGATGGTGGCAACGAAACGATCTTCCGTTGCAGATGCCGTTCACAACTGACCCGGGTCCGGACATCGGATATCGGTGGGGTTCTCGGCTCACTCCTCATTCGCGCACAGCTCCAGCGAAGTCGCTGGCCAATGCGCGAGGATCGGCCGGTCCGCCCTCCCGACACCTTTACCGGACCGCTGGATTTCGCCAGTCATGTGGCTCGCATCTGCCGCGGCTGACCTCCCTGTACCCCACCCCAACGTCGCAGTAAGAACGCAGCGGTTTTAACAAATTATATTCAAACATATATTACCATATTTTGTTTATATTTCACAGGGCGGCGAACACCCGGCACCCTGTCCGCGAACGGCGCACCCTGTACCGGACCCCGCCGGTCCACACGATCCGTGCCGTCCGGCCTGAATTTGCTCTCTCCAGCTTCGTGGCTTGCGCGGCCACCTCAGGTGGCCACTCCTCTCGACTCACCTCCACCCATTGGCCTGCGGGGTCGCCTTCTGGCCACGATGCCTGCCGTTGCCAACTGGGTCGCGGTTGGGCTGGTGGTGAGGGCTCCGACCGTCGTCGTTGGAGTCCTGGCCTGAGAGGCAGCCGGATCGGCCTCCACTCCGCCTCGGGCATTCCCGGCGACTGCTCTCTCTCCCTCGGCGCACTCCTCCTCTCCCATGGCGAGTTTGGCGGCGACCGCAGCTGCTGAGGCGACTGCGGCGGCGACTGCGGCTGCGGTGGCGGTGACTGCGGCTGCGGTGGCGGTGACAGAGGCTGCGGTGGCGACGACAGAGGCTGCGGTGGCGGCGACAGAGGCTGCGGTGGCGGCGACAGTGGCTGCTCCTCCAGCCTGAAACCCGCGGGCCAAGGTGCGATAGCCTCTCGCCAACGCACCTCCACTTGCGTCACATGCTCGACGCACCCGTTTACGACTCGCTCCTCATGCCGAGCCGTGATCCCGGGTGGTCCCGGTTCCTCCCTGGACTCGGAGTCCGTCACATATATGACCTCCTCGTCCCCGTGTTCTCCACCGTCGTCGTCCTCGGAGTCCGAAATTATGATCACGCCCTCGTCTGCCGTTGGCTCCGCTCTGTGTGGCGTCGGGGGGCGTGGCGGCTGCCACAGCGGCCGAGTGGGCGAGTACCACCCGTTCCGCACATATTCAGAACACACTTGCTCGTCCCACCGTTCGGCCTCCGATGCCGTGTGTGCCGACTCACCCGATGAGCCCCAGCCTGGCGGCGACCATCTTCCTTCTTCTCCGGCCGAATAAGCCGGGGACCACTCAGTTGCTCCGAACCCTTCTTCCCGCTCGCATGAGGCTTCCAGCTCCGGATCCTTCGGGCGCCTTGGTCGTTGCCTACTCATCCGCCGTCGCGGATGAAATGGCAACCGCTGTTTTCGTTCTGCGCGCTCTTTCGGCTCGGGTGCGTGATGTTGTTGTTGTTCTTACGGAGAGCGCGCTCAACTCAAACGGTTTTCGGCCGTGCCTGTTGTTGTTGTGCCGTTTCGTAGCTGACGATTATTATTTTGCTGCTGCGCATGCGCCCCCGTTTCGTGTGTGTGTGCGCGCAAATTCGACCAACTTTGTTGTTGTGTTCACAACATTTGTGCGCGCGCACATACAAACAACTTTGTTGTTCCGCTCACAACATTTTTTTTCTGTTTTTGCCGTGGATTTGATTCGATGTTGATTTTTGTTTATGTTTTAAAAAAACTTTTCCCCTACATACATATATATGTTTTTCCCCTACATACATATATAGGTTTTTTGGCTAATACACATAGCTATGTGTATTCACTCCTTTTTTTTTTTTTTTTTTTTTTTTTTTTTTATAAACTGGCTGGCAACTCACCCGCTTCTGCTCGATATGGCTTGAGGTCCGCCACATGAGCCGTCCTGCTCCGTTTATCTGCCTCTGAAGTGATCCGGCAGATAACCGGGGAGATCAAACTGACCACCGTATATGGTCCTCCATATCGTGGGGCCAGTTTCGCTGCAACTCCATCCGCGGCATTGGACAAGTGGCGTTCCTTTGCCCACACCTTGTCCCCTACGGCCGGCTTCCACTGCCGCCTCCGTAGATTGTAGTGCCGCGTCTGATCCTGAGCAGCTTTGGTTGCTCTCTCCTGTCCTGCTTCTTGGAGTCGGCTATTATTGCAGCGCTGACACAGCTCGCACCGCCGCACATATGCCCGCACGTCGCGGTACATACCCGGCCAGTAGTGCCGCGCTGCCACCCGAGCAATTGTTTGTCGGCTCCCAAGGTGGCCAGCGTTGGCTGCGTCGTGGTTCTCCTTCAGAACTTGTTTGCGCCGCTCCGTCGGCACACACAGTTTCCACGCAGCCACGTCCTTGTGGCCGGCTTGGTGCGGGATGTGCCGGTAAACCTTTCCGGCCTCTTCCCTGTAGCCATTAAACTTTGTTGGGCTTCTGCGCAGGTCCTGGCACAGCTTAGCAATCCAGCGACATCCTGTCCCAGCTGGTTTGCCTTTGCTCGTCACCAAGCGGCACGCCTCTTCGCCCAGCGGCTGCCGTGATAGCGCACGTTTCTGCCTTCGAAACGCCTCAGCCTCCTTATCCTCATGGAGTGGCTGCTGACGCTCCGAGCTCGTCTCCATCGGCGTCTGTGGACTCATATTCATCCTGCCGACCGCCACTGACAGCTTCTCCTCCAGCTGTCCGCTTGGCTGCGGATTTCTTGGCTTGATTCTCAGCTTCAAGCCGCCGCACTCCAGCGCGATGCCCATGCTGGCCAAGAAATCCCAGCCCAGCACCAGATCGTCGATCATGCCTGGCAGCACCAGCAATGGAATGGGGATCTGCTGACTCCCCAGCGTGATCCTCGTCTCCAGTTGCGAGTCCACATGACTGCAACTGCCGTCTGCCAGACTTACGCGTCTTTGTGTGGCGCCTCTCACGCCCACTCCTCGGAGCCTGTCGGCCAGCTTTTCGCTCACAAAGCTGCTGGTGGCTCCAGTATCGATGGTGGCCTTATGCTGATCAGCTCCAATGACCACCATCGCCGACAGCTGGGTGCCCTCATCCACAAGACTACCCACTAATGTCTGGGGGCCTCCGTGACGCTGCTCCCGCTCGCCCCTGGATGGCGGGTGCCTCTGGACGTTTTCCGACTGGCAACAAGTCGCTGTTCGCACGCCGATGCGCCCGCATTGCCAACAAAACTCCAGGCGCTCGTTGCGGCACTCAACGGCGTAGTGGCCCTCTTGGCCACATATGCGGCATGCCCTGGCGGGGTTCTGGACATGTGTCCTTGGCCCTGCTGTGCATGTCCTGGGCGCGGGTCGAGGTCTCGTCCCCTCAACGGCCATGCTCCGGTGGTATTCCTCATCATCCGGGCTCCCAGCGTCGTCCATGACCATCAGCCGCGTCTTATTGCCTCGCTGTTGCTGCCGCAACTTTTCCCGATCCCTTTCCAGGTCCTCGAACTCGTTCGCCAGCAGCATCAGCTCCGTCAGGTTACAGAACTGATATGGGCGAGCATATGCGCGCAGATCGGGCAAACTATGGTTGTAAATAGTTTTTAGCTCGCGATCTGCCACATAGCGTAGTGGCCGCATCAAGGTTTGCATATCCACCATGTAAACCTTGAAGGGCTCGCCCATCATCTGTCTCCGTCGAGCAACTTCGTCCTTCAACTCTTCCATATAGTCCCTGGGCAGGAAGAACTCCTGGAAGCTTCTGACGAACGTTTCCCACGCTGTCCAGTGCCTGTTGTTGGCCACGTACCACTTCAAGGCCATGCCTTTGAGCAGCTCTGGCATCGCCCTCGGGATCAGGTCCAGATCCAGACCATATGCGTCGGCCGACCACTCCACCTGCTCCAAAAACTCCAGCGGCTTCGTTGTGCCATCGAAGCGGAAGCCCCATTCTCGCACCTGCTTGGCGACCTTTGGGTACTCCAGCGCTGTGCAGCTCGGCCCTCGTGGCCTAATTTCTGGTTGCGGGGTGGATGTGGCTCTCCACGATCCTTGTTGCATCTCTTGCAGGCGGGCGGCGGCGGCACTGGTGGATGGCAGAGACAATTGTGCCACGTTCACGATCTCATCTTGCTCACCCAGCTCGTTTTCCTCAACGGCGGTCAGCGCCTCGTCTCTCAGCGGCGAATGGCGTCCATGTAGCTTCGCAATCTCTGCGATCCTGATTGAATAGGGAATCCTTCCCTCATTCATGGTGACCCACTCGCCGAACTGCCTCCGCATCGCGTCCAGAGTGCCAGTCAAACTTATGCCGAACTCGATCCCGTAGCGCAGCACATCATCCTTCTTGAGATTATATACCCAAGCTCGCACCATTTTTCTACACTGATTATATTATCGCAGGGCCCCACGTTGGGCGCCAGTTGTAACGAACCTCGGTTTATCCCGAGTTTAAGCCGGGCCGGACTCAGCCGACTGTGCGTTCGTGCCAACAAATTTATATGTGGCGCCTTGCGATAGATTACAATGCAGTGTGTTTATGTTTGCGTTGGGTATATTTTCTCAATTTACAAGTTTGTCTATTTGATATTGTATTTATCACAACTAGCGCTTAGTAAGCACACGCTTGAGCACTCCAGGTGACGCCAGGATCCACACTGAACACTCCGGCGGTTCGCTCGGCTATTGCAGTGACTCCTACGGCTGGATACGCTCACAAGCACACCTTGAGATCTTCTCAAGCTACCGTCACCACTCTTACGCACAGCTACGCAAACGTTACCTTTGATCTTGCTCCAGGATCCGCCACTAATGCTGTAGATTCGGCCGTGCTGCACCAATGTCCTGGTTGGTGGCAGCTGATGTCCTTCTGGTGTCCGCGTCTCAAGCCTATGTCCTCAATAGGCGTCCAGGATATCCCTCGTAGATATCCTTCCAGCGATGTCCTTCCTCTTGAAGTCCTTGGCAGTGATGTCCTTCCTCTCGAAGTCCTTGGCAGCGATGTCCTTCCTCTCGAAGTCCTTGCTGGTCACTTTTCCACTCGCGTTCTTGTTACGTCGGCACTCAATACTTTAACTTTCACTTTTACTTGACTGTCCCGGTGCCGAGTTGCGGGCGCCTTTTTATAGCAGCGACGCAGGCCCTGCTTCGCGCTATGACGGCGCCGGCTCGGCTCTGGAGCGGGGCCTGTCTGCCGCTCGTGTCCGCGAAAACGGCAGTATCACGTGATTTAGCGCGATGCCAAATCTGCGTGGCAGCCTCTCATTGGCCAAAGCACCGTTATTGGCATACGAGTGAAAGCGTACACTACTTTCTCGCAGCCACAAACGGTACTTCGGCCAACGGTCGCCGATGATCGCCGTGAGAGCGACGCGAGCAATGCGCTGAACACATACGAGCGACAGAGACAGACTACGTCGCTCTCTGCGCCCTTTCCAGTATCGAGGGTCGCTACTATCGTACTCGCGTCGCTGTGTGGAACAATACATGCAGGCACGCATATATGCATAAGTGCACAGCAAATACATGCACTTATACATACACTACGTGCCCGTCTATATTGTTCCTCACAATACATACACGCACATACGCACGCACGCACGCACGCACAAGCGAGCGCTCTGCTGACTGCGCAGTTTACGCAGCGACTGCGCTTGGGCTGCAGTAACAGCTATATTATGGGAAGTTAATTCTTGAATAAGTTTATTTGTAGATGGACGTTCTTAATCAAACTTTCAGAGCGTGATTATGTCATTTATATATATGTATTTGCCGAAGCACAAGGCTCTAGCACTTGAAATACGTTTTTTTTTCAAATATGTAGCGAAGGGGGCGTGGCATCCAAAATATAAACAAGTAAGAACGTTGCAGTCGGGCGCTACCGACTGCGGGATACTCATTCACACCCCCACAGATCACGCCCATTGCCACGCCCACAATTGGTTTGTACATATATAATTTTTTGGAAATCGATAGAGGAGATCAGCAGTAATATCTGTATATAATTCTGATTTTCTCACTGAGAATCGGAAAAACGTATAGTTTTTCCCGATTTGCCACGCCCCCAGTAGGCGTAGACATATAATTTTTGGCCAGTTCTTAGAAGTAGTGAAGGGTAACGTAAGTGTGAAATTTGGATGCTTACACTCAAAAATGCGAAAACTACAGGGTATTTTTTAGCCGGGCATACCCCATAAGGGGCGTAAAAATTATTTTTAGGTCATCGATAGAGGAGCTCACCAGTAACTTACCATCCAATTTTGAAGCTTCTAGCTCTAAAACTGTAGGAGCTACAAACTTTTGCGGTTTGCCACGCCCCCTATGGGCGTAGATTTATCCGCCATATCTTTTCCAACTTGGGTTGTCAACACGAGTATATATACCAAGTTTCAAGTCTCTAGCATCAATAGTGCTCAAAATATTACAGAATTTGAAAAATCACTATATAGTCAGATCCGATTTGCCACGCCCCTAGTAGGCGTGGATATATAGATTTTTGGTCGATCTTCATAGGATTGTATCAGTAACCTACGTGCCAAATTTGGGCGTTCTAGCTTTAAAACTGTAGAAGATACAGTTTTACCCGATTTGCCACGCCCCCAACGGGCGTAGATATATCCGCCATTGCTTTTTCAACTTGAGGTGTCAACACAAGTCTACATTCCAAATTGCAACTCTCTAGCACTTCTAGAAGTAGTGTTTCTGAGATATCGGAAAATGCATTTTCCGATTTGCCACGCCCCTAGTGGGCGTATCGGGAAAATCTTGACACTTTATAATTCGAGGGTATACACGAGTATATATTCCAAATTTCAACTCTCTAGCTTCAAAACTGTGCAAATGGTTTGCGTTCATACGGACAGACGGACAGACGGACAGACGGACGGACAGCGTGACGGACATTGCACAAAACCAATATACTCATTTCACTTTGTGAATGAGTATAAAAAGCAAACTGTATAAACTATACATTATACTAAATACAAAATTTGGAGGCTCTAGCTCTGAAGATGTGGAAGATTTAAATTTATAACCGCATTTCGAAACCGTTTTAAATCGATAACTTTAAAATGATCAAACTTATCGATTTTTTGAAACAAACTCGATCTGCGCGTGCTATACACGGATCTACATAAAAAATTTCAAGTCTCTAGCTCTTATAGATTCTGAGATCGACGCGTTCACACATACGGACGGACGGATAGATGGACAGACGGACAGACGGACATGGCTATATCGACTCAGTTCGTCGCCCTGATCAAGAATATATATACTTTATGGGGTCTAACAGACCTCCTTCTGCCTGTTACATACATTTTAACAAAGCCATTATACCCTGATTTCCCATTTTCAATGGGTTCAGGGTATAAAAAAATTTAAATCTAATCTAAAAAAGAGTCAACCCGAGTATATAAATTATGGAATTTAATATCATTGTCAGAGGCGTTAGCCAGCACACTGATATAACTCCGTAAGGTTTGTGTTTTATATCGACAGCGATGGCTGGTCGAATGAAAGAGTGAGTGTGAAGCAATTAGAATTATTGCGAGCGGTACACTGCGCGTTTATTGAATTCACACTTAAGACTAACAATTAGAAAATTAAAAACTAAGTCTGCGACCAAGCGCAGATTCGGCGCTGCCGCAGCGCTGCCGCCAGTGCACAGCCGCTGCTACCGTTGTGGGCGTCTCCGTTGGTGTTCTTGGAACACCAGCGGCGTTGGTCGTTGCTAGTGCAAAGCCGCTGCCGCCGTCGCAGGCGCAGGCGCTGTCGTCGCTATTCATGGAACTCCAGCGCCGTTGACCATTGCTAGTGCAAAGCCTCTGCAAGCGTCGTCGTCGCTGTTCTTGGAACCCCAGCGTCGTTGCTGGTGCTCCTCAGAACTGCTGACTTGCGCCTTGTGTGTGGCGCCGCATTATCACGGCGGCCGCTAACATTGTTGCGGTACATCCGCAGCTGCCGCTGGAGCTGCCAACATTGTTGCGACACATTCGTAGCTACCGCTGGAGCTGTCATCATTGTTGCGACGCACTCGTAGCTACCGCTGGAGCTGTCATCATTGTTGCGACACATTTGCAGCTGTGACTCTGGGCGTGGACTTCGCAAATATGATAAGTCAGCACGCGCCCAGTGTCAGTGGTTAACTACTCCCCCTCTCAAGCCCGGCCGTCCTCGGTCGTGTCGTAGATTCTTGACGATCTTCGAGATTTGTAGGGCAACACGATGTCTCCTGGTGAAGTTGTAGATTCCGGAGACCATATCGCATGCCACTACTAGTAATGTTGACGACGATGCTATCTCTGACCTCGTTGATGGAGCTAAGTAAGGTAAGCTCAGCGTTGTGTTGTGGCCGCTAACGTTGAGGCGAGCAGATGCCGCTACAGCAGGGACACGATTCCGAATGTTGTTCGGTTTAGGAGTCGAGCACTGTCGACGGTGGCGTGTGAACGGAAGGTGATGAGATTCGTTCCATTGACCCTCACTGGGGCGTAATCGTCACAGCTGCTGGCGGCGCTACGATCATTTACAATGATGATGACGTCGTCAACTATGGTGACAGGGTCGGCGTGGCTTGGCTGTGTCTGGCAATGCGCGATATCGCCTGAGTGGAGGCCTTGCGCACAGGTGACATCCTAAGACCTCTTGCAGAATGTGGCTGCTGCTCTCTGGGTGCAAGTTGTCACTGCCACAACCTTTCCTTTGCATTCGGCTATCAGGTTGTTCTGTAGCTGCAGAGTCAGCCGTTGTGTGCGACTGGGAAGATGGTGACCTTTCTGCATAGCTTGCTTATGATTAAAATTGATTATATCTATCTTACGATCTACCTTAATGCTAGACACTTTCATTAGGTTGTAATCGAGGTCCCTGTGATTTGGTCAGTGAGAATTGATTTGATGTCTGAATGGCTGGATTTATGATTTCAATTTTTTCAAGTGTTAAAGTGAGCATGAGCGCTCCCAATTCGGTAATTAATATTCTATTGCGCACAGTAAGAGTTTCAAACAGATGACCTGTGTCAGCCTGTTAGTCCTTTGTAATTTTAAGAGTTTTATTCACGGTGTCCGTTGTTCGTACTGTCGTCGTTGTCAAGGTTACAAGTGTCAGGATGATAAGCATAAGATGTTGCAAAGGAAATGATTAAAACTACAAATTATCGATGGAGGTTGTCCTTGTGGACCCCCCTCCCCTTAATGCGGACCGTTGTCCCCAAGTCCGCTTCAACAACCTTTTCCTCGCAGAGGGGCGAAAGTTTGTTTCCCAGTATGCGGTTGGTCTTTACTAGGACCGCCTCACCTACCTCGAAGACCCTGTTCTGCCGTTTTTTATTAAGTCGGGCATTTTGCTCGAGCTGAGCTCCCTCTATCTTCCTAGCAATGTCCTGAATGCATGCCGGCGAAGCGGTATTAAAAACATCCTTGGGTCTTTGCTATGTTACCGAGTGAATCGAACTGTTATACTCAGTAGTCGCTTGTAGGATAAGGTCAACTGTATCCACGATCCCCCTTTGGAGCTTGAGGCACCTAGCTATTTCTAACAGTGTGCTATGGAAGCGTTCCACTTGGCCGTTCGATGTGCTGTGAAGTGGCGGCGCGTTTACGATGTTTACATCGTAAATGTTTTTTAGAAGGGACCTTATAGTCTCAGACTTGAGTGCAGGCTCATTGTCGCAATAGACTTGCCTTCCTCGGGGAAACACGTTCATTAGTATTAATAGGGGGGGACGTAAATCCTCTATAGTCCTTGATGCAATGGGTTGTACCATTGCGAATTTGGACAGCTTGTCTATGCACGTCAGGAAATATTTCTTATCTGTGGAAAAGATGTCGACATGTAACATTTCTCCAACCTGTGATGGAATCGGCGTCGGGCCGAGCTCCTGGTTTTTTGGGTGCCTGTCGTACTTTGCCTTTGCGCAAATTTTACAATTCAGGATCACTTCATTGGCTAACTTGGACATTTTGGGGAAATAATAATATCATCATTATTTGCTTGACGTTTTCCTGAGCTGCCCTATGGGCTCTGCTATGCTCTTTGGTGATTATTTCCCTCCTATCACTAATGTTAAATACATCAGCTACGAAATTTTTGCAGTGCCAGAATTTTGTGGCTGGGAAGGCCTTTACAACCTCATGTTGAATTTTGGCCAGGGTTGGCAAACTACAGTGAAACGCGTTTACTACGCCTCGGACTATGACGGACTTGACTGTTTCTACTAAGTCCTCCTTGTCAGTGAAGTTTATCAGGTGGCGGGTTTTTTCGCCGAATACAGTAAACTTGTTTTTTAACGGACACCGTGCCTCTTCCAACACTATTTGGTTACGGAAGCAGTTCAACGGTTTGTCAGTCATGTCAATCGTGTGAGTCAAAGATAACTCACTGTGGATTGTGGCCCTTGGTTTTTGTAATCGTCCTGTAGGACATTCACGTCTTGGCGCGATAAAGCATCGGCCACGTGATTCTCCTTGCCTGGCTTGTAAAAAAGTTTGACCCCAGTTTTGTCAATGCGTGCTTTCCAGCACTTGATTTTGGCGTTAGGGTTGCTCTCGGATACCGAGAATGTGAGTGGTTGATGGTCGGTGAATATGTTAATATTCTTCGCACCATAAAGAAAGTGCCGGAGTTTTGCCAAAGCCCAGACGATAGCTAGCAATTCTCGCTCGTTAGTAGCGTAGTTTGCTTCTCTATCCTTTAGTGTCCGAGATATCATAGTTATCGGGCGTCCGTTCTGAGACAGTACAGCCCCAATACCATAAGCCGAGGCGTCAGTTGTGAGGTCGAATGGTAGTCAGGATACATTAGTGTAACGTCCTCTGAGGCTAGAATGTTTCTGAGCTTTTGAAACGCATTGCGCTGGGTTTCGTTAAACTGTACCTCTATCTTCTTGGACCTGTACTTGCTGACTGTTCCGTTTCCCCCTTTTAGGATATCGGAGATAGGTTTCGCGATTGCTGCGAAATCCTTAATAAAGCAACGGTAATAGCTTGCTAAGCCCATGAATGACCTAACGCTAAATAACGTTGTAGGCTCAACGTAGTGCTGAATGGCTTTCACCTTTTCAGGGTCCGTTTTTGCGCCGTTTTTTGTCACGATAAAGCCGAGGTACTCGACGCTCTCTTTAAAAAATTGTGACTTTTCATGGGCCACCCTCATGTTTGCACTATGAAGGCTCTTTAGTACCCAATTGACGTGCTTAACGTGATCCGCCTCGTTCTCGGAGAAAACGATGACGTCGTCGACGTACACGTAGCTCGACTTACTGATTTGTTCTCGTAGAACGTCATCGATAGTGCGCTGAAAAATACCTCCGGCGTTTTTTAGACCGAAGGGGAGACGACAAAATTCGTACTTCCCCCCGCTTACTGAGAAAACCGTTTTCTCTCGATCAGATTCTGCCAGAGTAATCTGGTGATAACCTGATTTAAGAATGAGAGTGGTGAAGTATTTTGCTTTACCCAAATTTGCCAATATCATGGTGATGCTCGGCATGGGGTAAGTGTCTGGGATGGTTTTTATACTCATTCACAAAGTGAAATGAGTATATTGGTTTTGTGCAATGTCCGTGAACGCAAACCATTTGCACAGTTTTGAAGCTAGAGAGTTGAAATTTGGAATATATACTCGTGTATACCCTCGAATTATAAAGTGTCAAGATTTTTCCGATACGCCCACTAGGGGCGTGGCAAATCGGAAAATGCATTTGCCCATATCTCAGAAACACTACTTCTAGAAGTGCTAGAGAGTTGCAATTTGGAATGTAGACTTGTGTTGACAACTCAAGTTGAAAAAGCTATGGCGGATATATCTACGCCCATTGGGGCGTGGCAAATCGGGTAAAACTGTATCTTCTACAGTTTTAAAGCTAAAACGCCCAAATTTGGCATGTAGGTTACTAACACGATCCTATGAAGATCGACCAAAAATCTATATATCCACGCCTACTAGGGGCGTGGCAAATCGGATCTGACTATATAGTGATTTTTCAAATTCTGTAATATTTTGAGCACTATTGATGCTAGAGACTTGAAACTTGGTATATATACTCGGGTTGACAACCCAAGTTGGAAAAGATATGGCGGATATATCTACGCCCATAGGGGGCGTGGCAAACCGCAAAAGTTTGTAGCTCCTACAGTTTTAGAGCTAGAAGCTTCAAAATTGGATGGTAAGTTACTGGTGAGCTCCTCTATCGATGCGCAAAAAATAATTTTTACGCCCCTTATGGGGTATGCCCGGCTAAAAAATACCCTGTAATTTTCGCATTTTTTGAGTGTAAGCATCCATCACACTTACGTTACCCTTCACTACTTCTAAGAACTGGCCAAAAATTATATGTCTACGCCTACTGGGGGCGTGGCAAATCGGGAAAAACTATACGTTTTTCCGATTCTCAGTGAGAAAATCAGAATTATATACAGATATTACTGCTGATCTCCTCTATTGATTTCCAAAAAATTATATATGTACAAACCAATTGTGGGCGTGGCAATGGGCGTGATCTGTGGGGGTGTGAATGAGTATCCCGCAGTCGGCAGCGCCCGACTGCAACGTTCTTACTTGTTAGATTTAGTTTCCTGAAATCTATCACTAGGCGTTTCTTCCTATTGCCCATCTCGTCAGAACCTTTCTTGTCTACTACCCACACTGGGTTATTGTATGGGGACTTAGACTTTCTGATGATGCCGTTTCGTAAAAGGTCTTTGACCTCTGAGGTCACGAAATCTTCGACACCCTTGGGGTACGGGTAAAATTTCGAGTATACTGCGTTTTCGTCGGTAGTACGAATCGTAGCTACTACGTTTGTATTGTAAGGTAGCGACTCGTTAGAGTCCGCAAAAGCCCTTTTGCTACGGTGAAGCATTTTTAGAAAATCTTCTTTTACCGCAGGTGGTGCATGGATTTCTTTACCTTTGGTATAGTTGAGATTAGTACATTTAAGGTACTGCAATGCCTCCGAAGTTGCACCTATTTTTAATACGCCTTCTTTAAGGCATAGTACTGCTCCTACTTGCTTTAGCAGGTCGAGCCCTATGATCCCGTCAAATGTAGATAGGGAATCTAATAGGAAAAAAAATGTGTCGTGTCCGAACATGGGAATTTTGCACTTTTGTGTGATGTTGTTCGAGCTATGAATGGAGTGCACGACGAAGGGGGTTTCGACAGGGAAGACGTCCTTTAGCCGATTATGCGGTCTAATGAAGTTTTTGGACGCACCCGTGTCGATTAGGAATGACGTGTTTATCCCTGCTATTCTGCGCCGAATGAACGGCAGCAGGGACCTTCCCCTAAAAAATTGACGTTGCCGCTACTGTCAGAGTCGGCGTCATCGTTAGCCTCATCTATCGCTTCCTGCGCTGCTTGCGCATAGGTCGCATCTTGGTCAGTGCTGGCCTTTAAAAGATTTACATTTTGTCGTCTTTGGCCTGTCGCTCGATCAGAGCCGGCGGAACGTTTGTTACCCTGACCTTGAGGTTTCTGGTAGTTTGTTTGTTGCCTATACTTTGAGGACGATGGATCGATCTCCATGGGTTCTGGGGCTTTTTCGCCGCTGACCTGATTTTTTTCTGTGTACTGTCCGCTCTGTTTTTTTAAGTAGGGGGTTTTCCCCTGGTTGCTTTGGTTAGCATTTTGTGCATTTTGCGTCTGCTGATGCTGACGACTTTGCTGTCGTTGGTCGGGGCGTCCCTTTTCTTCTACTCCCCTAGCATAGCTTGTTGCGAAAGCGTACCTCTCATGATTTGCTTCAACCTCCTGTGCCAAAGCGAGAGCTGTTGGCATATCAGGGGGGTGAGCGGAGAAGAGCACGTCGGTCAGACTGCGCTTTAGTCCGGAAATGAATACACGGAGTGCGTCATTCCTGAACTTTTCGCACATGCCCCTAGCTAGGCTGATGTCGTAGGTCATGTTAGCTTTATTGGTTAACAAGTTGAGCTTTTTTTCTACCTCATCGTAATACTGCAGAATTGTCATTCCGCCTTGCCTCAGCGTGCCCATTTCCTGCTCTATGACATGTATGGGTCTTTTGTCACTGTAGGTAAACTCTAGTCTGGCTATGATCGCTTCAAAATTTAGTGGCGTACTGAATGATGCCAAAACGGCATCCGCTGCGCCCCTAATCTTTGTGCGAATTATGATCATAGCTTGGTAATGACGGGAGCTTCCGTCAAATCTTTTGAAAATTTTGTACGCTGCGTGGGCTGCTTGTCTCCATGCCACGTATGTCTCCTGAGTTCCATGAAACTCAGGCACGCACTTCACTGCGTCGAGGGGCTCATCACAAGTGATTCCGTCCACTATCTCGACGTCTTTATAGACTCTGACTTCTGGTACTGAGAGAGGTGGCACTGGACTAATGCTATTTGTTGTTGTAGCTCTTGTTTAAGAGCTTCCTCCCTTCTAGTGTACTCTTGTGCCTGCACCGTAAGTGCGCTTTGCACGGCAGTGTCAATTATAACTTTGAGGTGCTCAGGTTCCATGTCTGTGCTTTTGATTTGGCTGCTTGTTGTGGGTTGACTAACTTGATCTGACACTTGTAGGTCAATAAATCCTCCTATCAGACTTGCTAACGTTCTGGTACCAAGTTCGCGTCGTTTTTGTTTTTTGTTCGGTCTGTTTCTGTCCATTCGATTTTTGAAAAAATTTGCGATAGGACTACGGCATGAGTATTCTCCGAATTAAGATCCTCAAACTTACTTTACTTTATTTAGTTTCTACTTTTAGTTGACTTAGCTAAATTCTCACTTTGCAAATCACTTACATGTTATCTAGTTTTAGAAGTATCCCGCGCAGCCGTCGGGTTGGTGCTGGAGAATCAGGTCGTCTTGCCGCAGTCGAGTTGGTGCTGTAGAATTAGGTCGTCTTGCCGCAGCCGATGTGTTGAAGTTTCACTTCTTTATGTATTTTTAATTTTATTTTTATTTTGTCTTTGTTTTGTCTTTGTTTTGTTTTTGAGCAGACGTTTTGATGTTCACTGCACTGATTTTGTTAAACAAAACACTTTTCAGTTTTCTTTTGGCAGAAAATGAAATTCACTTTTTTATGCTTTTTTACGTTGAGCGCCAATTATGGAATTTAATATCATTGTCAGAGGCGTTAGCCAGCTCACTGATATAACTCCGTAAGGTTTGTGTTTTATATCGACAGCGATAGCTGGTCGAATTAAAGAGTGAGTGTTAAGCAATTAGAATTATTACTGCGCGTTTATTGAATTCACACTTAAGACTAACAATTAGAGAATTAAAAACTAAGTCTGCGACCAAGCGCAGATTCGGCGCTGCCGCAGCGCTGCCGCCAGTGCACAGCCACTGCTACCGTTGCGGGCGTCTCCGTTGGTGTTCTTGGAACACCAGCGGCGTTGGTCGTTGCTAGTGCAAAGCCGCTGCCGCCGTCGCAGGCGCAGGCGCTGTCGTTGGTGTTCTTGGAACACCAGCGGCGTTGGTCGTTGCTATTGCAAAGCCGCTGCCGCCGCCGCAGGCGCAGGCGCTGTCGTCGCTATTCATGGAACTCCAGCGCCGTTGACCGTTGCTAGTGCAAAGCCTCTGCAAGCGTCGTCGTCGCTGTTCTTGGAACCCCAGCGTCGTTGCTGGTGCTCCTCAGAACTGCTGACTTGCGCCTTGTGTGTGGCGCCGCATTATCACGGCGGCCGCTAACATTGTTGCGGTACATCCGCAGCTGCCGCTGGAGCTGTCATCATTGTTGCGACGCACTCGTAGCTACCGCTAGAGCTGTCATCATTGTTGCGACACATTTGCACCTGTGACTCTGGGCGTGGACTTCGCAAATATGATAAGTCAGCACGCGCCCAGTGTCAGTGGTTAACTTATATATACCAAATATTAATTCTCTAGCATCAATAGTGCTCAAAATATTACAGAATTTAAAAAAAATAGTAGGCGTGGATATATAGTTTTTTAGGCGATCTTCATAGGATCATATCAGTAACCTACGTGCCAAATTTGGGCGTTCTAGCCTTAAAACTGTAGATGAAACAGTTTTACCCAATTTGCCACGCTGCAATGGGCGTAGATATATCCGCCATAGCTTTTTGATCTTGGGTAGTCAACTCTCTAGCACTTCTAGAAGTAGTGTTTCTGAGAAATCGGAAAATGCATTTTCCGATTTGCCACGCCCCTAGTGGGCGTATCGGGAAAATCGGGGGTATACTTGAGTATATATACCAAATTTCAAATGGTTTGCGCTCACACGAACAGACGTTCGGACGGACAGCATGACGGACATTACACTGTGACACATTTATTCATTACAAGATCTTTCGTTTTTGCAATGAATAATTTATTTTTTAGCATAAAATATTTGTCATGTATCGTCAGAGTAAGAAATAATTATTTCGCGGTGAATGTGAGGGATTATTAGAATTTCATTTGTAATTTTAGCCAAGTTGACGTTTAATGTTTAATAATTTTACAGCGTTTACATGTTGTAGTGAATTACATTTTAATAATTTAGAACTGAAAATACCCAGTGTTGTCAGTTGCATACCCAGTTCGATGTTGAATACACTCGCTGCGTTGAAGACCAGTAGTATATTGATTTTATTCTTCTGAGCCAGTTTTTATATACTGACTCATGCATAATTTCAACCCTTAAATCTAGCTTATCTATTGCTGATTTTGTAAGACTGAGCGTTGGTATTTATCTATTCTTAGCCTATCGCAGAGTTTGTAAGGCTCAGCGTTGGTGTTTGTGTACTTTTAACTTATCGCGGAGTTTGTAAGGCTCATCGTTAATGTTTGTGTACTTAGCCTATTTATAGATTCCAAACATGTGACCCTTCTCATTTCTACGTACTTCAACCTAGTTGTTGAGTGCGTAGATGACATGTTTCTTTATGTTCATGCCTGAACAGATGTCTTCGATATATTCAGTAAATTTTCGTAAATTAAAAATAAGTATTGCAAGTTTTTGGTGTTCTTCATTAGTTAAGCTTAATTCGTTTATACGGAGAGACGGACAGACGGACGGACGGACAGACGGACGGACGGACAGACGGACGGACGGACAGACAGACGGACAGCGTGACGGACATTGCACAAAACCAATATACTCATTTCACTTTGTGAATGAGTATAAAAACTGCGCAGAGAACAATAAATTAATTAATAAATCTAAATTAAATTTAATGTTTAATATCATTTTTGTGGATGGACTTTCTTATTTAGAGCGTGAGTATCTCATTCATATGTGTGTATGTATGTCATTTAAATGGGAATAGTTATCAATTTTTTTAAAAAAATGTTGATCTGCCCATTATATTGACTAATTAATCAAGAACAGATTTACTTTATGGGGTCTGCCACGCCTCCTTCTGTCTGACTTTTTTTATACCCTGAACCCATTGAAAATGGGAAAACAGGGTATAATGGTTTTGTTAAAATGTATGTAACAGGCAGAAGGACGCGTGGCAGACCCTATAAAGTATATATATTCTTGATCAGGGCGACGAGCTGAGTTGAGCCCTGTCCGTCCGTCCGTCCGTCCGTCCGTCTGTCCGCCTGTCCGTCCGTCCGTCCGTCCGTCTGTCCGTAAATTTGAACGCGTCGATCTCAGAATCTATTAGGGCTAGAGCTGTTCGCTTTTATCGGTTATGTCCTGCACAACGTTTTTTCAGAACTGAAACTGATTAGTGGGAAACTAACTCGTGCTGGAAACTTGCCAATGTGGGGAGATCGCAATGGATAGCGTTTACGACTTCCGTATTTACGACGTCTTTATGATTCTTGAATACGCTGTTCTTATCAGTGAAGCTGATCAGGTGGCGGGTTTTGTTTCGGAACAAAAACAAGTTGCGTTTCAATGGGAAACATGCTTCTTCCGGAATTATTTTATTTCTGAAAAAATTCAGAGGCTCGTTTTGTAGGGCATTGAGATTTTGTCTGGATAGAACATCCGCAAAAAAAATTTCCTTTACCCGGTTTATAACAAACCTTGGCGTTGTGTTGGTCAATGTTGGCTTTCCGCCTTTTTATTTTTGCGTTGGTATTTTTTTCCGCTACTGCAAAGGTGAGCGGTTGGTGGTCTGTGAAAATATTAATTTCCCTGGAGCCATACTGAAAGTTCTGCAGTTTACCTAAGGCCCACACGATGACCAGCAACTCCCTTTCGTTACGTTACGTGAAATCGTAGTGATAGGTCTACCTTCTTGAGATAGTACAGCACCGATTCCGTTGGCCGAGGCGTCGGTAGTCAGGTCAAAGGGTTTCTTAAAGTCGGGATACATGAGAATTACGTCTTCCGACGCCAAGATGTTGCGCAAGCGTTCAAATGCGTTGCGCTGGGTTTCATTGAAATCGACCACAATCTCTTGGACCTATGCTTACTCATTGAGCCGTTCTCTCCTTTCAGAATATCTGTTATTGGTCGAGCTATAGCTGCAAAGTCCTTTATGAAGACTCTGTAGTAGCTTGCCAGACCCAGAAAGGATCTGACACTGTAGATGTTTTTGGGCTCGGGGTATTCTTGAATGGCCCTGTCTTTGTTGGGGTCGGACTTTTTCCCTTCCTTACTTACAATAGAATACCCAGGTATTCTACGCTTTCCTTAAAGAAGCTGGTTTTCCCCTGGCTTACTCTCATATTGGCTTCGATCAAGCATTTAAGTACTGTATCGATGTGGTTGACATGGTCTGATTCATTCTTTGAGAAAACTATGACGTCATCTACGTAGACGTAACATATTTTCCCAATATGCTCCCTAAGAACATCATCGATTGCCCTTTGGAAGATGCTACTAGCATTCTTAAGACCAAAGGGTAGACGTTATTTGCCGCCGCAAACGGAGTGTTGAGCTACCGAGATTTTTCGAATAGCTTTTTTATATATTTATAATTTATTTATTTCAATGTTCACAGTTTATTTTATTGTTCTATGTTCACAGTTTATTTTATTGTTCTATGCGTATATATGTTTGTATGTATGTAACTGCAGAGCTGCTGCGCACGAGCATCTGCCCAAAAACGATTATCTAAGTATGACTTCCCAAATTGCACTGCCGCATTGATCTACGAGCGCCGGCTTGAGCCGGCTGCGTCGTGAGAACGAATGTGCGTGTAAAGGGCGGAGAGCAAAACGGCACAGGTTGCCGAAATCTCTTAATGTAATGCAAAGTTCTCTTAAATAGTAAAACTAGGTGTTGCTGCGCCCAACATCCTCCCCCCGTTGAAGCCTAGGCTTTAACAGAATCTTTAATGGGCAGCAGACACAGCTTGTTTGTAGCCCTTCTAATTTCGCCAGCCTCCGTTTTAAGTACGGCGACTCTTGCGACGCCGTCGCTTCCAGGAATGAGTTCGACTATCCTGGCCAACGGCCACTTCAGCGGTGGCAGATTCTCGTCCTTTACGAGAACCACATCACCAACCGATAAGCCAGGTTGAGATACTCTCCATTTTGCTCGCTGCTGCAAAAGGTTCAAGTACTCCTCTCGCCAGCGTGTCCAGAATACCTGCTGAAGATAGCTCACACGCTGCCAGGCATCCAAACGATTAAATTTGAGCCCTGTAAGGTTAGGCTCACTGAAGGATGAAGGAGGGCCGCCATTAAGGAAATGCGCAGGCGTCAATACGTCTAAATCTGCTGGATGCTCTGAAATCGAAACTAAAGGTCGAGAATTAATAACAGCCGCGATATTGCAGACCAACGTGCGAAGCTCATCATAGGCCAGGATAGCAGGACCAGCAGCTCGGTAAAAATGATGTTTCGCTGTCTTCACTGCAGCCTCCCACAAACCACCAAAGTGAGGAGATCGTGGAGGGATGAAATGCCATTCTATTGAGTCAGCTAGACAGAAGTCCTTCACTGCATTCTGATGAGCATCTGACAGAAACAGACGTTTCAACTCCTGAAGCTGGTTGCGGGCACCAAGAAAATTGGTGGCATTGTCAGACCAAATTTGACTTGGCTTTCCTCTAGTGCATATGAACCGCTGTAGAGCATGCAGAAATGCAGTAGTGGTTAAGTCCTTAACCAGTTCCAACCATATAGCCTTCGTAGCAAAACAGATAAAAACACAGACGTAACATTTTACAGGAGCCTTATTTCGTGCCTCAGGCTTGTAAAAGAAAGGTCCGCAAAAATCGATTCCAGTGACCCAAAACGCACGACAGCCTTCGACGCGATCCTTGGGAAGATCTGCCATTATGTGCTCTACTAGTCGCGGTTTGGCCCGAAAGCATATCACGCATTTATGAATCACGCTAGTTACAGTTTTTCTGCCACCAATTGGCCAATACTGGGATCGAACCAACGCTAGCACTGCTCGGGGCCCTGCGTGGAGGTTCCTCTGATGGTAATGCATGATAATGGCCCGAGTTACTGGATGACTTCTGGGTAAGATGATTGGATGGCGACTATCGAAGTTCAATGTAGAGTTTTTGAGCCGACCATCCACACGTAGCAGCCCAAATTCGTCAAAGAATGGCGAGAAGGAGGCAAGACTGATGGATGATGAAACAGTTCCTTTAGTTGGAAGTGTGTTTATTTCTCGATGAGCTCGTTGAATCACCCGCAACAGTATATGGGTGCCGGTTCGGATATGAATAAACTTCGATACATATGCAAAGATACGCTGCAGACGACTAAAAGAGTTCGCATACTTGCAATCCATAGAGGCATCGCAGACTGCCCGCCCTACGACAAGAGCAGTCTTCCGACGCTCCACTGAAGTTTTCTCTGGAAGCACCGAGACTGGCCACTGCGATCTGGGCTTAGAGATGAAGTCAGGACCGCTAAACCAAAGAGATGATGCGTTCAACTCAATGGGCAGTGAACCTCGAGATAATATGTCAGCGGGATTTAACTCAGTAGGTACGTAGTGCCACTCCATTGTAGATGTGAGATCCTGTATCGTGGCGATGCGATTTGCAACAAATACATTGAAGCGTCCGGGTTCGTCATTGATCCAGGATAATGCGACAGTAGAGTCACACCAGCAGTGAAACTGACCTGTGAAAATGCCCAAGCCAGCTACTTCATCCATCAGACGTGCTAGTAACTCTGCTCCACATAATTCCAGCTTCGGAACCGTAAGCGTCTTTAAGGGAGAGACTCGAGACTTTGAGCAAAGTAACCTGCTAATGCCAGGTTGCCCCTTGGATACGATGTAGATACAGGCTCCATAAGCGTCGATGCTGGCATCACAGAATCCATGGACCTCTACCTTCTGCCCTGGAACTATCACCAGCCTGGGGAATGCAGTCCTAAGGCCGCTGCCAAAGTTACTGCAAATGTCAAGCCATGCAGTATGAAGTGCCGAAGGAAGACTCTCGTCCCAATTAAGCTTGTGCCTCCACAGCTGCTGTAAGAATATTTTTGCCTTTGTTATTACTGGGCCGACCAGTCCAAGGGGGTCGTAGAACCGAGCAATGGACGAAAGCACAGAACGTCTACAGGGCTTGCAGCTCGAGTCCAGAGCCAAGTATGAAAACAAAAGTTGATCAGATGCTGGATCCCATGCAAGGCCAAGTGTCTTTGTAATGTCGCTGCCATCATTGAACTTTATAAGAGATTCCTTGTCGCAATCTGTCACGCCGTCCAGCACCATGGGATGGCTTGAACACCACTTCCTTAATTTGAATCCTCCACCTGCCAAAATTCCAGTGGTCTCTTGCATGACAAGCCTTGCTTCTTCGACTGATTTTCCTCCAGAGATCAAATCGTCGACATAAAAATCGCGAAGCAACACCTCTGAGCCGAGTGGGAACGCATCTCGTTCATCTATGGCGAGTTGGTGCATGGCACGCACCGATAAGAATGAAGCCGGTTTCGTTCCATAAGTTACAGTGTCCAACTTAAACACTTCTAACTCATCGTCAGGTGAATTTCTCCAAAGAATACATTGTAGGTAGCTGTCCGGTTCAGGCACCTTCACGCAGCGATACATCTTGCAGATATCTCCGGTGAGTGCAACTGGATAGGCTCGGAACCGCAATAATATGTTGATCATCTTAGGCTGAATGACAGGACCTGACATTAGAACTTCATTTAGTGAGTAGCCACTTGATGTAGCAGCTGACCCGTCAAAAACGACACGAAGCTTAGTGGTTGTACTGTCTTCCTTCAGGACGCAGTGATGCGGAAGAAAATATCTGCAGTGTTGAAACAATTCGCGCGGAACACGCGACATGTGACCCAGCTCAGAGTACTCTTTCATGAATGCTGAGTATTGAGTCTTTATATGAGGCAAGCGACTTAATTTCCTCTCCAAATTGAGAAATCTGCGCCGCGCCTGCTGATAAGACTCACCGAGAAGCTCACAATTAAGCTTGACAGGCAATCGCACTGAGTATTGGCCATTGGCTACTCGAGTATAATGCCTTACAAAATGTGCCTCGCAGTCCAAGTCTTCTTTGCTGATCCTTACGACGGAGTCATTGCAGCTCTCAACCTCCCAGAAACGCCGAACGAGACTGTCCAACTGGGCGTCAGAACCAGAGTCTGTATCTGGCTCTGAAGGTACCTTCGAAGTCACGAGCACGGTGTTAGGGCTGCGAGTTCCGCCTCCAGACACAATCCAACCAAGACGAGTCTTCTGTAAAAGTGGCAGTCCAGGCAGCAACTTGATTTGACCCACACAGAGCAACTCATAGAAAAGGCTAGCTCCGATAAGCAAATCTATTCGCTGCGGAATATGAAAAGCTGGATCAGCCAGAGTTATGTTTGGCGGTATGTTCCATGTGCCTATGTTCACATCAGAACAGGGCTGTCTGCCAGTTACATTCGAGACTATCGTGGCTGTGAAGCTATTTGCATACATGGAGTCGTGAGATCGAAGAGTGACGCAAACCGTACTTCCATCGGTGGCCACCTTGCAGTCGCCTAAACCATAGACAGCTGAGGATGACTTTGTCCTTTTGAGCTGCAATTGATGGGCGCATCTAGCTGTAATAAGATGCAGTTGTGAGCCTGAATCCAAAAGTGCACGACAAGGAACTAATTCACCAAACCGATTTTTTACCAGGACGACTGCGGTCCCCAGGAGCACTACATCGCTGATCAGATCTTGGGCTAGGAGAGTAGTAGATGGGGCTTGCGTAGGCATGCCCTGCATCATTGATGACGATGAATGTTGCTTTGACAGAGCTACTGCTTGTGATGTGCTGGAGTTGCCGAGGTGGAGAAGCGTGTGATGCTTGACTCCACAGACTCGGCAGCCGCCCGAGCCACATTGTCGCGACTGATGGCCGACCTTCAAGCAGTTCAAACATAGTCCAGCCCTTTTGACCTCATTCAGGCGTAGACTAGGTGACAAGTTTGCAAATCTTGAGCATTTGTAGATAGTATGCTCTGGCGTATTGCAAAAGACACAACTCTGTGCGCTGTGGTCCGTTACATGCAATGCTGACCTGTTGGTGACAAATTTGCTACTACTATTCACAGGCTTGCTGGATGAATAGTTCGTCATAGCAAACTCCATCGATTCCAAGGTCCGGCAACGGAGCTCAAGAAATGAAGAAACTTCTTCGCATGTAGGTATACGAGATGCCGTCTCTGAATCCTCCAACTTCTCTTCCCACTTAGCTTGTGTGGCCGCATCGAACTTCTGTAGCAGCACCTGAGCTATCATGGCGCTGGCTATCTGCTCTGTTGTGCCCAGGGTGCTGAGTGCACGCATATGCACATTGAAGCTGTCCGATAGTTCTCGCAACTTGCTGGTAGATCCGTTCTCTACCCTCTTCAGCCCCAAGATCTTTACGATGTGTGCCTGGAAAATTAAACGTCGGTTATCATATCTTTGTTTCAATAAGGTTATGGCCTCCGTATAGTTATCGTTTGAAATCTCCAGAGAGCGAACTGTGTCCAACGCTGCACCGTCTAGACAGGATCGTAAATATTGAAGCTTTTCCATGTTGTTGACTTCGGGTCGACTATCAATGATTGTTGAAAACATTGAGTAGAAATCGGCCCATTTTTCATATCCACCGCTGAACGTAGGTAATTTTAATGGCGGCAGCGCAGGTGCGGAATGTAGTTTAGAAGCGGGAGCCTGCATATGCGTCATTGGTCTACTAAGCGTAGAACTATGAGGCACTTGACTGCTGCGGCTCTGAATTTCCGACAATATTGAAGACTGCATGACCAATATTAAGTCATCGAAATCCATGCGCAAGTCACTGTGCATCTCATCAAAATCAAGCTCCTCTAGGTGGTCGTGGGCTTCACCAAAGTAACTGCTTAACTTGCCAATATGCTCCAATAAAACTGTTAAGGTGCTGTCACTGTGATCGGTAAGCGCCTCCGCTTCAACTTTAATTTGCAACCTTTTTAAACGCTCAAATACCGATTTAACCTTGAGCTTATAAAAACTCACTCGCTCTTCAGGCGCAACTGTACTAGCTTCAAAATTCGCCATGACGAGTAAACGTCGCACACAAGAAGTAACGGTATGGCTTGAAAGTGTTGGTATGCAAATGACAGCAGAAGTATGAGTTGATAGCTGTACGTGTTTGTCTCTAAATGCACATGTATGAATTAACGCGCACCGACACGGTTTTTATGGAAGCGACTGTACTGCTGGTAAACGGAACGAGTGCAATGGCAACGAGAGAACAGTAACGGCACAAGCGTAATTACACAGAGCTTGTGCGCGCTGCAATCGAAGAATGAGCGCGAACTTAGGCGAGAATCACAGTTCAGAAATGAATTTAAATTGTTTTATTAATTAGTTTATTACAAATTCTTTATTAAATCGCCACTATTGAATGCCTGTATGCATTACAACTAATGCACTCACAATAGCTGGTACTGTTTTTATGGACGGCACTGTATTGCAAGTTGAAACGAATGTGTGTCTGACGACTATGCAATAAGTAGCGGCACAAAGCAATCGACATAAAACGGTTTATGCGCAAACGGAACTTGCAAGAACTTATATATATATTTATATATATATATATATAGATCACGTCGGGGTCACCAAATGTTGAGCTACCGAGATTTTTCGAATAGCTTTTTTATATATTTATAATTTATTTATTTCAATGTTCACAGTTTATTTTATTGTTCTATGTTCACAGTTTATTTTATTGTTCTATGCGTATATATGTTTGTATGTATGTAACTGCAGAGCTGCTGCGCACGAGCATCTGCCCAAAAACGATTATCTAAGTATGACTTCCCAAATTGCACTGCCGCATTGATCTACGAGCGCCGGCTTGAGCCGGCTGCGTCGTGAGAACGAATGTGCGTGTAAAGGGCGGAGAGCAAAACGGCACAGGTTGCCGAAATCTCTTAATGTAATGCAAAGTTCTCTTAAATAGTAAAACTAGGTGTTGCTGCGCCCAACACGGAGAATGACGTTTTTTCGCGGTCATGTTCCCCAAGGTATATTTGGTGGTACCCTGACCTTAGGTCGAGGGTAGTGAAAAACTTAGCATTTCCCAGGTTCGCTAGAATCATGGGAATACTAGGCATTGGGTAACGGACAGGTACGGTTTTTTCGTTCAGCTTCCTGAAGTCAATGACCAATCTCTTTTTTGTGTTACCTTAGGCATCTGTGCATTTTTTGTCAACAACCCACGTTACGCTGTTGTAAGGTGACCTTGATGGTCTGATGATGCCGTCTTTCAAGAATTGCTTGACTTCGTTGTTTACGAAGTCCGTAACGCCCATTAGATTAGGGTACGATCTGGCATATACAGGTTCGTTGTCTACCGTGCGAATCGTGGCGGAGATAGAGGTGTTAAAAGGAAGGGCTTCTTCTGCTGTTGAGAATGCCTTTTTCCTTTTAGGAATCATGTTTCTGAACTCCTTTTTAATGGAGTCGGGAACCACGATGTCGTTTACATCGGTGAAATTTACGTCAGTGCATTTCTGGTATTGAATTTCTTCAGATATGCCCTGATATTCTAGAGAGTTCTCTGCTAGGTTCAACTTTACTCCTATAATGGCATCAAACGAGCTGAGAGTGCCTAGCTCCTTTACGGACTTAACATAATTTTTTGCCACGCCATTGTCAATTAACATTTTTAAGGTTCTCCCAGCCATTGGGTAACGGACAGGTACGGTTTTTTCGTTCAGCTTCCTGAAGTCAATGACCAATCTCTTTTTTGTGTTACCATAGTGCATTTTTTGTCAACAACCCACGTTGGGCTGTTGTAAGGTGACCTTGATGGTCTGATGATGCCGTCTTTCAACAATTGCTTGACTTCGTTGTTTACGAAGTCTGTAACGCCCATTAGATTATGGTACAGACGGACGGACAACGTCACGGACATTGCACAAAACCAATATACTCATTTCACTTTGTGAAAACAGGGTATAATGGTTTCGTTAAAATATATGTAACTGGCAGAAGGAGGCGTGGCAGACCCCATAAAGTATATATATTGTAAGGCGGCTGCCAGAGTAGCCGCCTCACATTGCATATGTATATATTTAGTTAGGTAATTAGTAATCATAACAAATAGTTTTAAGTTATAAACAAGACGCCAGGAGCGCAACTAGTTTTAAGCTATAAGTAAGATGCAAGGAGCGCAAATAGTTTTAAGTTATATCTACGCAAGGAGCGAAATTAAATGTAACGGCGCGAGTGCGCGCCGACGATCGGCGATGCAACTCTGCGCAGCATGTTGAAAGCTCCACCGTGAGGAGCGAGCGCTGTGGTGAGTTGCGTCGCCGGGGCGATCGGGCGGCTCGAGTGTGGTAGAATTAAGGGCTAAGAATGAATTATTTTTTGGCACGCGACCAAGACGGTCGCAAAAGGAAAGAGAAAATATTAGCGAGCGCGGGGCGCCGCTGACAGGAAAAAAAGGTTATCTGGACACGTGACCGGTACGGCAGGGCTCGACCGGCAGCCAAGGTATAATAAGAAAAAAGGTGTAAGCGAGTTATAATATAAAAGTTTGATAATCTAACCCATCTAATTTTTTATTTTAACAAAGCCAACTAAAACACAACTTTAACAAATTGCGCGCCGGCCGACGTGGCGAACCCGGTTGGCGGCCGCTACTAATCCGAAGTAGTTTTGAGCAGTAGTTTGAGCGAAGTCCCGTTCGCCGCGTGGATAACCCCGGCATAAAAAACGAAGCGGCCTAGAGAGAACGTCAGCGGCGACGCTGCACTTGTTCCTCGACCGGCCGTTCTACTGTCTCAAGAGTAGAAGCTAACCAAAGTAGAAGCGAGGCAAAGTCCCGTTTTGTCGTGCGGATAACCCCGACTCCAAAGCAAGCAGGTAACCGTGAGAGCGCCGGCAGACGCCTGGTTACGCTTCTCGGTTGCCCGCTTAGATCTTTTGCGAGCAGTAGCCTTTCCCCTCCCTTAAGTCCTCGACCCCGCACTTAATAAATATTCTTGTAAGTGCTGGTCCTGGGTAAACTGAGTCTGCACCCCGGCCAAGATTTGTACCTTTACAAGTGGCGCCCGAGCAGGGACCCTGGGACTAATAAGGGGCGTGGCATAATATCCTGCGCATGTGCCCAAATAAAGGTGCTGGTCGGCAAATGCCGCAAAATCTACGTCAAGTCGGCGATACACAAGCATACTCTTCAAGCGCGACGAAGGTAACGGCAAACGAAATTCAAGGGCATAGCGACGCCGAAAAAGTATAGCACGCGACGGGAAACAACGGGAACAAGCAAGTGTGTACAGTGGGCCGAGAGCCAGAAATTTCGAGCAAAATCGAGTGAACTGCAGGCCGAGGGCCAAAACCTCAGAGCAAGTGTGTGCTGGCGTAACATGTACGAAATTTTTTTGAGTGAGTTTTTTTTTTAGAAAAAAAAAAAATAAAAATATATATATAATTAAATATTAAGTTAAATATTTACTGTGTGTTTGAGTCGAACTAATGCCGCGACACAGGCTAACGGCAACGCTAATATAATTTAAAAGACGAAGTCAAAGTTGGATTATAACAACTTGCTTTTGTTTAAAAGACGGAGTTAAAGTTCGATTATGACAACTTGCTTTATTGAATAGTAGCTTAAGACTAAAGACAATTTCATCATAGGCTTATTTTATATGCTGTTGAAATTACGCAGCAACGTGCAACGGCACTTTCCAAATTCTGCGCCAGTCCGTTTGTTTATGATTTGGCTATCCGGTTTATTCTGGATTGGAGTCAAAGTGTGTGTGTATTGTTTCGCAGCACAATTGAGTGAGCTCTATTAGAATGTTTGCAACTTTCGGATGATGCATGTTGCTAGGAACAAATGTTTACTTGTGGGTGATGCATGTTGCGAGTTTGGGAATGGGAACAGCTTTTGGATATTGTGGACGTAATCAGTATGATTATGTCACTTCCCTCTCCTTAAGAGGCGAGCCTGCGAGTCAAGGTGACACAGAAGGGTAAAATTTTGATAAAGTTGATTTGGTCATCTCGATAGTTGTGTTTTCTTCTGGTTGAACTGATGGCGTTGTTTGATTTTACGGATTAATATTATGAGGTTACAAGATACGTATATTAAATATAAGATTATAAATATGATTATTATGATTATTACAATGGTATTTGGCTCGATATATTTTATCATTTCATTGCCATTTATATGTTCATAATTACAGATTGGTTTTGTGTGTAATAGAATTTTATTTATTTATTTTTTTTTTTTTTTATGCATTTATCAATTATTGGTTTATTGTCTCGATTAAAAATTTTATTATCTTTTTCATAGTAAGTAGCCATTGTGATCAGGATATGGGATAGTTTTGATTGTGTTAGTAGCTTGAAAGTCAATTAGTTTTATCTGTATTTGTTGGGTGTGGTATGATTATGAAGTAGAAACCTGTGGGACTTGAATTTGGTTAATTTTCTTTAATTTTTTAAATTGTGTTTTGTAGTAACGTGTAATTCTATTTTTGTTAGTAATTTGGTAATGATCTTGATCTACTTTTTCAACATTTTTATTGGCTTTAAAGGGATTTTCTCATTTTCCTTTTTGTAACGGTCCTTTTCGATATCTGGTATCGACTTCGTATTCTTGTCGGTTACTGTTGATTTTATTTATTACTTTTTCTTTTTTTCTTGAATGTCTAACTTTGGTTGTCCAGCATACAAAAATATGTGTGCAGGAGTTTGTCCAGTTGTGTCATGTTTTGTTTTGTGATTGTAAATGTAAAGAATGGTTTCTATTTTACTGAGTTTATTTTCTTCGTCATTTAAAGTGTTTATTATTCTAATTTTTTCGTTAATTGTTTTGTGTAGTCGTTCGATGTCTGCTATTCCTGTTTTTGTAGTATTTAATTGTATTTCTACTCCTTCATTTTCAAGCCATTTTTTGAGTGCTAAGCTGAAAAAGGCGCTGTCTCGGTCAGCTTTTAATATTATTGGTTTTCCTAACTGATTAAATATACGCATTAATGCATTCTTGCATTCTATCCAATCTTTTGTTTTAATATTTTCAAGAGTAGCAAATTTTGAATAAATGTCTATGCAACTAAGATAATGTTTGCCTTCAGAGGAATAAATGTCTATTACAAATTTATCGCGACAATGTTCGGGCCTGGGGGTAATTTTCATCGGCATGTTTGTGTTTCTGTGTTCGGTTTTTGCTAAGTTGCAAATGTTACATTCGTTTATTATGTTTTGTATTAGTAATTGGCTGTTAGGGAAATAGTAAGTTTCACAGAAGAGTTTATTTGTTTTTTTTGAATTCCGGGGTGTAAGAGTTTTTCATGGGTTTTCAAAATAAGTTCTTTAAATTCGGCGTATGAGTTTATATTTTTTAATTGAATGAGATTTCGAAGAATTTTAGTATGGTTAGTGTTGATTATTTCTCTGTAATGATTTCAAAATCTGCATCACTGTCTATAAACATTACACTACTCTTTGTACAAAAATAATCAATCAAATATTTTTCGGCTTTGTCTTTTGTCATGTTATCGTATGTAATATGAATTATTAGTTTTTTGAAGTAATTATGTTTTTTAATATTTGGAATGCCTTTAGAAAATATAATTTGTCTTTTAATTGTGTTTATTGGTTTCTCTGTAATGCAAATTAAATTACTATTGTCTTCGTTAGCGCTATGTTGTGTTTCTTCTCCGAAATAAGTCTGTTCTATTTTTACTCGCGATAGAGCGTCAGCTATGTGGTTTTCCTTTCCTTTTATGTATTTTATATCAAAGTCGTATTCTGATAATTTTACTCTCCATCGGGTTAATTTTGAATTTGGTTCTTTCATTTTATACAACCAACATAATGGTTGATGGTCACTATTGATTTCGAAATGTCGACCTAGAAGGTAGTGTCGAAAGGTTTTTGTTGCCCATACAATAGCTAAAAGTTCTTTTTCTATGGCGCTGTAGTTAGTTTCGTGGTCATTGAGGGTTCTGCTAACAAAACTGATGGGATGTCCGTCTTGAGAAAGTACAGCTCCAAGAGCTACATTACTTGCGTCAGTTGTTAAAATGAATTTATTTTTGAAGTCGGGAATTTTTAAAATTGGGTCATTGGAAATAAGTTGTTTTAGTTTTTCAAAAGCTCTAATATATTCAGGATTTTTAATATCTATTTTTGAGTCTTTTCGAAGTACTGTTGTCATTGGTTTGGCTATGTCTGCAAAATTTGGAAAAAACTTTCTATAATAACCGGTTAATCCAAGAAAACCTTTTATTTCTTTAGTTTTTGTGGGAATAGGATATTTTAGAATTGCCTTGATTTTATCAGGATTTGGTTTTATTCCATCCTTAGTTATGACGTGTCCTAGGAAGGTAGTTTCTTGTTTTAGAAACTCGCATTTGTCAAGTTGTAATTTGAGATTTGCTTCAGAAAGTTTCTCGAAAACTAATTGCAGTGAGTGTAGGTGTTCTTTTAGAGATGTTGAATATACAATTATATCGTCAAGATATACTAAACAGTGTTTATTTAGTAATGGTCGCAAAACATTATTCATGCAACGTTGAAAGGTTGCAGGTGCATTCTTTAATCCAAATGGCATACGAAGATATTCATAGTGGCCATGTTTAGTGGAAAAAGCTGTTTTTTGAATGGAATCTGGATGCATTTTAAGTTGATGGAAGCCTTTAGCAAGGTCGATTGTTGTGAAATAATTACATCTACCTAGCTTTCCTAAAATCTCATCTATATTTGGTATTGGGTGTCTCTCATTTATAGTTACGTCATTTAATTTCCTGTAGTCAATTACGATTCTAAATTTTTGTTTACCTGAAGTGTCTTGTTTTTTCGGTACGATCCATATCGGACTACAATAAGGGGAATTGCTGGGGCGTATAATGCCTTGATCTAACATGTCCTGTATTTGGTGTTCAACTTCTTGTTCGTATGCTTGTGGATAACTGTATGGTTTTGTATGCAAAGGTGAATTGTGAGTAGTGTTAATAACATGCTTTTCTTGATTACTGAAACTAAGTTGGTCAGTCTCTAAGTTGGTTGATTGATGTAGAAGGAATTCATTATTACTCTTGAACAAGTTGTTGGAAAGGACATTCACTTTTTTTGTGATAGTTAGAGGTCCATTGCTGGTTTGAATAAAACAATCGGTATCATGAATCGGTAAATTAAAAAAATTGGATGTCATCATATTGATGACAGTAGATCCAGTATCTATTAAACATTTTAAATTTTTGCCGTCAATTTTCGTGAGATAACCAGAAGCTTCTGGAATTATGTTCTCTTCGAATTCTATCGCGTCTTCTTGAATTGTTTTCAAGTTTTTTGCACAATCTGCGGCTTTGGCAATATGCGAATTTTGGTATACACGTCACTGTCGAGGTTTTATTTAAAAAACTTGACGCGATATTGACCGTCGCGTGGGTTGCCTTTGCGTTAGTTGTTTAGCGGATAGCAGTAAACGGGGCACAAGAATTAATAACTTAGTTATTGCATCAGGATCCACAATTTATTGCTATCCTACCGGCTGCGCCAATTAAATATTTAGTTAAATATTTACTGTGTGTTTGAGTCGAACTAATGCCGCGACACAGGCTAACGGCAACGCTAATATAATTTAAAAGACGAAGTCAAAGTTGGATTATAACAACTTGCTTTTGTTTAAAAGACGGAGTTAAAGTTCGATTATGACAACTTGCTTTATTGAATAGTAGCTTAAGACTAAAGACAATTTCATCATAGGCTTATTTTATATGCTGTTGAAATTACGCAGCAGCAACATGACGCGTCGATGCAACCGTTACTCTTGGTGACCGTCGGACGCGATATTCTCAGAATTTTTTCTTTTGCTATTTTTTGTTGTTGTGCGGCAGCAACGTGCAACGGCACTTTCCAAATTCTGCGCCAGTCCGTTTGTTTATGATTTGGCTATCCGGTTTATTCAGGATTGGAGTCAAAGTGTGTGTGTATTGTTTCGCAGCACAATTGAGTGAGCTCTATTAGAATGTTTGCAACTTTCGGATGATGCATGTTGCTAGGAACAAATGTTTGCTTGTGGGTGATGCATGTTGCGAGTTTGGGAATGGGAACAGCTTTTGGATATTGTGGACGTAATCAGTATGATTATGTCACTATATATATGTCGGCGCGTACTAAGTTTGTATGTGTGTAGTTGTAGTTTTCGGTATTTCACAATGATAATTTCATCATAATGCGTCGGCTTCTAGTTATGCGTATTGGTGCGTCTTTCGATATTTCGCAATAATTATCTTCAACATCAGCATAAGCGTTTGTAAGGGCTGTGATTGGTTGATTAAGTTGTCGGTTCTAGGAAGTCCCGTTTTAGCGGGGCGACAGCGTTGCGTCGCTGTCGCAGAGTGTGGTTCGGGGGTACGCTTGAGAGAAATAAGAGACACAAGAGTTAGTTGTGTTTGAGTTCTCAGAGCGACCGAAACTCGCTGCGCTAAACAATGGGACATAATTCTTAATGCTGCAACATCAGAAGTGGGATCTGGCTCGCTACCTAATATGACAAATGATCCATGGCGAGTGCCGTACGTGTTAGCAGGAGCGCGTTAGAAATTTGCTTCGTATCAATTTATCGTGCGTTTGCGTCGTTGTGTGAACATAAAGTGTATTAATAATATTGAAAAGAACTTGTTGGCGCCGACGCATCCGCGTGGTGTGCTACAGTAAATATGATTCTGGCGGAAAATAATATAAAAGGCAGTGCGTTGGTAATGGCTTTGAGTGCAGCGTTGGAAGGCAGTGCGTCGTAGTGGCTCTCACAAATATGTTATCCTGACATAAATTGGACCGAGTTTAAGGAACTTTTTGTACAGCGCTTCACCAGTGTAGAAACACCAGCAGCTATGTATTTGACTATGTTATCAACTTGCCCGGCCGAAGGAGAATGTCTCTCTAATTATGCTAGTCGCATGGTGACAACACTCGTCACTAAATGGCGTGAGATGGATGTGGAAGAGATTGCTGTTTCTGTGACGCTTGCTCACTTGGCTCATATGGATTCCAGATTGCAACGTCTAACTTTTACGTCGAACATGCGCACTAGGATTGAACTGCAGACTGAGCTTAAAGCCTTCACCTTCAACAAACGAAAGAAATTTGTACTCGACGAATCCACTACATCTGACATAAAACGGCAAAAGTTGTCAGCAATAAAATGTCATTATTGTGGAAAGTTGGGTCACAGGATGGTTGAATGCAGAGTTAGACAGCAGCAAAATTTTCTTCCCCGTGTTGCAGAGCGTAGCGGCAAGAGCGTGTTTGGTCACCATCAGCAATCAAATGTAACCTGCTTCAAGTGTGGCGAGGTTGGACACATTTCAACCCATTGCAGTAAGCTCAAAAGTGAAAAGGATCCGCATCAGGTGAAACGAGTGCAGCTTTGCAAAGTTGTTGAGCCCAAAGGAGAGACTTTTACGATAATGTTTGACTCTGGAGCGGAATGTTCGTTGATTAAACATAAGATAAGTACTAAGTTAGTCGGTAAAAGAATTAACAACGTAGTAATGTTGAAGGGTATAGGGAATGACAGCGTTTGTAGTACATTGCAAATACTTGGCAACGTAAAAATTAACAATTATTGTACTGAGATGCTGATCCACGTTTTAGGCGATCAGTATTTGGATAGCGACATTGTGATTGGTCGAGAAAAAATTGTGCAAAGAAGACCATACAGACTTAGTCCAAATGAAAGAGAGTCGGCGGTACGCGAGAAGATTAAAGAACTAGTAGAATGCAATGTCATAAGGACAAGTTGCTCACCTTAAGCAAGTCCTATGATGTTAGTGAACAAAAAGGACGGGTCTCAATTCTTGTGTGTCGATTACCGTGAATTAAATACGAATACAGTCTCAGATAAATATCCGTTGCCTCTAATAGCAGATCAGATAGCCAGACTTCAAGGAGCGAAATATTTCACATGTCTAGATATGGCAAGCGAATACTATCAAATCCCTTTGCATGAAGAGTCAATAAAGTGTACGGCTTTTGTCACTCCAGACGGCCAATACGAATTTTTGTCAATGCCGTTTGGTCTTAAAAATGCACCTTCAGTTTTTCAGCGTACAGTGATGCATACGCTTGGGGAACTTGCAAATACATTTGTAGTTGTCTATATGGATGACGTATTGGTGGTGGCTACAACAAAAGCTGAAGCTTTAGAAAGATTACAGATTACCTTTGATATTCTCACGAAAGCTGGATTTATGTTCAATATTAAAAAGTGTTCGTTTCTCAAGTCGACAGTTCAATATTTGGGATACGAAGTGAGCGCAGGCCAATTTCGTCCAAATTCACTTAAAGTTTCAGCGTTAACTGCTCTACCGCCTCCTCAGTCAGTCCCTGCTTTAAGTCAATTTATTGGATTAGCGTCTTACTTTCGGCAATTTATGCAAGTATTTTCCTGTTTCATGAAGCCTTTGAATCTTTTGACATCGGAAAAGAACGAGTTTGTTTGGAAGCCAGAACATGAACAAATAAGACGAAAAGTTATTTCTGTACTTACACAGAAGGCAGTTTTAGTTATTTTTGACCCTAAATATCCAATAGAATTGCACGCTGATGCAAGCGCTCGTGGATATGGAGCCATCTTGCTACACGAAATTGATAACAAGCCGCATGTCGTTGAATTTTTCAATAAGACTACTTCACCTGCAGAATCACGATACCATTCTTATGAGTTGGATACCCTTGCGGTTGTCATGGCTATAACGCATTTCGTCATTATGTGATGGGTAGAGCTTTTGTGGTTTTTACCGATTGCAACTCACTTAAAAGCATCAAGAACTAAACGTGACCTATCTCGCAGAGCACAAAGATGGTGGGCTTTTTTACAGTCGTTCTCATTTGATTTGCAGTATAGAGAGGGTAAATGAATGGCTCATGCTGATTTCTTTTCCAGAAATCTCTCATCCGCTGATGTGATTGATACTTCTAAAGTTCCTGAAAAACGAGTTAATTTGGCAGAGATATCTAGTGATTGGCTTATGGCTGAACAACGGAAGGATTTCGATATTATCAATATTGTGAACAAACTGAAGGATAATTCTCTTTATGAGGACATTGCAAAAACTTATGAGTTGAGAGCAGGATTACTTTATCGAAAAATTCAGAGAAATGGTAAAACTCGATCTTTGCCAATTGTTCCAAGGGCATTCCGATGGTCTGTAATAAATCAGATTCACGAGACAATTTTGCACTTAGGTTGGGAGAAGACTTTAGATAAGGCCTATGATTATTATTGGTTCGATAGCATGTCTAAGTATATACGAAAGTTTGTTGAAAACTGTATTACTTGTAAGATGTCAAAGTCATCCTCGGGTAAAATTCAAGCTAGACTTCATCCAATACCAAAGGTCAGCACACCTTGGCACACGATACACATAGACGTAATAGGAAAGTTGAGTGGCAAGTCTGATCAGAAGGATTATGTTATTGTCCAAGTGGACGCTTTTACCAAGTTTGTTTATTTAACACACACACTTAAGATTGATGCTGACAATTGCATAGGTGCTGTGACATCGGCTGTATCTTTGTTTGGAGTACCAAACCGCATAATAGCAGATTAGGGTAGGTGTTTTGCTAGCTCTACATTTAGTAAGTTTTGTTCTCAACAGAAAATAAGCTTGCATTTGGTTGCGACAGGCGCAAGTAGAGCTAACGGACAGGTGGAACGCATTATGAGCACTTTGAAAAACTTACTGACGGCAGTTGAGGCTAGCAGCCGATCTTGGCAAGACGCATTGGGTGACGTACAATTGGCCTTTAATTGTACAGTAAGTCGAGTGACAAAGGCAAGCCCTTTAGAATTGTTTATTGGCAAGGTTGCTCGTCTGTTAGGATTGCTTCCACCATGTGAAACGACACAAGAAGTTGATTTGGCAGAATCAAGAGCTCGGGCAGTGCAAAATATATCAGCGGCAGCAGTATATAGCAAGAAACGGTTTGATAAAACCAAGGCTAAGGTTGTTGAATACGAAGTAGGAGATTTTGTGTTGTTAAAGAATGAGGCAAGGCATCAAACGAAGTTGAGTCAAAAGTTTAGGGGACCGTTACAAATAGCTGAATTGTTGGACGGAGATAGATATATCCTATGGTCATTGACAAATAATAGAAAATACAAGTATGCTCATGACGATATAAGAAAATTGCCAGAAGAGTATGTACCAGTTGAGTTAGAAAGTTGTAATGAGTATTTGAATAATGTTGGTAATGAAACTATTGAAAGAGACAGTATTGAAATGATTGAGAATGAAACTATTGAAAGAGACAGTATTGAAACGATTGAGAATGAAAGAGACAGTATGGATGCCTGAAGGGGCTAATAAGAAAAGTTGAAAGAATTGGTCATAATGCAAGTACAAGTGCAAAACATAAAGATGATGTAAAGTAAAACTAGTTAAGTTTATGATAATAAAAAGGATAGTGAAGAAAGTTGAATTAAGCTAAAGATTAATTTTATAGCAGTTTAAGAATGAAACTAAAAGTTAAAGATAAAATTTTGTATGAAACCCTGAAACAAAAATAGTTGTAATCCAAAAGGAAAATGTTAATCTATCTTCAGCAGGTATTCTGGACACGCTGGCGGGAGGAGTACTTGAACCTTTTGCAGCAGCGAGCAAAAGGGAGAGTATCTCAACCTGGCTTAGCGGTTGGTGATGTGGTTCTCGTAAAGGACGTGAATCTGCCACCGCTGAAGTGGCCGTTGGCCAGGATAGTCGAACTCATCCCTGGAAGCGACGGCGTCGCAAGAGTCGCCGTACTTAAAAAGGAGGCTGTCGAAATTAGAAGGGCTACAAACAAGCTGTGTCTGCTGCCCATTAAAGATTCTGTTAAATCCTAGGCTTCAACGGGGGGAGGATGTTGGGCGCAGCAACATCTAGTTTTAGTATAATTAAGAGTGGCAATTCGCCAATCCATACTATGTAAGAGAATTTGCATATCATTAAGAGATTTCGGCAACTTGTGCCGCTTTGCTCTCCGCCCTTTACACGCACATTCGTTCTCACGACGCAGCGGCTCAACCTTGATAAGCCGGCGCTCGTAGATCAATGCAGGCAGTGCAATTTTGAAAGTCAAACTTAGTTATCGTTTTGGGCAGATGCTCGTGCACAGCAGCTCTGCAATCAATCGCAATCGCACACATACAAATATATATACACATAGAAAAATAAAATAGACTGTGAGCATAGAAATAAATAAATATATAAAAAAGCTATTTGAAAAATCTCGATAGCTCAACAGTGTTAATTCTCTGTGTTCTCATAAAACCGAAAACTTAAAATATTAAAATTCGACTTTGCTATTGATTATTTAGACCAGTCTACAATCGAACCAGACTTTTTAAATTTTTTAAAACATTTAGACTTAATATTTTTTATATTAGAAAGAGTCAGAGAGTGATTTATTAGAAACTGTGCAACGCGTGTGGTATGTTGATCGAAATCAGAATGAATCCGTCTGTCTTTATTTAAAATGGACTTAGCCTAAAGTACATAATAAAGTTTGGAGTTCTGTCGCTCAAAACAGCGTATATAGTCTACATATAAGTGGCTGATCATATTACGGCACTTGGCGGCGGTTGTATTATGTAATCAATGCGCTTGATACTCTAACTTTGAGATTGTGCATATGACCACTTTACATATTGTATACACTACAATGCGGTGGGCATATGCTTATTTGGCATATAACATACTACAACTGGCATAGGGATGATCTAGAGACATTAATGCTAGAGTCATAATCCCGCTATAAAAGTCTGATTAGGAAAGTCCATCTACAAAGAAACTTATTCAACAATTAAGTTCCCATAATACTGCTCTTACTGCAGCCCAAGCGCAGTCGCTGCGTAATTGGCGCAGTCAGCAGACCGCGAGCTTATGCGTGCGTGCATATGTGTGTGCATGTGTTTGTATGTGTTGCTCGTAATGTATAAGTTAACCACTGACACTGGGCGCGTGCTGATTTATCATATTTGCGAAGTCCACGCCCAGAGTCACAGCTGCGAATGTGTCGCAACAATGATGACAGCTCCAGCGGTAGCTACGAATGTGTCGCAGCAATGATGACAGCTCCAGCGGTAGCTACGAATGTGTCGCAACAATGTTGGCAGCTCCAGCGGCAGCTGCGGATGTACCGCAACAATGTTAGCGGCCGCCGTGATAATGCGGCGCAACACACAAGGCGCAAGTCAGCAGTTCTGAGGAGCACCAGCAACGACGCTAGGGTTCCAAGAACAGCGACGGCGACGCTTGCAGAGGCTTTGCACTAGCAACGGTCAACGGCGCTGGAGTTCCATGAATAGCGACGACAGCGCCTGCGCCTGCGGCGGCGGCAGCAGCTTTGCACTAGCAACGATCAACGCCGCTGGTGTTCCAAGAACACCAACAACAGCGCCTGCGCCTTCGACGGCGGCAGCGGCTTTGCACTAGCAACGACCAACGCCGCTGGTGTTCCAAGTCTTAAGTGTGAATTCAATAAACGCTCAGCGTACCGCTCGCAACAATTCTAATTGCTTAACGCTCACTCTTTAATTCGACCAGCTATCGCTGTCGATATAAAACACAAACCTTACGGAGTTATATCAGTGAGCTGGCTAACGCCTCTGACAACGATATTAAATTTCATAATTTATACATATCAAGAGAAGTGTAGAACGTTTGGAATATCGGCTCTTCGCAGAGTTCAGTGGATCTCCTAGTCGGGTACCCCGACTAGAGCTTTCTTACTGATTATACCATGTAGCTATATTACAAACTCTAATAGAGTTAATTTCTCTATACCTAGATGTAATAATTTTTAGTGTATTTCAATTATTAAATCTTTAAACTCTGCATATGATTGAAGGTCTATTAATTTCTTAGTAGATCTCATAAATGTAGAAATGTTATTGGGACTAATTATTTCGACAAAAGCTTTTTGAAAAACAAGTAAGAACGTTGCAGTCGGGCGCTACCGACTGAGGGATACTCATTCACACCCCCACAGATCACGCCCATTGCCACGCCCACAATTGGTTTGTACATATATAATTTTTTGGAAATCAATAGAGGAGATCAGCAGTAATATCTGTATATAATTCTGATTTTCTCACTGAGAATCGGAAAAACGTATAGTTTTTCCCGATTTGCCACGCCCCCAGTAGGCATAGACATATAATTTTTGGCCAGTTCTTAGAAGTAGTGAAGGGTAACGTAAGTGTGAAATTTGGATGCTTACACTCAAAAAATGCGAAAATTACAGGGTATTTTTTAGCCGGGCATACCCCATAAGGGGCGTAAAAATTATTTTTTGCGCATCGATAGAGGAGCTCACCAGTAACTTACCATCCAATTTTGAAGCTTCTAGCTCTAAAACTGTAGGAGCTACAAACTTTTGCAGTTTGCCACGTCCCCTATGGGCGTAGATATATCCGCCATATCTTTTCCAACTTAGGTTGTCAACCCGAGTATATATACCAAGTTTCAAGTCTCTAGCATCAATAGTGCTCAAAATATTACAGAATTTGAAAAATGACTATATAGTCAGATCCGATTTGCCACGCCCCTAGTAGGCGTGGATATATAGATTTTTGGTCGATCTTCATAGGATCGTATCAGTAACCTACGTGCCAAATTTGGGCGTTTTAGCTTTAAAACTGTAGAAGATACAGTTTTACCCGATTTGCCACGCCCCCAAAGGGCGTAGATATATCCGCCATAGCTTTTTCAACTTGAGTTGTCAACACAAGTCTACACTCCAAATTGCAACTCTCTAGCACTTCTAGAAGTAGTGTTTCTGAGATATGGGCAAATGCATTTTCCGATTTGCCACGCCCCTAGCGGGCGTATCGGGAAAATCTTGACACTTTATAATTCGAGGGTATACACGAGTATATATTCCAAATTTCAACTCTCTAGCTTCAAAGCTGTGCAAATGGTTTGCGTTCATACGGACAGACGGACGGACAGCATGACGGACATTGCAGAAAACCAATATACTCATTTCACTTTATGAATGGGTATAAAAACTCTGTACCACTGCACTTGTTCTTGCACTTGCACTTGCTCTTTCGTTGCCGTTGTTTCTCTTCTATTTTCGTCTCTCCCTTTTTCACTCTTTCTATTTTTTCAGAGTCTTTGGCTCTCCGGCCTACTGTTCACTCTTCCAATTTCGTTCGGAGTTTTTGGCTCTCGGCCACTCTTTGATTCGTTTTCTGTCGTCGCGTACTGTGCTTTTGGCGCCGCTGCGTTATTGCTTCTATTTCCCATTTCTTCCGTTGCGCTCGATTTTCGCGACGGCCAAACACTTCGCGCAACAAAAGTAGGTTAGGGTATGTCCGACTACATATAAATTTTTTTAACTTCCACCAACCAATACCTTTTGATTGTTTCGCGGCATAAAAACCCGTTCATATGCCAAACCCCAGGGCCTTGCTCGGGCGCCACTTGTAAGGTCTACCCAGGACCAACACTCACAAGAAAATTTCTTGAGTGCGGGGACGGGGACTTAAGGGAGAGGAAAGGAGTTGGTTTTGGTTGGTTAATGCTATGTCTTTATTCACACACGTTAATTATACTGATACTCCCCTGCCGGGGTCGCGAATCCTGCCGCACCGTTTTTCGCGAGGCCCACGTGCTTCGCGCCTTTTTACATTTTTCGCGCCTGCTCTCTATTTGAGCACTGACGTGCGCTTACCACTTCTAAGCGACCCATCTCGTCGCGTTCACAAAACTAATTCCCAACCTAACGTTAACCTATCGCGGTCGAGCCGCCCGATCGCCTCGGCGACGCAACTCCCCACAGCCTTCGCTCCTCACCACAGAACTTTCACCACGCTGTATAGAAGTGCACCGCCGATCGTCGGCGCGCGCTAGAGCCTTTACCTTTAAATTTTAACTCTACCTTACATACTAATACATATGCTAACTTACATACTATATTATTGTAAATATGGTTATGAGGCGGCTGCTTCTAAGGCCGCCTTACAATATATGTATATGTCGGAGCGTCAGAGGTTTGAGCGGGCTGGCGCCGTGTCGGTGCGTTACAACAGTGTGAGTTGCTGCGTCTTTGAGTATTGCGCAATATGATGAAATTGGAAAGTCCCGTTTTAGCGGGGCGACAGCGTGTCGGCGCGTATTGAGTGTGTGTTGGTGCGTCTTTAGATATTTCACAGTAATGCACCGTTTTAGCGGGGCGACAGCGTTGTTTCCCTGTCGCCGAGTGTGGTTCGGGGGTAGGCTCGAGAGAAATAAGAGAGTTAGTTGTGGTTGAGTTCTGAGAGTGACCGAAACTCACTGCGCTAAATAATGGAAAATAATCTTAATGCTGTAACATCAGAAGTGGGATCTGGCTCGCTACCTAATATGACAAATGATCCATGGCAAGTGCCGGAAGTGTTAGCGGGAGTGCGTTAGAAATTTGCTTCGAATCAATTTATCGTGCGTCTGCGTCGTTGTGTGAACATAAAGTGTAGCAATAATATTGAAAAGATCTTGTTGGCACCGACGCATCCGCGTGGTGTGCTACAGTAAATATAATTCTGGCGGAAAATAACATAAAAGGCAGTGCGTTGGTGATGGCTTTGAGTGCAGCGTTGGAAGGCAGTGCGTCGCAGTGGCTCTCACAAATATATTATCCTGACATAAATTGGACCGAGTTTAAGGAAATTTTTGCACAGCCCTTCACCAGTGTAGAAACACCAGCAGCTATGTTTTTGACAATGTTTGACTCTGGAGCGGAATGTTCGTTGATTAAACAAAAGATAAGTACTCAGTTAGCCGGTAAAAGAATTTACAATGTAGTCATGTTAAAGGGTATTGGGAATGACAGCATTTGTAGTACATTGCAAATACTTGGCATCGTAAAAATTAACAATCATTGTATTGAATTGCTGTTCCACGTTTCGGGCGATAAGTATTTGGAGACCGACATTGTGATTGGTCGAGAAATACTGTCGCAGGGTTTTATTGTGATTGTGTCACCGGGAAAATTTGAAATTGTTAGACCAAAATCTGTATACTGTTGAATTTTTCAGTAAGGCTACTTCACCTGCTGAATCACGATACCATTCTTATGAGTTGGAGACCCTTGCGGTTGTCATGGCTGTAAAGCATTTTCGTCATTATTTGTTGGGTACGTCATTATTTGTTTGACATTGCAAAAACTTATGAGTTGAGAGCAGGATTACTTTATCGAAAAATTCAGAGACATGGTAGAACTCGATATTTGCCAATTGTTCCAAGGGCATTCAGATGGGCTGTAATAAGTCAGATTCACGAGACAATCATGCACTTAGGTTGGGAGAAAACTTTAGATAAGGCCTATGATTATTATTGGTTCGATAGCATGTCTAAGTATATAGCAAGAAACGGTTTGATAAATCCAAGGTTGTTGAATACGAAGTAGGAGATTTTGTGTTGTTAAAGAATGAAGCAAGGCATCAAACGAAGTTAAGTTTAAAGTTTAAGGGACCGTTACAAATAACTAAATTTTTGGACGGAGATAGATATCTCCTAAGGTCATTGACAAATAATAGAAAATACAAATATGGTCATGACGATATAAGGAAATTGCCAGAAGGGTATGTACCAGTTGAGTTAGAAAGTAGTGATAAGGATTTGAAAAATGTTGAGAATGAAACTGTTGAGACAGTATTGGAATGATTGAGAGTGAAACTGTTGAAAGAGACAGTGAATAGACTTGCTGTGTTGGTGATCAGTAGTATATTAATTTTAGTCTTCTGAGCCAGTGCTTTATATACTGACTCATGCATAATTTCAACTCTAAAAATATAGCTTATCTATTGCTGGGTTTGGGGGGTTTCATCGTTGGTCTTTATCTATTCTTAGTCTATTGCAGAGTTTGTAAGACTCAGCGTAGATGCTTATTTATTCTTAGTCTATCGCAGAGTTTGTCTTTGGCTTGACGCGTTGGAGGTTTTTTTGTTTTGATCGCCTGGTTGATCGTGCTGTGCCTCTACTCACAGCTTAAATTGGTAAGCCAAAGAGAAACAAGAAAAATTTTGTAAAACGCTTTCGCACTTCACTAACACTTGTCACAAAAATTATGGTAGACTTTGTAGGTTGGATCGAAGGACCATGAATAGACTTGCTGTGTTGGTGATCAGTAGTATATTAATTTTATTCTTCTAAGCCAGTGCTTTTTCAACTCTAAAAATATAGCTTACCTCTTGCTGAGCTTGTGAGGTTCAGCGTTGGTCTTTATCTATTCGTATTCTATTGCAGAGTGTGTAAGACTCAGCGTAGATGCTTATTTATTCTTAGTCTATCGCAGAGTTTGTAAAGGTCAGCGTAGGTCTTTGTGTACTTAGCATATTTATAGATTCTATATGTGACCGTACTTCAACCTAGTCGTTAAGTGCGTAGATGACATGTTTATGATCTTCGGCTATTTCTGTATGTTCATGCCTGAACATTCTGCGGGGGGCCAGAAAATGTGACAGTCAGCAATTGATGTCTCTGGTTTCTTTTCTTAATTATATATAGGAAAATAAAAACTATTACAATTATTGTTAATCCTAACGAGATGTGTCCATTCATCGTGTGAAAGACCAGATCCTCAATGTGTACTTTTTGACTGTATAATTCGTTTATGTTTTGTTGTAGCCGTTGTAGTTCTACTGAGTTGTTTACTACAATGTGTTGAAGTGGCGTCGGAACCCATTTGTTGTTGTGGTCAATTATTTTGAGGAAAAGTGGCGAGTATCTGTTGACGCTACCTCCTGCGGCGTTATGATGTTGATTTTACCTATCCTGGCCGAACATCCAGCAGACAGTTCGATTATGCCTTGGTTAGGTAAAAGGGTCATCTCCTCGTAGTTTCCGCATATAATATGTGCTGACTTCTTCTCAAATACTTTAAAGAGCCACCGGTTTTTTCCGTTCAGTTTTTTAACAAAGGTGTCCTCCTCGTACTCGATCATTTTGCACGGTTGCTTGTTGCTCGGTTTTAAAGGCGATATTTCACAACTTTCGTCATCTGCATCTTTCCTACGTGTCCTCGTCTTCATGCCGACAACGACTTACTTCTGTTTCAGTCATTGAGTGATACGCATTTATCTCAGTATTGAAGATAATGAATTTAGCTTTAACTTTCGGAATCATCTTTCTTCCATCGAGCACGAGTGGTATAGGTACTGCTTCGAAGAGATTAACATGCTGATTGATATATATTGGCAGTCTTGCGTCTATGACTAGCATGTTGTCCTTGAATATCGCTTGTGCCTTCATTAGCTTGTACACTAATTGAAGCCGCTTCGCAGAATTTCCGCCCGGAAGGAGTTGGTTTCTTTTTAGCTTCTTTTGAATGTGGTCGAGGTCGGTCAGCATTTTATTTGGTTCGACCAGCGACGGGTGAACTCTTCCGTGGTTAATATCCGTCACAAGGGCGATTACTGCTGACTGAAGGTCTTCGGTTTCATCAATCAAGTTTCGTACTTGGGTGATTAACATGAAGAATTTTACAGAATCTTTGTAAATGAAGAAGTTCCGTTTCATTGTGTTTGCCATCTTGCTTATTTCCAGTGTGACTTTTTCAAAGTTTTTATTTACCTCTTCTGTGGTAGCTCTCACTAGGTTTGAGGTTGCATTGATTATTGATGTCTGGTTGTTGACATAATCATTTAGGCGTTTTTCGTTTTTGATAATTCTCTGCATGTTCTCTTTAATTCTATTTGCAGTGCCAATGTCGAAAAACGTTATAAACCGTTTTTTCCTATCCGCTGTTTGGGTGAAGATTTTATTTTTCTCCTTTATATTTTTGATTTTTGACTTTATAGTTTGGCTCACTGTTGTACAATATTCGTCGTATTCACTTCTACCTTTCCAAGATTGTCCATTAACATTGCTGTGTGTTGATCCATATCCTGGATTTTTGGCGTGCTTGTATTTGTGCCAGTTATTATGGTGGTACTTGCTACTTGCAATATCATTAGCAGGCTGAAAATCGTCGCTTTTCCTGTCGTCAACTTTGCTGATCGTGTTTTCATCCGTTCTTTTGGAGGGTCGGCTTGCTTATCCTTATCTTGAGTCGGTAGCAAACAGATCTTGTTAATTGATCTTTTGACTTCACCCATATTTGTTTTTACTGTTACTACTCGAACTTTATCATCTTGTCCTTTTGTAGTTTTCGTTATCTCTCCTATGGGCCATCTAGCGGGATGCGTGTTTTCTTGTTTTAGTAAAACAAGCTGGCCTTCCATGGGGTTTGATTTTTCTTGCTGCCATTTGGTTCGCTGTTGTAGTGATGCCAAGTATTCATCTCTCCATTTTCTCCAGAATTCTCCTCTGATGCGTTGTATGTGTCTCCATCTGTCTAAAGACCCAATTTTCCGATGTTCATCAAAGTGCTCTGGAGCTCCAATAAGTGGTCGTCCTACAATAAAGTGACCGGGTGTCAAAATGTCGTCTCCATCCGTGTCACTATTTAGAGTGACCAGGGGGCGTGAGTTTAGCACTGCTTCAATTTGGCAGAGCAGTGTTGTAAATTCCTCAAATGTAAAGCTGTTATCGCCGATGACCTGCTTCAAGTGATGTTTCACCGACTTTACTCCAGCTTCCCATAATCCTCCCATGTGGGGGCTTGCCGGCGGGATAAAGTGCCACTTAATGCCTTCTTTTTCGAGCAGTGGCGCAAGACTGCTATTTGCTTTTATAGCCGCGACAAGATCCTTATCTAGTATTCTAGCGGCACCGACGAAATTTGTGCCGTTGTCAGAATACAAATGTTCACTCTTACCGCGTCTGGCGAAGAATCGGCGTAGAGCCTCTAGAAACTTATCTGATGATAAGTCACTGACGGCTTCCAGGTGCAGTGCCTTTGTGGCCATACATACAAATAGGCATATGTACCCTTTATACGATTTTTGACCTCTTCCTTTGGAACAGCGAATTTGAAACGGTCCAGCGTAGTCGATGCCAGTGTTTTGGAACGGGTAATCTCCAGTTACTCGATACACTGGCAAATTTCCCATCAGTTGACTGGCCATTTCCTGTTTATACCTAATGCAGGTAACACATTCGCGTAGATATTGTTTCAATGTGTTCCGCAAGCCAAAAATCCAGAACTCCCTTTGAATAAAGTTCCTCATCAGTTTCAGACCGCCGTGTAGGGTTTCCTTATGGGCGTTGTTTATTATCAGCCAAGCAAACTGTGATTTTCCAAGTATAATTGGGTGTTTCACATTGTATGGCACCATTGCATTTTGAAGACGGCCTCCCACACGTAATACTCCATTTCCATCCAGAAAGGGGTTGAGCGCCTGCAATTTACTCTTTGATTCCAGAGGCTTTCCAGCATTGAGTAAACGAATTTCATGACCAAAATCAATTTGTTGTAATTTTACAACAAATGTTTTGGCCTCCTTTAATTCGTCGACTGTAAGATAAGTCGACTGCTGCTTCTTCCCTCGTAGTTTTGCTATAAAGCGTAATACGTAAGCAATTACGCTTGTTAGCTTATTAATTGATGAATACTTTGTTAGGAGTGGGATCAGGTAGTTTTCTTTTGTGGTTAGAGTTGGTACTATAACCGATTCTGGGTCTTCAAATTGCGGCCACTGATTTGACTGTTTTGTCAACCACTCAGGTCCCTTCCACCATATGTCGCATGCCGCTAAGTGCTTCGGGGAAATTCCTCTTGAGGCGACGTCTGCTGGGTTGTCTGCTGATCTCACATATTTCCATTCGACGTGAGGCAGTTTTTTGTTTATTTCGTCTACTCTAAGTCTAATTTTGGTATAGTTTTTTTGTTTTTTATTGGGTTCACTTTGCTTTTTGCAGCTAGCAAAGTGATTTTGGCTCCAACCTTTGTATACACCACTGCTGCATACGCCTTTTCTGATGCGTTGCAAAACCCATGTAGTTCCGTTGCATCAGTGCTCGATTTTCCAGAATAGCGCGGTATATTAATTTTTGCTAAATCTGGCAATGCGCTTGCGTATTCTTGCCAATAATTAACCAGACTAGGCTCTAGTTCTGCGTCCCAAGTTAGCGGCAGTTTCCACAGCTCCTGTATGAAGCATTTTCCTTGCAATGTAACTGGTGTCAGCCAACCCAGTGGATCAAAGATTCTTGCCAATTGAGATAAAATTAGACGCTTTGTAATGCGCACTAATTTTGGGCAATCGACAACAAATGTGAATATATCCTTTTTGGGGTCCCATTGTAGCCCAAGGGTTTTTATTGACTCGTCCTTGTGAATCATAATTTTTCCTGTTGAGTCGCCATCTTCAATTCCAGCAATGATCCTGTCATCATTTGATACCCATTTTCTCAAATGCATGCCAGCCTTTTCCATTATGCTCCTAAGTTCTGTTTGCGTGTTGATGCAATCGCCTGTTGAGTCGCCACCAGTGATGAGGTCATCCATGTAGAAGTCTTCTTTAATTGTTATCATTAGTTGTTTGTTGCCTTGGCAATGTTGATTTGCCAATTCTTGAAGACAGCGGACTGCTAAAAATGGCGCAGCTGACGTCCCGTATGTTAGTGTAGTCAGCTTGAACTCCTTGATTGGCATCTTTTGGTCGTCTCTCCAGAGGATGTATTGATATTCCTGATCTTCTTTGGCGATTTTAATCTGAGGATACATTTTCTCGATGTCAGCTGTCATTACATATTTCCATTGCCGCCACTTGATCAAAATATCAAAGATATCTTTTTGTATTTTAGGGCCGACTAGCATTACATCATTGAGACTTAGTCCATTCGAAGTTTTTGCTGAAGCGTCAAATACTACCCTCAATTTAGTAGTAAGGCTGTTTGGTCTGATTACCGCTTGATGTGGCATGTAGTATTTGCCTTGGCCAATGGTGTGTACCGGTTCCATATGTCCTAGCTTCAGGTATTGTTCCATAAAGACACTGTATTCCGTGAAGATTTGCGGATTCTTATTGAATTTGTTCTCCATTTGCAGTAGTCTTGCCATAGCCTGTTTTCGAGAGTTTCCTAACTCGACATTTTTTCGGAATGGTATGGAGACTACAAGCCGGCCTTCTTCATCCCTTGTGGTTGTCTCTTGGAACACCTTTTCGCAATCAGTGTTTTCTTCTGAATTGCTCCATCCATCCATCTGTCTGAATCCATCCAAACTCAGTCTTTTGTCCCAGAGTTTCGTTTATTTTTTTCATTTTTCCCAACATTATTAGGGGTAGTAAATCCACTCCAATGACAACATCAATCCTACTGGGTTCGTTAAAGTGTGGGTCTGCTAGCTCGCAGCCCATCCAATCTTTATTGACATCCATGTCAATTTTCTTGCTCGGTAGAGCTTTCTGAAGTTTAGGCATGACCAGTGCCTGTATTGTGGTGACGAATTTGCTTTTAACTCTTGGTTTTATGGTTAAGCAAACGCTATTTTTTAGAACTTCCACAGTCTGAGAAATTCCCTGAACTTCCACATTCGGTTTGATTCGGCGCAGTTTTAGTTGTTGTGTGGCTTCTTCCGATATTAAGGTTCTTTGTGAGCCTCCATCAATAAGAGCCCTTAGCTGCTCGTATTTTCCAAATTTATTTTAAATTCGGATGAGCGCAGTTGCCAGCAGCGTATCTTGCCCTTTATTTTCTTTCAGACAATTGCTGCTGACGTTCTCTTTTTTGTTTGCATCCTCGTGAAGCAAACTGTTGTGTGCTTTGGAGCATCGGTTGCAAGTCCAATCCTTTTTGCACTCTTTGAAGCTATGAGTGCCAAGACATTTAAAGCACAGCGCATTTTTGGACACAAATTCCTTGCGCTTTTTAACAGTGTCAGCTCTAAACTTCTGACATCTTATTATTTCATGCCCATCCAGTTGGCAAAAACGGCATCTTTTGTAGCTCGTTTTCTTCGTTTCCATTGACGTATGGACGGCACTCTTTTGCACTGAGTCTATTGAGTTATATAGTTGCTCAATAAACTCCAGCACATTGTCCAAGGACTGGATTTCTCTCGCCTTCTTTACATGTTGCTCGTAAAGTTGTAGGACTTCTGTCGAGAAACGTCGCAGCAAAATTTGAGCGAACAAAACATCAGCGTCATTACCCATTTGGCCTTTTTCTTTGACGATGAAGATGCACTCAGTTGCTGTGTCCAAAAACTTGCGGATACTGCCTTCAGCATTATTCTTCAGCAGTTCCATGTCCACTAGCTGGTTAACGGCGTTAGCAAATATTTTGCGCTTATTTTCGTAGCGCTTGCATATTAGCTCCCACGCTGCATTATAGCTAGTAGACGATCCAATTAATAAATGGCCTACTACCATTTTGGCTTCTCCTTTGAGGCAAGATTTCAGATAGTTCAGCTCCCTTGTATCGCTGATATCCTTCCTGCTGTGAATTACCTCGGAGAACAACTCGAAGAACGTTGGCCACTCTTTGGAATTTCCATTAAAATGAGGAAGATCCACTTTTGGCAGCTCTGGAACTTCTTCTTTTATGTTGTGCAAGTCACCTATTTTTCTATTCAGCTTCTTTGTCAGTAGGTTGACATTGCACTCCAGTTCATCGATTTCTTCGATTTCGAAAGCAAATTTTTCGTACTTTGCTTCTAAATCCGTGAACGTTGACTGGACTTTGTTCCATAGGAAATTTAACTTGTCTTTGTAGTCCAAGATTTCTTCCTGGTTACTGAGCTCAAGGTTGGCATACACCTCTGCAATGTGCTGCCTTACTTTTTGAGCTCTTTTATCTACAAGGTCTACCATCACATCCATTGGGCTGACACTTCGTCGTGAAGACATTTCTTCCTGCTGACTGTTATTTGCCTCGGATGTTTCCGGTTGCATTTGCTTGCTAGATCCTGGTTGGTCGGTGTCCATAGCGTGGTCGGCAACTTCGACCTTCATCAAGGACTCTTTATACGTCCTGATGTTTTCCATTATGGCATCATATATTTTCCCCTTAAAATATTGATGATCGACAGTACCAATTTTTACCAGTGATAAGTGATTGGCAGTGAATTCTGCTGCCAGCTTATCAATCAGTGATAATACATCCTTCTTTGCAATGGCCTGCAGGATGTTTTTGGGGATCTTTGATTGCTTCTTTAGCAACTCGACCACTTTTGACGACAGCATCTTGTTAGTTTGTTTTTTGTTGTTGTCTTTGGCTTGACCCGTTGGAGGTTTTTTTGTTTTGATCGCCTGGTTGATCGTGCTGTGCCTCTACTCACAGCTTAAATTGGTAAGCCAAAGAGAAACAAGAAAAATTTTGTAAAACGCTTTCACACTTCACTAACACTTGTCACAAAAATTATGGTAGACTTTGTAGGTTGGATCGAAGGACCATGAATAGACTTGCTGTGTTGGTGATCAGTAGTATATTAATTTTATTCTTCTGAGCCAGTGCTTTATATACTGACTCATGCATAATTTCAACTCTAAAAATATAGCTTATCTCTTGCTGAGCTTGTGAGGTTCAGCGTTGGTCTTTATCTATTCTTATTCTATTGCAGAGTGTGTAAGACTCAGCGTAGATGCTTATATATTCTTAGTCTATCGCATAGTTTGTAAAGGTCAGCGTAGGTCTTTGTGTACTTAGCATATTTATAGATTCTATATGTGACCGTACTTCAACCTAGTCGTTAAGTGCGTAGATGACATGTTTATGATCTTCGGCTATTTCTGTATGTTCATGCGTGAACAGACAGTATTGGAACCATTGAGAGTGAAACTGTTGAAAGAGACAGTATTGGAATGATTGAGAATGAAACTGTTGAAAGAGAAAGTATTGAAATGTTTAGGAATGAAACAGTTGAAAGAGACAGTATTAAAACGATTAAGAATGAAACTGTTGAAAGAGAAATTATTGAAACGATTGAGAATGAAACTCTTGAAAGAGACAGTATTGGAATGATTGAGAGTGAAACTGTTGAAAGAGACAGTATGGATGTTTGAAGGGGCTGATAAGAAAAGTTGATGTAATGTAAAACCAGTTGAGTTTATGATAATTAATAGGATAATAATATTAATAGGATAGTGAAGAAAGTTGAATTAAGCTAAAGATTAATTTAAGAACGAAACTAAAAGTTGAAGAGATAATTTTTGGATGAAACCCTGAAGCAAAAATAGTTGTAATCAAAAAGGAAAATGTTAATCTTAAGTTACTTTCGAAAATCTATAAATGAAATGAATTGTGCAGTAAAAACTACACGATGTCGTGTTATAGTCAGGATGGCCGTGTCGGAGCGTCAGAGGTTCGAGCGGGCTGGCGGGCTGGTGAGTAACAACAGTGTGCGTTGCTGCGTCTTTGAGTATTGCGCAATATGATGAAATTGGGAAGTCCCGTTTTAGCGGGGCGACAGCGTGTCGGCGCGTATTGAGTGTGTGTTTGTGCGTCTTTAGATATTTCACAGTAATGCACCGTTTTAGCGGGGCGACAGCGTTGTTTCCCTGTCGCCGAGTGTGGTTCGGGGATAATCTCGAGAGAAATAAGAGAGTTAGTTGTGTTTGAGTTCTGAGAGCGACCGAAACTCATTGCGCTAAATAATGGAAAATAATCTTAATGCTGTAACATGTTTATAATTTTTGAAAAACGGTAAAAGATACAGTTTTTCCCGATTTGCCACAAGTTGCAAACATATAATTTTCATAAAGACATATAATTTCTAATATCTTTAAGAAAAACTTATTGAGTCAATATTATTACAATACCCAGATTTAAGCATGCGAAAGTGGAGCGGTTTTAACTCAGCACCATAACGGAGCTCAACTGCCAATAGCTTATGCATTGTGTTCATTTACAGAGGGTGAAAATCATAAAAGTACGTCTCGGAAGAAGCACGATTGAAGCTCGTATTAGAAGACTTTAAAGTCGAATACCTATATAAAAAAGACAATTTTCTGGCAAATGTCCTATCTAGGATGACAATATTCAACGTCAAAGATTTACAAGTTAAAGTCCTAAAAGTCACTACCAGGCACCAAAGGAAACAGAAAGATTCCTGCCAATGCAAACTTTTGACAACGCTTCTATCCGCCTTGCATATAAGAAATAATATATGTTTCTTTAAATATTGTAGCAAACCTCGGTTTATACCGAGTTTAAGCCGGGCCGAACTCAGCCGACTCTGTGTTCGTGCCAACAAATTTATATGTAGCACCTTGCGATAAATTATAAGTCCCAGTGTTTTTAAGGTTTGAGCTCTCTATATTTTCTCACTTATTTGAGGGTAATTTACACTTCAACTATTATGTAAATGTAACTCTTAGTAAATGTACTCCTTTACAAAGGATACCAGGTAGACACTCTGGCTATATGAATGGTACTGCACTCTTGGTTCTCCAAGGATACGCTTGAGTACTCCAGGTGACGCCAAGATCCACACTGAATACTCCGGCGGTTCGCTCGGCTATTGCAGTGACTCCTACGGCTGGATACGCTCACAAGCACACCTTGAGATCTTCTCAAGCTACAGTCACCACTCTTTCGCACAGCTACGCAAACGTTACCTTTGCTCCTGCTCCAGGATCCGCCACTAATGCTGTAGATTTGGCCGTGCTGCACCAATGTCCTGGTTGGTGGCAGCTGGTGTCCTTCCTGTGTCATTCGTGTTGATCCTATGTCCTCCTTTCCCACGGTGTCCTTCCACCTTAAGTCCTTTGTAGCGATGTCCTTCCGATATCACTATTCTTTTGGCTAAACACTTCTACTCGCGTTGTTCCTCGAAACTTAATACTTGTACTTTGCTTTTCCACTTGTTTTACTCTCTTTTTGACTAACCCCGGGCCGAGTTGCGGGTGCCATTTTATAGCAGCGACGCAGGCCCTTTTCACGCTCTAACGGCGCCAGCACGTGTGAGCGACGCGAGCCAATCCCTGAATACATAAGAGCGTCAGAGACGGACTAAGTCGGACTCTGACTCCTGTCCAGTCGCGAGGGCCGCTCCTATCGTACTCGAGTCGCTGTGTGAAACAATATATGCAGGCACGCATATATGCATAAGTGTGCAGCAAATACTACGTGATCGTCTATACTTTTCCTTCCCATATATAGTAGAATAGTACGCGTCGGAAGACTGCTCTTCTCGTAGGGCGGGCAGTCTGCGATGCCTCTATGGATTGCAAGTATGCGAACTCTTTTAGTCGTCTGCAGCGTATCTTTGCATATGTATCGAAGTTTATTTATAAAGTTCGTCGGTCAGCACTCACTATCAGACAAATCCGAACCGGCACCCATATACTGTTACGGGTTATTCAAGGAGCTCATCTTTGGGAAGAAATAAACATACTTCATACTAAAGGAACTAAAGGAACTGTTTCCAGCAGTCTTGCCTGTCGCCATTCTTTGACTTTTGAATGTTACGTTTGTGTTTTTATCTGTCTTGCTACGAAGGCTATATGGTTGGATCTGGACAAGGACTTAACCACTACTGCATTTCTGCATGCACTACAGCTGTTCATATGCACTCGAGGAAAGCCAAATTTGGTCTGACAATTCACCAATTTTCTTTTTACCGAGCTGCTGGTCCTGCTATCCTGGCCTATGATGAGCTTTGCACGTTGGTCTGCAACATCGCGGCTGTTATTCGTTCTCGACCTTTAGTTTCGATATCAGAGCATCCAGAAGATTTAGACGTATTGACGCCTGCGCATTTCCTTAATGGCGGACCTCCTTCAGCCTTCAGTGAGCCTAACCTTACAGGGCTCAAATTTAATCGTTTGGATGCCTGGCAGCGTGTGAGCTGTCTTCAGCAGGTTTTCTGGACACGCTGGCGGGAGGAGTACTTGAATCTTTTGCAGCAGCGAGCAAAATGGATCTCAACCTGGCTTAGCGGTTGGCGTTGTGGTTCTCGTAAAGGACGAGAATCTGCCACCTCATCCCTGGAAGCGACGGCGTCGCAAGAGTCGCCGTACTTAAAAAGGAGGCTGGCGAAATTATAAGGGCTACAAACAAAGCTGTGTCTGCTGCCCATTAAAGATTCTGTTAAAGCCTATACTTCAACGGGGGGAGGATGTTGGGCGCAGCATCACCAAGTTTTAGTATAATTAATGTCAGGTCCTGTCATTCAGCCGAAGATGATCAACATATTATTGCGTTTCCGAGCCTATCCAGTTGCACTCACCGGAGATATCTGCAAGATGTATCGATGAGTGAAGGTACCTGAACCGGACAGCTACAATGTATTCTTTGGAGAAATTCACCTGACGATGAGTTAGAAGTGTTTAAGTTGGACACTGGAAATTATGGAACGAAACCGGCTTCATTCTTATTGGTGCGTGCCATGCACCAACTCGCCACAGATGAACGAGATGCGTTCCCACTCGGCTCAGAGGTGTTGCTTCGCGATTTTTATGTCGACGATTTGATCTCTGGAGGAAAATCAGTCGAAGAAGCAAGGCATGTCATGCAGGAGACCACTGGCATTTTGGCAGGTGGAGGATTCAAATTAAGGAAGTGGTGTTCAAGCCATCCCATGGTGCTGGACGGCGTGACAGATTGTGACAAGGAATCTCTTATAAAGTTCAATGATGGCAGCGACATTACAAAGACACTTGGCCTTGCATGGGATCCAGCATCTGATCAACTTTTGTTTTCATACTTGGCTCTGGAGTCGAGCTGCAAGCCCTGTAGATGTTCTGTTCTTTCGTCCATTGCTCGAATCTACAACCCCCTTGGACTGGTCGGCCCAGTAATAATAAAGGCAAAAATATTCTTACAGCAACTGTGGAGGCATAAGCTTAATTGGGACGAGAGTCTTCCTTCGGCACTTCGTACTGCATGGCTTGACATTTGCAGTAACTTTAGCTGCGGCCTTAGGACTGCATTCCCCAGGCTGGTGATAGTTCCAGGAGAGAAGGTAGAGGTCCATGGATTCTGTGATGCCAGCATCGACGCTTATGGAGCCTGTATCTACATCTACCAAGGGGCAACCTGGCATTAGCAGGTTACTTTTCTGAAAGTCTCGAGTCTCTCCCTTAAAAACGCTTACGGTTCCGAATTATGTGGAGCAGAGTTACTAGCACGTCTGATAGATGAAGTAGCTGGCTTAGGCATTTTCACAGGTCAGTTTCACTGCTGGTGTGACTCTACTGTCGCATTATCCTGGATCAATGACGAACCCGGACGCTTCAATGTATTTGTTGCAAATCGCATCGCCACGATACAGGATCTCACATCTACAATGGAGTGGCACTACGTACGTACTGAGTTGAATCCCGCTGACATATTATCTCGAGGTTCACTGCCCATTGAGTTGAACGCATCATCTCTTTGGCTTAGCGGTCCTGACTTCATTTCTAAGCCCTGATCGCAGTGGCCAGTCTCGGTGCTTCCAGAGAAAACTTCAGTGGAGCGTCGGAAGACTGCTCTTGTCGTAGGGCGGGCAGTCTGCGATGCCTCTATGGATTGCAAGTATGCGAACTCTTTTAGTCGTCTGCAGCGTATCTTTGCATATGTATCGAAGTTTATTCATATCCGAACCGGCACCCATATACTGTTGCGGGTGATTCAACGAGCTCATCGAGAAATAAACACACTTCCAACTAAAGGAACTGTTTCATCATCCATCAGTCTTGCCTCCTTCTCGCCATTCTTTGACGAATTTGGGCTGCTACGTGTGGATGGTCGTCTCAAAAACTCTACATTGAACTTCGATAGTCGCCATCCAATCATCTTACCCAGAAGTCGTCCAGTAACTCGGGCCATTATCATGCATTACCATCAGAGGAACCTGCACGCAGGGCCCCGAGCAGTGCTAGCGTTGGTTCGATGCCAGTATTGGCCAATTGGTGGCAGAAAAACTGTAACTAGTGTGATTCATAAATGCGTGATATGCTTTTGGGCCAAACCGCGACTAGTAGAGCACATAATGGCAGATCTTCCAAAGGATCGAGTCGAAGGCTGTCGTGCGTTTTCGGTGACTGGAATCGATTTTTGCGGACCTTTCTATTACAAGCCTGAGGCACGAAATAAGGCACCTGTAAAATGTTACGTCTGTGTTTTTATCTGTTTTGCTACGAAGACTATATGGTTGGAACTGGTTAAGGACTTAACCACTACTGCATTTCTGCATGCTCTACAGCGGTTCATTTGCACTCGAGGAAAGCCAAGTCAAATTTGGTCTGACAATGCCACCAATTTTCTTGGTGGTCGCAACCAGTTTCAGGAGTTGAAACGTCTGTTTCTGTCAGATGCTCATCAGAATGCAGTGAAGGACTTCTGTCTAGCTGATTCAATAGAATGGCATTTCATCCCTCCACGATTTCCTCACTTTGGTGGTTTGTGGGAGGCTGCAGTGAAGATAGCGAAACATCATTTTTTACCGAGCTGCTGGTCCTGCTATCCTGGCCTATAATATCCTGGTCTGCAGTTAGTTAGTTCTCGACCTTTAGTTTCGATTTCAGAGCATCCAGCAGATTTAGACGTATTGACGCCTGCGCAATTCCTTAATGGCGGCCGTCCTTCATCCTTCAATGAGCCTAACCTTACAGGGCTCAAATTTAATCGTTTGGATACCTGGCAGCGTGTGAGCTATCTTCAGCAGGTATTCTTGACACGCTGGCGGGAGGAGTACTTGAACCTTTTGCAGCAGAGAGCAAAATGGAGAGTATCTCAACCTGGCTTATCCGTTGGTGATGTGGTGCTCGTAAAGGACGAGAATTTGCCACCGCTGAGGTGGCCGTTGGCCAGGATAGTCGGACTCATCCCTGGAAGCGACGGCGTCGCTAGAGTCGCCGTACTTAAAACGGAGGCTGGCGAAATTAGAAGGGCTACAAACAAGCTGTGTCTGCTGCCCATTAAAGATTCTGTTAAAGCCTATGCTTCAACGGGGGGAGGATGTTGGGCGCAGCAACACCTAGTTTTAGTATAATTAAGAGTGGCAATTCGCCAATCCATACTATGTAAGAGAATTTGCATATCATTAAGAGATTTCGGCAACTTGTGCCGCTTTGCTCTCCGCCCTTTACACGCACATTCGTTCTCACGACGCATCGGCTCAACCTTGATAAGCCGGCGCTCGTAGATCAATGCAGGCAGTGCAATTTTGAAAGTCAAACTTAGTTATCGTTTTGGGCAGATGCTCTTGCGCATCAGCTCTGCAATCACACACATACAAATGTACATACAAACATCCATTCAAGCATATTGCACACATACGAACTGTGAGGAACAATATAGACGGGCACGTAGTGTATGTATAAGTGCATGTATTTGCTGTGCAGTTATGCATATATGCGTGCCCGCATGTATTGTTCCACACAGCGACGCGAGTACGATAGTAGCGACCCTCGCTACTGGAAAGGGCGCAGAGAGCGACGTAGTCTGTCTCTGTCGCTCGTATGTGTTCAGCGCATTGCTCGCGTCGCTCTCACGGCGATCATCGGCGACCGTTGGCCGAAGTACCGCTTGTGGCTGCGAGAAAGTAGTGTACACTTTCACTCGTATGCCAATAACGGTGCTTTGGCCAATGAGAGGCTGCCACGCAGATTTGGGCGATTTGGCGGCACGCCAAATCACGTGATGCTGCCGTTTTCGTGGACACGAGCGGCAGACAGGCCCCGCTCCAGAGCCGAGCCGGCGCCGTCATACCGCGAAGCAGGGCCTGCGTCGCTGCTATAAAAAGGCGCCCGCAACTCGGCACCCGGACAGTCAACAGAAAGTAAAAGTGAAAGTATTGAGTGGCGACGAAAACAAGAAACGCGAGTGGAAAAGTGACCAGCAAAGGAGCAGAGATGAAAAGGACATCGCTGCCAAGGACTTCGAAAGGAAGGACATCATGGGAAGGATATCGACGAGGGATATCCTGGACGCCTATTGAGGACATAGGCTCTACACGCAGACACCGGAAGGACATCAGCTGCCACCAACCACCATTAGTGGCGGATCCTGGAGCAGGAGCAAAGGTGACTGTAGCTTGAGAAGATCTCAAGGTGTGCTTGTGAGCGTATCCAGCCGTAAGAGTCACTGCAATAGCCGAGCGAACCGCCGGAGTATTCAGTGTGGATCCTGGCGTCACCTGGAGTACTCAAGCGTATCCTTGGAGAACCAAGAGTGCAGTACCATTCGCCAGAGTGCGCTAAACGTCTACCTGCGAGCCTGTGGAAAGGTGAGCTTTACTAAGCACTAGATTTGGTGAAGAATATAAACGTGTAAATTGAGAAAATATACCCAACGCAAAACTATAAAACACACTGCATTATAATTTAAATTTGTTGGCACGAACGTACAGTCGGCTGAGTCCGGCCCGGCTTAAACTCGGGATAAACCGAGGTTCGATACAACTGGCGCCCAACGTGGGGCCCTGCGAAAAATACAGTCATAATATAGTCAGTGTATAAAAATGATGCGAGCTTGGGTATATAATCTCAAGAAGGATGATGTGCTGCGCTACGGGATCGAGTTCGGCGTAAGTCTGACTGGCACTCTGGACGCAATGCGGAGGCAGTTCGGCGAGTGGGTCACCATGAATGAGGGAAGGATTCCCTATTCAATCAGGATCGCAGAGATTGCGAAGCTGCATGGACGCCATTCGCCGCTGAGAGACGAGGCGCTGACCGCCGTCGAGGACAACGAGCTGCGTGAGCAAGATGAAATCGTGAACGTGGCACATTTGTCTCTGCTATCCACCAGTGCCACCGCCGCCCGCCTGCAAGAGATGCAACGAGGATCGTGGAGAGCCACATCCACCCCGCAGCCAGAAATAAGGCCACGAGGACCGAGCTGCACAGCGGTGAAGTACCCAAAAGTCGCCAAGCAGGTGCGAGAATGGGGCTTCCGCTTCCATGGCACAACGAAGCCGCTGGAGTTTTTGGAGCAAGTGGAGTGGTCGGCCGACACATATGGTCTGGATCTGGACCTGATAACGAGGGCGATGCCAGAGCTGCTCAAAGGCATGGCCTTAAAATGGTACGTGGCCAACAACAGGCACTGGACAGCGTAGGAAACGTTTGTCAGAAGCTTCCAGGAGTTATTTCTGACCAGGGACTATGTGCGGGAGTTGAAGGACGAGGTTGCTCGACGGAGGCAGATGATGGGCGAGCCCTTCAAAGTTTACATGGTGGAGATGCAAATCTTGATGCGGCCACTACGCTATGCGGTGGATTGTGAGCTAAAAACTATTTGTTACAATAGTTTGCCCGATCTGCGCGCATATACTCGTCCATATCAGTTCCGTAGCCTGATGGAGCTGATACTGCTGGCGAACGATTTCGAGGATCTGGAAAGGGATCGGGAAAAGTTGCAGCAGCAACAGCGAGGCAGTAGGACGCGGCTGATGGCCATGGACGACGCTGAGAGCCCGGATGAAGAAGAATACCACCGGAGCATGGCCGTTGAAGAGTCGAAACCTCGACCAGCGCCCAGGACAGGCACAGCAGGGCCTAGGACACATGTCCAGAACCCCGCCCGGGCATGCCGGATATGTGGCCAAGAGGGCCACTACGCCATTTAGTGCCGCAACGAGCGTCTGAAGTTTTGCTGGCAATGCGGGCGCATCGGCGTGCGAACAGCGACGTGTTGCCAGTCGGGAAACGGCCAGAGGCACCCGCCATCCAGAGGCGAGCGGGAGCAGCTTCGCGGAGGCCCCAGACACTAGTGGGTAGTCCTCTGGATGAAGGCACCCAGTTGTCGGCGATTGTGGTCATTGAAGCTCATCAGCACAAGGCCACAATTGATACTGGGGCCACCAGCAGCTTTGTGAGCGAAAAGCTGGCCGACAGGCTCCGAGAAGTGGGCGTGAGGCGCGCCACACGAAGACGCGTAAGATTGGCAGACGGCAGTTGCAGTCAGGTGGACTCGCAACTGGAAACTAGAATCAGGCTGGGAAGTCAGCAAATCCGCATTTTGTTGCTGGTGCTGCCAGGCGTGATCGACGATCTGGTGCTGGGCTGGGATTTCTTGGCCAGAATGGGCATCGCATTTGAGTGCGGTGGCTTGGAGCTGAAGATCAAGCCCACAAATACGCCACCAGGTGGACAGCTGGAGGAGAGGCTGTCAGTGGCTGTCAGCAGCACTGAGGTGAGTCCACAGACGCCAATGGAGGCGAGTCCGGGACTTCAAAACCCACTCCATGAGGATGTGGAGGTGGATACTTTCCTGAGGAGGGAACTCGTGACGTTTCAGGACGTGAAGGTGATGATCACGGAGCATCGGATCACGATGCAGGACAAGCGGCCCATAAAACAGCGCTATTTTCCGAAAAATCCAAAAATTAAGGCCGAGATTAATCACCAGGTGGATGAGCTGCTGGCCAAAGGCTGCATCGAGCCGTCCAAGAGTCCTCACAGCGCGCCAATCGTGATGGTCAAGAAGAAGACTGGGAAATGGCGGCTGTGTGTGGATTTTCGGCAGCTGAATAGCCGATCGATTAAGGACGCATATCCGCTGCCGCGGGTGCACCATATTTTGGACCAGCTGCGAGAGGCTCGATTCATAACTAGCCTGGATCTGAAGGATAGGTATTGGCAGATACCGATGGAGAAATCCAGCCGGCCATTGACAGCATTCACAGTCCCAGAAAAAGGGCTGTACCAATGGAAGGTGATGCCGTTCGGGCTCCATTCGGCGCCGGCAACATTTCAACGAGCGCTGGACTAAGTTATTGGCCCAGAAATGATGCCGCATGCCTTTGCCTACCTGGATGATATCATCGTCATTGGGAAAACACGCCAAGAACACATGGACAACCTGCGGGAGGTGTTAGTAAAGGCCAAGCTGACGGAATCACCAGTCTTGGCGTGCCCAGATTTCTCAAAGCCTTTCTGCTTGCAAACGGACGCGAGCAATTATGGACTTGGAGGATGGAGAGCGTGTGATCTCGTACGCCAGCCGAACGCTGAATAGCACAGAGCGGAATTATTCGGCAACAGAAAAAGAGTGTCTGGCCATCATCTGGGGCATTCGGAAGCTGAGGCCATATCTAGAAGGCTACCATTTTATTGTGGTAACAGATCACATGGCACTGAAGTGGCTCAACTCTATTGAGAGCCCTTCAGGGAGGATTGCTATATGGGCTCTGGAGTTGCAGCAGTACGACTTCGAGATCAGATACCGGAAAGGCAAGCAAAATGTTGTGGCCGATGCGCTATCACGGCAGCCGCTGGGCGAAGAGGCATGCCGCTTGGTGACGAGCAAGGACAATGCAGCTGGGACAGGATGTCGCTGGATTGTCAAGCTTCGCCAGGAGCTGCGCAGGAGCCCAAAGAAGTTTCTGGATTATCGGGTCGAGGCTGGAAGTGTGTACAGACACATTCCACATCAGGCAGGCCATGAGGACGTGGCTGCGTGGAAGTTATGTGTGCCGACGGAGCAGCGCAAGCAAGTTCTAGAAGAGAACCACGACGCAGCCACCGCGGGTCACCTTGGGAGCCGAAAACAATTCCTCGGGTGGCCGCGAGGTACTACTGGCCGGGTATGTATCGCGACGTGCGTACATACGTGCAGCGGTGCGAGCTGTGCCAGCGCTACAAGTCCAGCCAACACCAAGCGGCAGGGAAAATGCTGACCAAGATCCCCGAGGAACCATGGGCAACGGTGTGCGCCGATTTTGTAGGTCCGCTACCCAGGTCCAAGCATGGCCATACGATGTTGTTGGTGTTCATCGATCGCTTCTCAAAATGGACGGAGATGGTGCCATTAAGAAGCGCAAACACGGCGGCGCTCCAAAAGGCGTCCCGGGAGAGGATATTGACACGATTTGGCGTGCCAAAGGTACTCATCACCGACAATGGCACTCAATTCACTAATCGCGCATTCAAGGTGTTCCTGGACGAGCTAGGCGTCCATCCCCAGCTGACAGCGCCATATACGCCCCAGGAAAATCCCACCGAAAGGGCAAATCGCACGGTGAAGACCATGATCGTGCAATTTGCGGGCAGTGATCAGAGGTGTTGAGACGAGGCGTTGCCGGAGTTGACACTGGCAGTCAACAGCAGCGTTTCGGCGTCAACAGGCTATACGGCAGCCTTCCTCACGCAAGGGCGTGAGCCAAGATTGCCAAAATCACTGTTCGACGCACAAGAGGAGCAGTCCGGTGGAGCGAGCAACGAAAATGGCCGAGGTGTTCCAGGTGGTGCGACGCAGCCTGGAGAAAGCCTCTCAGGATCAAGCGCGGCACTACAATCTACGGCGGCGGCAGTGGAAGCCGGCCGTAGGGGACAAGGTGTGGGCAAAAGAACGCCACTTGTCCAATGCCGCGGATGGATTCGCAGCGAAACTGGCCCCACGATATGGAGGACCATATACGGTGGTCAGTTTGATCTCCCCGGTTATCTGCCGGATCACTTCAGAGGCAGATAAACGGAGCAGGACGGCTCATGTGGCGGACCTCAAGCCATATCGAGCAGAAGCGGGTGAGTTGCCAGCCAGTTTATAAAAAAAAAAAAAAAAAAAGGAGTGAATACACATAGCTATGTGTATTAGCCAAAAACCTATATATGTATGTAGGGGAAAAAACATCGGCCGCGCAAATCAAATCCACGGCCTCATGAGAGAATTGGATTCAAAGAACGGCTGGGAAGTTTTTACATGACCCATCCCCCGGTGCTAGGTGCTGGGTTCTAAACGATGAAGTTCATATTGGTCCATGTATACAAAGCAATCTGTTTGGCTTGTGCATGAGGTTCAGAATGTGACGTCATCTCTTTGGGTCGTTCACTAACTAATTTGTTTTTTTTTTTTATTATGTAAAACATTTTATGAAATTATGAATTCTACATTTTAGCCCAATACGTTTTGCCATCTTTCAGGCAAGAGATTGATTTCACGCTCCTAAAATTTTTGATCCTTACTGGTAAAAAAGTGGTCCACATGGTTTTTGACGTCATCATTTGAGGTGAAAGTTCTCCCATCCAAAAAATATTGCAGAGACCGGAGCAAGTAATAGTCCGAAAGTGCCAAGTCTGGAGAATATGGTGGGTGTGGTGGCATGCATTTCAATCTGCAAAAGCTTTTCGCGAGTCATCCTTTTTAGATCATGATCTCTTCCGCTTTACATTGTTGTAAGCAACCTACTTTTTGTCACAAGTAAGAATGCGCTTCAAAGGTCATTTCTTTGACGTTAGATAAGCAAATTACAGTCATTAATGCGACGAAGCAAATTTCGATCTACAAGAATGTCAAGCTTCGAAATTAATTCTAGACATTAAATGTGCGTTCGAAGCATTTAGTTTTTCAGCAATCTCTCAAGTTGTTTTTGACGATTTGTATCGATCAACGAATTTATTTCATCCACATCGGATTCAAAAGGCCTTTCTGGACGTGGTGAATCCTCAAGATCAAAAATTTGCCGGAACGAAGTTTTGCAAACCAACTTTCGCATTAGCGTGCGATCACACATCTTCTCTGCATTAAACCATTTCGATAGTAAAACAGTAAAATATGCCGAAAATGCTATTTTCGATCTTCCATCTTCAATAGGGCACCAAACGAAAATTTTCCAAAAAATTTAACAACATGTTTTACAAATTATCCTTGCTATATCATCTATTTATTTTTTTATTTATTTATTTAAAAAAGGAAATTGATAAAACGAGGGTCAAACTTAAAGATAAACTAAACAAATAAGTTTTAAAGCCTCAAAGAACAGAAAAATATTTCAATTATAACCAACCCGATGGGGGTATTTTATTAGCCAGTCCGGTCAGCTAATTCATAGCCATGTATGGTCAGTGATATTATTGAACTAAAATAGATAGAATGTGTTAATAGAAACTTATAAAATATTTATTATAGACTCTTAAGTATGTGAGGCACAATATAGACGGGCACGTAGTGTATGTATAAGTGCATGTATTTGCTGTGCACTTATACATATATGCGTGCCTGCATGTATTGTTCCACACAGCGACGCGAGTACGATAGTAGCGACCCTCGCTACTGGAAAGGGTGCAGAGAGCGACGTAGTCTGTCTCTGTCGCTCTTATGTATTCAGCGATTGGCTCGCGTCGCTCTCACGGCGATCATTGGCGACTGTTGGCCGAAGTACCGTGTGTGGCTGCGAGAAAGTAGTGTACACTTTCACTCGTATGCCAATAACGGTGCTTTGGCCAATGAGAGACTGCCACGCAGATTTGGGCGATTTGGCGTCACGCCAAATCACGTGATGCTGCCGTTTTCGTTGGCACGAGCGGCAGACAGGCCCCGCTCCAGAGCCGAGCTGGCGCCGTCATAGCGCGAAGCAGGGCCTGCGTCGCTGCTATAAAAAGGCGCCCTCAACTCGGCACCGGGACAGTCAAAAACGTGAAAGTGAAAGTATTGAGTGCCGAAGGAAACAAGAAACACGAGTGGTAACGTGATCAGCCAAGGAGCAGTGATTTAGAAGGACATCGTTACCAAGGACTTGAGTGGAAGGACATCGTGGGAAGGATATCTACGAGGTATATCCTAGACGCCTATTGAGGACATAGGCTCGACACACGGACACCGGAAGGACATCAGCTGCCACCAACCAGGACATTGGTGCAGCACGGCCAAAACTACAGAATTAGTGGCGGATCCTGGAGCAGGAGCAGAGGTAACGTTTACGTAGCTGTGCGAAAGGGTGGTGACTGTAGCGTATCCAGCCGTAGGAGTCACTGCAATAGCCGAGCGAACCGCCGGAGTATACAGTGTGGATCCTGGCGTCACCTGGAGTGCTCAAGCGTATCCTTGGAGACCCAAGAGTGCAGTACCATTCGCCAGAGTGCGCTAAAACGTCTACCTGCGATCCTGTGGAAAGGTGTGCTTTACTAAGCGCTGGATTTGTAAAGAACATAAAACGTGTAAATTGGCCTTAGAGAAGTGAGAAAATATACAGATCGCAAAAAATATACAGATAAAAACATTGAGTTATAATTTATCGCAAGGCGCTACATATAAATTTGTTGGCACGAACGCACAGTCGACTGAGTTCGGCCCGGCTTAAACTCGGGATAAACCGAGGTTCGTTACAACTGGCGCCCAACGTGGGGCCTGCGATAAATACAGTCATAATATAGTCAGTGTATAAAAATGGTGCGAGCTTGGGTATATAATCTCAAGAAGGATGATGTGCTGCGCTACGGGATCGAGTTCGGCGTAAGTCTGACTGGCACTCTGGATGCAATGCGGAGGCAGTTCGGCGAATGGGTCACAATGAATGAGGGGAGGATTCCTTCGAGGATCTGGAAAGGGATCGGGAAAAGTTGTGGCAGCAACAGCGAGGCAGTAGGACGCGGCTGATGGCCATGGACGACGCTGGGAGCCCGGATGAAGAGGAATACCACCGAAGCATGGCCGTTGAGGAGACGAGACCTCGACCCGCGCCCAGGAAAGACACAGCTGGGCCAAGGACACCTCTCCAGAACCCAGACAGGGCATGCCGGATATGTGGCCAAGAGGGCCACTACGCCGTTGAGTGCCGCAACGAGCGCCTGGAGTTTTGTTGGCAATGCGGGCGCATTGGCGTGTGAACAGCGACTTGCTGCCAGTCGGAAAACGCCCAGAGGCACCCGCCATCCAGGGGCGAGCGGGAGCAGCGTCTCGGAGGCCCCAGACACTAGTGGGTAGTCTTCTGGATGAAGGCACCCAATTGTCGGCAATTGTGGTCATTGGAGCTGACCAGCACAAGGCCACAATTGATACTGGGGCCACCAGCAGCTTTATGAGCGAAAAGCTGGCCGACAGGCTCCGAGAAGTGTGCGTGAGGCGCGCCACACGAAGACGCGTAAGATTGGCAGACGGCAGTTGCAGTCAGGTGGACTCGCAACTGGAAACTAGAATCAGGCTGGGAAGTAAGCAAATCCGCATTTTATTGCTGGTGCTGCCAGGCGTGATCGACGATCTGATGTTGGGCCGGGATTTTTTGGTCAGCATGGGCATCGCGCTGGAGTGCGGTGGCTTGGAGCTGAAGATCAAGCCGAGAAATCTGCAACCAGGTGGACAGTTGGAGGAGAGGCTGTCAGCAGCATCGGATCACGATGCAGGACAACCGGCCCATAAAACTGCGCTATTTTCCCATAAATCCAAAAATGCAGGCGGAGATTAACCACCAGGTGGATGAGCTGCTGGCCAAAGGCTGCATCGAGCCTTCCAAGAGTCCTCACAGCGCGCCAATCGTGATGGTCAATGGCGGCCGTGTATGGATTTTCGGCAGCTGAACAGCCGATCGATTAAGGACGCATATGCGCTGCCACGGGTGCACCATATTTTGGACCAGCTGCGAGAGGCTCGATACATCACTAGCCTGGATCTGAAGGATGGTTACTGGCAGATACCGATGGAGAAATCCAGCCGACCATTAACGGCGTTCACAGTCCCAGGAAAAGGGCTGTTCCAATGGAAGGTGATGCCATTCGGGCTTCATTCGGCGCCGGCAACATTTCAACGAGCGCTGGACTAAGTTATTGGCCCAGAAATGATGCCGCATGCCTTTGCCTACCTGGATGATATCATCGTCATTGGGAAAACATGCCAGGAACACATGGACAACCTGCGGGAGGTGTTCCGGCGGCTACGAGCGGCCAACTTAAGGATCAACATCGACAAGTGCGATTTCTTTAAGAAGGACCTAAAATATCTTGGCCATAAGGTGACGGAACATGGCATCCGCACGGACCCGGAGAAAGTGGCCGCAATTGCTGAGCTGAAACCACCATCCAACGTGAAAGAATGCGGCAATACGTGGGAGTGGCTTCGTGGTACCGCCGTTTTGTGCCAGATTTTGCGACCACAGTGAACTGCTGAAAAAGGGCACCAAATGGGAGTCGACAGAGGAGCGTCAGAGGGCTTTTGAGATGGTAAAGGCCAAGCTGACCAAGGAATCACCAGTCTTGGCGTGCCCAGATTTCTCAAAGCCTTTCTGCTTGCAAACGGACGCGAGCAATTATGGACTTGGGGCAATCTTGACGCAGACTACTGAGGATGGTGAGCGTGTGATCTCGTACGCCAGCCGAACGCTGAATAGTGCAGAGCGGAATTATTCGGTAACAGAAAATGAGTGTCTGGCCATTATCTGGGGCATTCGGAAGCTGAGGCCATATCTAGAGGGCTACCATTTTATTGTGGTAACAGATCACGTGGCACTGAAGTGGCTCAACTCTATTGAGAGTCCTTCAGGGACGATTGCTAGATGGGCTCTGGAGTTGCAGCAGTACGACTTCGAGATCAGATACCGGAAAGGCAAGCAAAATGTTGTGGCCGATGCGCTTTCACGGTGACGAGCACATGGTGACGAGCAAAGACAATGCAGCTGGGACAGGATATCGCTGGATTGTCAAGCTTCGCTAGGACCTGCGCAGAAGCCCAAAGAAGTTTCCGGATTATCGGGAGGGGGCTGGAGGTTTGTACAGACACATTCCACACCAAGCAGACCATGAGGACGCGGCTGCGTGGAAATTATGTGTACCGACGAAGCAGTGCAAACAAGTTCTGGAAGAGAACCACGACGCAGCCACCGCTGGTCACCTTGGGAGCCGAAAACAATTCCTCGGGTGGCCACGAGATACTACTGGCCGGGTATGTATCGCGACGTGCGTACATACGTGCAGCGGTGGGAGCTGTGCCAGCGCTACAAGTCCAGCCAACTCCAAGCGGCAGGGTAGATGCTGACCAAGATCCCCGAGGAACCATGGGCAACAGTGTGCGCCGATTTTGTAGGTCCGCTATCCAGGTCCAAGCATGGCCATACGATGTTGTTGGTGTTCATCGATCGCTTCTCAAAATGGACGGAGATGGTGCCATTAAGAAGCGCGAACACGGCGGCGCTCCAAAAGGCGTTCCGGGAGAGGATATTGGCACGATTTGGCGTGCTAAAGATACTCATCACCGACAATGGCACTCAATTCACGAGTCGCGCATTCAAGGTGTTCCTGGACGAGCTAGGCGTCCATCACCAGCTGACAGCGCCATATACGCCCCAGGAAAATCCCACCGAAAGGGCAAATCGCACGGTGAAGACCATGATCGCGCAATTTGCGGGCAGTGATCAGAGGTGTTGGGACGAGGCGTTGCCGGAGTTGACACTGGCAGTCAACAGCAGCGTTTCGGCGTCAACAGGCTATACGGCAGCCTTCCTCACGCAAGGGCGTGAGCCAAGATTGCCAAAATCACTGTTCGACGCACAAACAGTGGGAACAGGCCAAGAGGAACAGAGTCCGGTGGAGCGAGCAACGAAAATGGCCGAGGTGTTCCAGGTGGTGCGACGCAGCCTGGAGAAAGCTGCTCAGGATCAAGCGCGGCACTACAATCTACGCCGGCGGCAGTGGAAGCCGGCCGTAGGGGACAAGGTGTGGGCAAAAGAACGCCACTTGTCCAATGCCGCGGATGGATTCGCAGCGAAACTGGCCCCACGATATGGAGGACCATATACGGTGGTCAGCTTGATCTCCCCGGTTATCTGCCGCATCAGTTCAGAGGCAGATGCACGGAGCAGAACGGCTCATGTGGCGGATCTCAAGCCATATCGAGCAGAAGATGTTGAGTTGCCAGCCAGTTTATAAAAAAAAAAAGGGAGTGAATACACATAGCTATGTGTATTAACCTAAAAAAAACCTATATATCTATGTAGGGGAAAAGTTTTTTTTGTGAACATAAGCAAAATAAACATCGGCCGCACAAAGCAAATCCACGGCAAAAACAGCCAAAATGTTGTGAGCGCAACAACAAAGTTGTTTGAATTTGCGCGCGCACACACACGAAACGGTGGAGCATGCGCAGCAGCAAAATAATCGTCAACGACGAAACGGCACAACAACAACAGGCACGGCCGAAACCGTTTAAGTTGAGAGCGCACACACACGCAGAACGAAAGCAGCGACAGCATGGAATGCGCACAGTGGACAGCGCATGCGCAAAAACGGGACGAAAATCACGATGAGCGTGGGAGGCAACAACAATGCATAGCGCCCAAAGTTCAATAGCCGCTGCGAAAGGCTACTGAACTTTGTCGGCTACGCATGATTGCTAGCGCACGAGATGACACGAAGGTGTCGATGCTAGAGACATGCAAAACGGCCAACAACAAAATAGGGCACGCAGTGTATGTATGAGTGCGTGTAGTTGCTGTGCACTTATACATATATGCGAAGGGAAAGAGAGAGTGTGTGAGAAATGCATTAAAAATGCAACAACAATGCCTCGTATTCAGCCATAAGGCCAGAGTGTTGGAAGAGCGTGACCTGTAGAGAGTGAGAGAACTAGCTGGTGCAGGATCCGTTAATTTCCGACACTCCGCTGGCGGCAGCGCTGCAGTAGAGGGTACAAAAGGGCATGCATGCATATGAGCAGGGCTTTTGCGGAAATTAAACTCTATAGACTTCTGCTACGTAGCTGGATTTCTCGGCCGTCCGGACTTGGGCGTCGGAACGGTTTGCCCGGCCGATCCTCGCGCACTGGACAGCGACTCCGCTGGAGCCGGCGTCAAAGTGTCGGCGCGCCGGAACCAGTCTCGAACGTCGTCTATAGTAGGAGAATTCTCCGACAAAGCCCAGTTGCGGTCATTGGCAGCGGCCAGAGGAGCATCGGTGACCAGAAAAGCAGCAGCAGCAGCCAAGAAGTTGAAGAGCAGCCAGCGTCGCAGTCATCGCCGTCGCCACCACCGCAGCCGCAGTCGCCGCCGCAGTCGCCCCAGCAGCTGCGGTCGCCGCCCAACTCGCCGTGGGAAAGGCTAAAAATAATTTGTTCACCGCTGCGTACTTACACATGACTGACGAAATCCAGCGGCCCGGCAAAGGTGTCGGGAGGGCGGACCGGCCGATCCTCGCGCATTGGCCAGCGACTTCGCTGGAGCTGTGCGTGAATGAGGAGTGAGCCGAGAACCCCACCGATATCCGATGTCCGGACCCGGGTCAGTTGTGAACGGCATCTGCAACGGAAGATCGTTTCGTTACCACCATCCCAGCAACAAGGAACAGCAGCGACATCGGGACAGCAGCAGCCACGCAGCCGCATTGCAGCCACGGAGGCTGGCAAAGCAGTGAAAAACTGGTGTTTTTCTGCAGCGGCGGGCGTGGCCAGAGGAGAACACAACCCGGTCCATGGGAAGGACAAAATAGAGAGGATCGCGCAATATGGACTTGGAAGAAAATTGGTAAATTTCTGAGAAAATTTGCTAACACGTTTACAGAGTTGCTGGAGGCTGGAGCGATCAGCTGTAGGCAGAGTTGCGTAGCAGCGGCAACAGTGTTAACAGCGGCCCTGTGCGTAGCACTGCTTGCAGCTGGAGGAGCGCGGCGAACTGCTTGCTGAAGAGAAGCAAGCAGTGCAAACAAAAGGGAGCGCCAAATGTGAGTCCCGGTCCGATGTAAACACGAAGGCTTCGTGTTCCCGAAGGAAGAGGGGAGTGTGAGGAACAATATAGACGGGCACGTAGTGTATGTATAAGTGCATGTATTTGCTGTGCACTTATGCATATATGCGTGCCTGCATGTATTGTTCCACATAGCGACGCGAGTACGATAGTAGCGACCCTCTCTACTGGAAAGGGCGCAGAGATCGACGTAGTCTGTCTCTGTCACTCGTATGTATTCAGCGAATGGCTCGCGTCGCTCTCACGGCGATCATCGGCGACCGTTGGCCGAAGTACCGTGTGTGGCTGCGAGAAAGTAGTGTACACTTTCACTCGTATGCCAATAACGGTGCTTTGGCCAATGAGAGGCTGCCACGCAGATTTCGGCGATTTGGCGTCGCGCCAAATCACGTGATACTGCCGTTTTCGTGGACACGAGCGGCAGACAGGCCCCGCTCCAGAGCCGAGCCGGCGCCGTCATAGCGCGAAGCAGGGCCTGCGTCGCTGCTATAAAAAAGCGCCCGCAACTCGGCACCCGGACAGTCAACAGAAAATGAAAGTGAAAGTATTGAGTGGCGACGAAAACAAGAAACGCGAGTGGAAAAGTGACCAGCAAAGGAGCAGAGATTAAAAGGACATCGCTGCCAAGGACTTCGAAAGGAAGGACATCGTGGGAAGGATATCGACGAGGGATATCCTGGACGCCTATTGAGGACATAGGCTCTACACGCAGACACCGGAAGGACATCAGCTGCCACCAACCAGGACATTGGTGCAGCACGGTCAAATCTACAGCATTAGTGGCGGATCCTGGAGCAGGAGCAAAGGTAACGTTTGCGTAGCTGTGCGTAAGAGTGGTGACGGTAGCTTGAGAAGATCTCAAGGTGTGCTTGTGAGCGTATCCAGCCGTAGGAGTCACTGCAATAGCCGAGCGAACCGCCGGAGTATTCAGTGTGGATCCTGGCGTCACCTGGAGTGCTCAAGCGTATCCTTGGAGAACCAAGACTGCAGTACCATTCGCCAGAGTGCGCTAAACGTCTACCTGCGAGCCTGTGGAAAGGTGAGCTTTACTAAGCGCTAGATTTGGTGAAGAATATAAACGTGTAAATTGAGAAAATATACCCAACGCAAAACTCTAAAACACACTGCATTATAATTTATCGCAAGGCGCTACATATAAATTTGTTGGCACGAACGCACAGTCGTCTGAGTCCGGCCCGGCTTAAACTCGGGATAAACCGAGGTTCGTTACAGAACATATATACATATAGAACAATTAAAGAAACTGGTGATTATAGAAAATATACTTTTGTGTTCTATGTAAAAAGCTATTCGAAAAATGTCGATAGCTCATCATACTCTTTCTAATTTTAAAAATATTAAGTCTAAATATATTAAAAATTTAAAAGGTCTGTTTCAATTGTAGTCTCGTCTAAATATTCCATAGCCAATTCGAATTTCAATATTTTATATTCTCGGTGTTAAGGTAATTCTCCTTTTTCGTTGCAAAATGCAGTTTTTTCGTGATCCTAAGCAATTTTACTCATTCGCAAACTTGAAGCGAAAATCTTCTAGTTTACCTTCCTCATTATACTCATTCACAAAGTGAAATGAGTATATTGGTTTTGTGCAATGTCCGTCACGCTGTCCGTCCGTCTGTCCGTCTGTCCGTCTGTCCGTCCGTCCGTCTGTCCGTCTGTCCGTCTGTCCGTATGAACGCAAACCATTTGCACAGTTTTGAAGCTAGAGAGTTGAAATTTGGAATATATACTCGTGTATACCCTCGAATTATAAAGTGTCAAGATTTTCCCGATACGCCCACTAGGGGCGTGGCAAATCGGAAAATGCATTTGCCCATACCTCAGAAACACTACTTCTAGAAGTGCTAGAGAGTTGCAATTTGGAATGTAGACTTGTGTTGACAACTCAAGTTGAAAAAGCTATGGCGGATATATCTACGCCCATTGGGGGCGTGGCAAATCGGGTAAAACTGTATCTTCTACAGTTTTAAAGCTAAAACGCCCAAATTTGGCACGTAGGTTACTGATACGATCCTATGAAGATCGACCAAAAATCTATATATCCACGCCTACTAGGGGCGTGGCAAATCGGATCTGACTATATAGTGATTTTTCAAATTCTGTAATATTTTGAGCACTATTGATGCTAGAGACTTGAAACTTGGTATATATACTCGGGTTGACAACCCAAGTTGGAAAAGATATGGCGGATATATCTACGCCCGTAGGGGGCGTGGCAAACCGCAAAAGTTTGTAGCTCCTACAGTTTTAGAGCTAGAAGCTTTAAAATTGGATGGTAAGTTACTGGTGAGCTCCTCTATCGATGTGCTAAAAATAAATTTTACGCCCCTTATGGGGTATGCCCGGCTAAAAAATACCCTGTAATTTTCGCATTTTTTGAGTGTAAGCATCCAAATTTCACACTTACGTTACCCTTCACTACTTCTAAGAACTGGCCAAAAATTATATGTCTACGCCTACTGGGGGCGTGGCAAATCGGGAAAAACTATACGTTTTTCCGATTCTCAGTGAGAAAATCAGAATTATATACAGATATTAATGCTGATCTCCTCTATTGATTTCCAAAAAATTATATATGTACAAACCAATTGTGGGCGTGGCAATGGGCGTGATCTGTGGGGGTGTGAATGAGTATCCCGCAGTCGGTAGCGCCCGACTGCAACGTTCTTACTTGTTTTTCCTTGGATTGGACAAAACTTGTAATGATCATGATTCCCTCTGATTTTTTGCAGTTTGTTTCCAATCCTATTACTCCTCGGTAGACCCTATACCACTTCATACCCTTACTTAATTTCTACAACTAATATTATTAATGCTTCTAATGTTTCCCCTGCATCTCTGGTTTCAGCCATTCGGTCATTGAAATCATCTTTCTCCCCTGCAGCTGATAATATTCCCAGTTTCGTATTTAGACACCATTACTAAAACCATTAAATTTTTCCCTAGAAACCTCTGTTTTCCCTTCTATTTGGAAAGGGTCTTTCATCCTCTGACATTTCTCATTATAGAGGTATTTCAAACTATCTACTATTCCAAAATTATTTAAAACAAGTAAGAGTGCTCTAGTCGAGACGGCTCGACTACGAGATACCCTGAACCCTGCGAAGATCCAATCTTCCCAACATGCTATGCTTATTTTACATATACAAATATTGCGAGCAACGCACACACACACACACACATGCATACGCACGCACGCATAAGCACGCGCTCTGCTGACTGCGCAGTTGACGCGGCGATTGCGCTTGGGCTGCAATATGCCTATTGTATGGGAAATTAAATGTCTAATAACTTTTTTTGTGGATGGACTTTCTTAATCAAACTTGCGCAGCGTAATCATGTCATTCATATGTATGTATTTGCCAAAGCACAAGTCTCTAGTATTTGAAATACGAATTTTGCAAATTGGGGGCGAAGGAGGCGTGGCATCCAAAATCCAAAAGTGACAAAATGTCCGCATTCATTACACGGATCTAAACAGTGAATTTGGAGTCTCTAGCTCTTACGGTATGCTTAATAGAAGAAAAGTTATCGATTTTTATCGATAATAAGGAAACGGGATGAGTTATCGAAAATCTAAAAAAAACTCGTACTGCGTAGGCTATAGACGAGTATTCTCTGAAAATTTCAGATCTCTAGCTTTTGTGGTTTACGAGATCGCTGCGTTCACACGGACGGACGGACGGACGGACGGACGGACAGACGGACAGGGCTATTTCAACTCAGCTCATCGAGCTGATCAAGAATATATATACTTTATGGGGTCTGCGATGTCTCCTTCTGCCTGTTACATACATTTCCACAAAAACATTATACCCTGATTTCCCATTTTCAATGGGTTCAGGGTATAAAAATAATAACTTCGACTTTACATCATTTTTGCAAATTGATTATTTCACCATTGCAGCATGGTTTTGTTCAAAATCGATCTACTTCTACTAATCTTTTAGAATTTACTTCCCTAGTCAATGACAGTTTTTTAAATAAAATGCAGACTGATGTTAAATAAACTGATTTCAGTAAAGCATTTTACTATATATATATATTACTTCAAAAGCTTGTGTTCAGGCATGAACATAAAGAAACAGCCGAAGATCATAAACATGTAATCTACGCACTCACGACTAGGTTGAAGTACATAGAAATGATAAGGGTCACACATGTAGAATCTATAAATAGGCTAAGTACGCAAAGACCTACGCTGACCTTTACGAACTCTGCGATAGACTAAGAATAAATAAGCATCTACGCTGAGTCTTACACACTCTGCAATAGAATAAGAATAGATAAAGACCAACGCTGAACTTCACAAGCTCAGCAAGAGATAAGCTATATTTTTTTAGAGTTGAAATTATGCATGAGTCAGTATATAAAGCACTGGCTTGAAATGTGAAAGTGTTTTACAAAATTTTTCTTGTTTCTCTTTGGCTTACCAATTTAAGCTGTGAGTAGAGGCACAGCACGATCAACCAGGCGATCAAAACAAAAAACCCTCCAACGGGTCAAGCCAAAGACAACAACAAAAAACAAACTAACTTAACTGTCGTCAAAAGTGGTCGAGTTGCTAAAGAAGCAATCAAAGATCCCCAAAAACATCCTGCAGGCCATTGCAAAGAAGGATGTATTATCACTGATTGATAAGCTGGCAGCAGAATTCACTGCCAATCACTTATCACTGGTAAAAATTGGTACTGTCGATCATCAATATTTTAAGGGGAAAATATATGATGCCATAATGGAAAACATCAGGACGTATAAAGAGTCCTTGATGAAGGTCGAAGTTGCCGACCACGCTATGGACACCGACCAACCAGGATCTAGCAAGCAAATGCAACCGGAAACATCCGAGGCAAATAACAGTCAGCAGGAAGAAATGTCTTCACGACGAAGTGTCAGCCCAATGGATGTGATGGTAGACCTTGTACATAAAAGAGCTCAAAAAGTAAGGCAGCACATTGCAGAAGTGTATGAAAACCTTGAGCTCAGCAACCAGGAAGAAATGTTGGAGTACAAAGACAAGTTAAATTTCCTATGGAACAAAGTCCAGTCAACGTTCACGGATTTAGAAGCAAAGTACGAAAAATTTGCTTTCGAAATCGAAGAAATCGATGAACTGGGGTGCAATGTCAACCTACTGACAAAGAAGCTGAACAGAAAAATAGGTTACTTGCACAACATAAAAGAAGACGTTCCAGAGCTGCCAAAAGTGGATCTTCCTCATTTTAATGGAAATTCCAAAGAGTGGCCAACGTTCTTCGAGCTGTTCTCCGAGGTAATTCACAGCAGGAAGGATATCAGCGATACAAGGAAGCTGAACTATCTGAAATCTTGCCTCAAAGGAGAAGCCAAAATGGTAGTAGGCCATTTATTAATTGGATCGTCTGCTAGCTATAATGCAGCGTGGGAGCTAATATGCAAGCGCTACGAATATAAGCGCAAAATATTTGCTAACGCCGTTAACCAGCTAGTGGACATGGAACTGCTGAAGAACAATGATGAAGGCAGAATCCGCAAGTTCTTGGACACAGCAACTGAGTGCATCTTTATCACCAAAGAAAAAGGAAAAATTGGTAATGATGCTGATGCTTTATTCGCTCAGATTTTGCTGAGGTGATTCTCGGCGGAAGTCCTGCAGCTTTACGAGCAGCATGTAAAGAAAGCCAGAGAAATTCAGTCCTTGAACAATGTGCTGGAGTTTATTGAGCAACTATACAACTCTGTAGACTCAGTGCAAAAGAGTGCCGGCCATACGTCAATGGAAACGAAGAAAACGAGCTACAAAAGATGCCTTTTTTGCCAACTGGATGGCCACGACTTAACCAGATGCCAGGAATTTAGAGCCGAGCCTGTTAAAAAACGCAAGGAGTTTGTGTTTAAAAACGAACTATGCTTTAAATGTCTTGGCACTCATCTCATTAAAGATTGCATAAAGGATTGGACTTGCAATCAATGCTCTAAGTCTCACAACGATTTGCTTCACGAGGATGCAAACGAGACCGTCAGCAGCAATTCTTTAAAAGAAAATAAAGGGCAAAACACGTTGCTGGCAACTGCGCTCATTCGGATTAAAAATAAATCTGGAAAATACGAGCGGCTAAGGGCTCTTATTGATGGAGGTTCACAAAGAACCTTGATATCGGAAGAAGCCGCACAACAGCTCAAACTGCGCCGAATCAAACGGAACGTGGAAGTTCAGGGAATTTCACAGAGTGTGGAAGTACTTAAAAGTATCGTTTGCTTAACGATCAAACCAATCGTTAAAAGCAAATTCGTTACAACACTGCAGGCACTTGTTATGCCAACTCCAGAGAACTCTACCGAGCAACAAAATTGACATGGATGTCAATAAAGATTGGATGGGCTGTGAGCTAGCAGACCCACACTTTAACGAGCCCAGTACTATTGATGTTGTCATTGGCGCTGATTTACTCCCCCTAATAATGTTGGGAAAAGTAAAGAAAATAAACAACACTCTGGGACAAAAGACTGAACTTGGATGGATTGTTTCTGGCAACATAGCTAGACCATCAAGCAACAAGATAATCAGCGCAATAAAACTCTCGAAAAAAGGCTATGGCAAAACTACTGCAAAAGGAGCTGCAGGAGAAGCTATAACAACATCAAGGAGAGAAGGAGGAAAATCTAGAATGCAAAAAATGGCAACTGGAAAAGGAAGATCAAAAGCAGAGGGAGCAACAATGGATGTAATACCAAAACAACCCGATGCAACTGCCAAAGCAGTCACCGCCAGGAGATATCTTAAAGAAGCCTACAGCTCGATCGCCAAGAAGCAACGTAACGAGACGCCGCGACCGGATGAGCATGAAGCCGATGCTAACACAACTGGGGTTCGTCGTTCCAGACATGGTCAAGTGCCGCTGTGCTATACCTGGATGCACAGCGTAAGCGATCCCTTCCAGTTTATACGGAAGGTAATGGACGCACCCAAGAAGTCATCGGCACACAAATCCAAAAGGCGAGAAGGTGCGACTGCTGATGGAGGACGTTCCATGGTGAACAGACCACTGGCTGTCATTTTCTGGCCCCCGCAGAATGTTCAGGCATGAACATAAAGAAACAGCCGAAGATCATAAACATGTAATCTACGCACTCACGACTAGGTTGAAGTACATAGAAATGATAAGGGTCACACATGTAGAATCTATAAATAGGCTAAGTACGCAAAGACCTACGCTGACCTTTACGAACTCTGCGATAGACTAAGAATAAATAAGCATCTACGCTGAGTCTTACACACTCTGCAATAGAATAAGAATAAGAAAAGACCAACGCTGAACCTAAGCTATATGTTTATACCCTGAACCCATTGAAAATGGGAAATCAGGGTATAATGGTTTTGTTGAAATGTATGTAACAGGCAGAAGGAGGCGTGGCAGACCCCATAAAGTATATATATTCTTGATCAGGGCGACGAGCTGAGTTGATTTAGCCCTGTCCGTCTGTCCGTCCGTCCGTCCGTCCGTCCGTCCGTCCGTCTGTCCGTCTGTCCGTATGTTTGAACGCGTCGATCTTAGAATCTATAAGAGCTAGAGACTTGAAATTTTTTATGTAGGTCCGTGTATAGAACGCGCAGATCGAGTTTGTTTCAAAAAATCGATAAATTTGCTCTTTTTAAAGTTATCGTTTTAAAACGTTATCGAAAAGCAGTTATAAATTTATATCTCCCACATCTTTAGAGTTAGGGTCTCCAAATTTTGTATTTAGTATTACGTGGAGTTTATACAATTTTGATTTTTGTCAAATTTTGGATACCATCCCCCCTTTCCTTCCCTTCCCCCCAAATTTGTAAAAACCGTATTTCAAATACTAGAGACTTGTGCTTTGGCAATTACATACATATGAATGACATTATTACGCTCTGAAAGTTTGATTAAGAAAGTCCAACTACAAAGAAACTTATTCAACAATTAACTTCCCATAATATAGCCACACTGCAGCCCAAGCGCAGACGCTGCGCTAACTGCGCAGTCAGCAGAGCGCGTGTTTATGCGTATGTGTATGTGTGTATGTGTGTGTCCATGTATTGCTTGTATACATGTATATGTTAAATAAGCATAGAATGTTTGGAGTATCGGCTCTTCGCAGGGTTCAGGGGATCTCCTAGTCGGGTACCGCCGACTAGAGCTTTCTTACTTGTTAGAGTTGAAATTATGCATGAGTCAGAAGAATAAATTTAATATACTACTGATCACCAACACAGCAAGTCTATTCAGCTTGATCACTTAGGATTTTCCCCTAAACTTCTTTCTTGGATCATCCTATTTAAAGAGCAGAACCCAAAGAGTTGTGTTGAGAACAGCTTTTTCGAAACTTGTTTTCATTTTGTCGGGTGTACCTCAGGGTAGTCATTTGGGTCCGTTACGTTTTTCCCTATTTATAAATGACCTTCCAAACCGTATATCGAATTGAAAGATATTTCGTATTCTAATACACTTGATCATCTACGCCTACAATATGATCTTAATTCCTTTCAACTTTGGTATGTGGATAATCGGTTGCATTTAAATTGCTGTAAATGTATGATAATGACCTTCTGTCGTACTATTTAATATTTTTATTTTATTTTATAGAGTTGGATATAATTAAAATTAAAATCTAACTTAATTTTAACAGCACTGGCTACTAGGGCCTTCGGCTTTAACTTATCCTATGCATTTACATTTATATACATATTTACATTATTTTTTGGTTGGGAACTAAATGAGGTGGTATACATTTGTTATTTTTAGAAACTTGATTATTGAGCATATGTTTTCAGGGGTTGGGTTTGAGAGTAAGGATATGGGGCAACTGTTGTGGAAGATTTGGGTTTTCAGGTGGGAAGTTGCGGGACAGTTAAAGAAAATATGTTGGATGGTGAGGTCTGTTGTGGTGTTGCAGTTGGGGCATGGGATTATGTTGTCAGGGTTGATATATTGTTGTTTTGAAAGTCTTGTGTGTCCTAGTCGGAGTCTTAGTATTTTTACTTGGTCGCTGCGTGTTATAATTTCTTGTTTTATGTTTTTTAAGTAATACGTTGTGTGTGTCAGGCTGTTGAGTTGCTGATACCAACTGTTGCACACTTCTATATTTTGATGGAGTTTTTTGGATGATTCGTTGGCAAGGAATTTGTGGATATCTTTGGAATTGAAGTTTGGGGTGTAGTGGAGGGGCATTTTGGCTGTGGATTTGGCCGTAATATCGGCAAGCTCATTCCCATCGATGCCACAGTGGCTGGGTACCCAGAACAGTTTTATTTTGGGGGCAGATTTTGTCAGGAGTGTTCTTATGGTTGCGGGATATAAGTTGTTGTTGTTGGTGTTGGAGATGGATTTTAGGGACGAGAGGAAGTCGGAGCAAATGATGTATTTTCCTGTTCTTTTTTTTTGGATCAGTTCTATGGCATGGAGAATAGCTATGGTTTCGGCGGATAGGATGGATGAGTAATGGGGTAGGATACATCTTTTTAGGACTTCATTTTCTGTAGTAATGGCAAAAGTGGCTGTGTCATTTTGCAGTGAGCCGTCGGTGTAAATGAATGTATGGTCTTTGTATATATGTTTGAGATTGACGAATTGTTGTCTATATGTGCTGGGAGGTGTGTGAGGTTTGCTGAATTGATGTAGTGTGGTGTTGATGAGGGAAGCGGGAAATAACCATGAGGGGGTGATTGTTTTGTTTGGAGGTGGAAGGTAGGGGATATTGTGTTCTTTGCATGAATTTATTATTTTTTGCACTGTTGATGTTAATTTGCTGTTTCTATGGTTGCAGTTCCGTTTGATGTATTTATGGAGTGGGGAGTCTGAGCTATTTAGGAGTGTTTTGTAGGATTTGGCTGTGATGAGGTCTCTTTTTTGTTCTATTGTGGGTATATTTGATTCGAAAAGCAAGTTGGGGATAGGGGTTGAGCGTAGTGCTCCAAGGGATATGCGGATTGCGGCGTTAAATAAGGTTTTAAGTCTATTGAGGGTTGATTTGGGGGCATGGCCGTATATGAAAATCCCATATTCTATTTTTGATAAAAGCGTAGCTTTTGTAGTGTTTATGAGGGTATGGGTGCTGCAATTTTGTTTGGGATTGGCAAGGAATTTTATTATATTTAGTTTTTTTGTTAGAGCCGGTTGTATTGCTTTTATATGGGAGTCCCATCTATATTTATTATTTAGTGTTAGGCCTAAGATTTTTAGGCTGGAAACGGAGGGAATGGGGGTGTTGTTGGACGATATGGTGCAAATGCAATTATGCCTTCGGCAAATGTGGAGGTGTTTTGATTTGTTGAGTGCGAGTGATGCTCCTGAATATGAGCACCATTCGTGGATTTGGGCAAAGAGGCTGTCAAGGTTATGGGATAGGTTTTTTTCTTTATTGAGGGGTATAAATAGGAAAAAATCATCGGCATAGGCGCAGAATTGCAGCTCCCTATGTAAGCCGATGATGTTGGAAAGGTAGTTGTAGGCAATTAGGAAAAGGATGAGGGATATTGGGGATCCCTGAGGGATGCCGTTGAAGAGTGGATAGGGGCGGGTTATTATGTTTTTAATTTTTATTTTTATTTTCCTATTATTCATGAAGTTTTTTATGTAGTTTATTATTTTTGGGCCGACTTTCCACCTGATGAGTTGGTCCAAAACCGTATGCACCCCAACTCTGTCGAATGCTCTTGAAAAGTCAAGGGCAATGACGGAGGTGTGCTTCTTGGCTTGCAGCGACTTAGTTATCAGGTGGTCTGCGAGGAGCAGACCGTCTGCAACTGACTTGCCGTGCTTAAAACCTGTCTGGTTTGGGTGTATCAGTCTGTTTTGGGTGACAAACCACCATAGGCGTTTGGCTATTATTTTTTCCAGTGTTTTTGATAGGCAGCAGTTGAGGGAGATTGGTCTATAGTTATTGATTATTGTTTTATTTGAATTGGGTTTTAGGATAGGGATGACTAGGCTGGTTTTAAAGGTTTGAGGGATGTGGTTGTTGAAAATATTATTGAAAAGGTTTTTTATTCTGATCTTTAGGGCCTAGGAGGTGTTTTTTATTATGGGATAGGATATTCTATTTAGTCCGGGAGTTGTTCCTTTGAGGGTCTGTAATGAGGATAGTAATTCAATCATTGTAATTTCGGATTCTATTGTTTGTGCTCTCGAGTTGGGTATGTAGTTAATTGGTTTATTGGAGTATTTGTTCGTAGTAAAGATTTGGTGGAAATTTTCGTCTTTTGAGTGGTCTGACCAGTGTTTAGCAAAGAGATGGGCTATATGGGTTGTGTCTGTTGTGAGTAAGTTGTTTGTTGTGTCTGTTATACAGTGTATAATTTTGGTTGGGTTAAGTCCGCAGAGGCGTCGGATGTTAGCCCAAATTTTGTCAGAGGGGGTACTGGGTTGGATTGTCGACGTGAAGGTTGTCATAGCTTTTGTTTTTGTCATTTTAAGTTCTCTTCGAAACATTGCATTAGCTTTCTTATATTTTATAAGATTGTCCATGCTACTATTCCGCTTAAAATTTTGCCACGTTTTAAATTTATTTGTTCTTAGTTGGGTCAGGGTCTTATTCCACCAGGGGGTGTTTTTGCTGTAGTGGTGTGGAGTTGTTTGGGGTATGCTGTGATGGGCAGCTTGCAGTATTATCTTGTTTATGGCTGCGGCCTCTTTATTAATGTTAGTAGATGTGGGTATGATTTCATTTATATTTTCTGTTAGTTTCGTGAAGAGTGGCCAGTCGGCTTCTTTTATTTTGAAAAAGGTACGGGAAAAGTTTGTTGTTTGTGTTTGAGGGAACAATGAGATTAGGATTGGAAAGTGATCGCTTCCGTGTAGGTCGTCGAAAATTTTCCAGGTAGTGAATGGTGTGATTTGGGGGGAGCATAGAGAGAGGTCTAGGTGCGTGAATGTATTGTGAGTGGAGAAGTGGGTTGGGGAGCCGTCGTTAAGTATGGTGAGGTTAGCGTTATGGACAAATTTTGCTAAAATTCTGCCTCTCTTGTTGTCCTGAGGTGAGCCCCAGCTATGGTGTCTACAGTTAAAGTCGCCTAGGATAATTTGGTTGGTGTTGGTGTTATTTGTCTCAAAATGGTCGCTTAGGTTTTTAGGTGTGAAGGCTTTGTTGGGCGGGATATATGCTGAAAATATGTTGATTTTTGTTTTTGACAAGATTTCTATTGCAAGGGTTTCTAATTGTGTAGGTTGGCTTAATTGTTTGTGTTGTATGGACTTGTGGACTAATATCGATACGCCACCAAATCGATTGGAGGCTGTATTTGTGTAAATTTGGAAGTTTATGGGGATGGGAATGGGGGCGTTTTTGTTGTAATAGTGTGTCTCTTGGAGACATATGATTTGTGGTGAGCATTGTTTTATAATAGTTAAGAGTTCGTTATAGTTGTTTGTGTATCCTTTTATGTTCCATTGTATTATTTTTAACATTGCTATAGTTTAAAGTATTAGTTTATGCTATTGGGTATTGGTTTTTTTTTTTTTTCTTTTTGTTTTGGTTTGTTTTGTTTTGTTTTTGTTTTGTTTTTTTTTTTTTTTTTTTTATATGGATTTGCTGTCGCTGTTGGTTGTGTGTTGGTTTTTGTTTGGGAGTTTAGTTTTTGTTTTTGTTTTGGAGGGCTTAAAGTTAGTAGTTAGAGTGCTAGACTTATCTTTAGTAAATATTCTAAGTTTGAGATCTTCAGTGGATTGTGATGTGTAAGATTTGTTTTCCACGTTGGGGAGGTTGGCTTCAGTTTCCATGTCTTCTGTTATGGTTTGATGTTGATGGTGTTGTTATTGTTGTTGATGTGCTTTTTGATGTGCTTTGGGTGTTGTTTCTGTTGATCGGGCTGTGGTTGATTGTGTTGTCGCTGCGCTAGGTGGAGAGTTTCCTAGCTGTTGCATCGTGTTGGTTGGTGTGTGCGTGTATTGGGTCTTGGGTAGTGTGGTGGTTGGTGTGTGTGTTGTTGTTGTGTGTGTTGTTGTTGTGTGTGGTGCTGACTGTGCTAGTGTTTTAGCGTAGGTATTTTGTTGGTTGTGCCTTTTGTGATATATATCAACTGCAGTTTTGTGATCCACTTTTTCCGTTATTTTTATTGCTGTCAACTCTTGTTGTTTTAGAAAAGTAGGGCATTTGCGATCGAGTGGACTGTGTTGATGGTCGACTTCTGCGTTGTTTTTGCAATTCAGGCATCTTTGTGGATTATTGCATAGTTCTCCTTCGGTGGTGTGCTTGTTTTCTGAGCACTTTTTGCAGGTCTCAGAACTTTTGCAGGTGGTTGCAGGGTGTCCGAAGCGGAGACAGTTTTTGCATCGCAGTGGGAAGGGGATGTAGGGTCGCACGCGGACAGATTCGTAGCCAATTTTAATTGTCTCAGGCAGTTTATGTGTTGCGAAAGTGATCGTGATGAGTCCGGTTTCTACGAGTATGTTGTCTTCTTGGTTTGTGTTGTTTGGTTGTCTTTTTAAAATTTTGCGAACTTCGGTTACTTTTTGTGTTTTTAGTTCTTCTTGTATTACGTTTTCACTTATGTTCCGTAGATCATTGCAGTATATTTCACCTTTGGAAAAATTTAGTGTTTTGTGTTCTGTTGCTGGAATGTCGATGTTTGTCATTTTGGTAAGTCTGAGTAGTTTTGTAGCTTGCAAATTGTTTTTGGTTTTATTAAGTAGGGAGCCGTCTCTTGTTTTTTTGCATGTTTCTACTTCTCCTCCACAGGCATAGTCTATGGTTTTTTTTATTACGAACGGTGCCACTTTTTCAAATGATTCATTATCGTTTCGTTTTAAACCAACGTATTTGGGTTCGCTTAGATGTGTGTTTTTATATTTGCTTATGTCCGGCGGTTCGTGCATGGTTGTTGTTGTTGGGCTAAGCCCGGTGTAACTGTTGTAGCGTGTGTTTGTTTTTGGTTTTTTTTGTTTTGATTTTTTCCTTTTCGGTTTGATATTCGTTCGTCGCGCGTTTGCTGATAAGTTTTTGCTAATGCGTTTGCGAAGCGGGGTTTTGACGCAGCACGTCTTATCTCCTGAGAGGTTGAAGTGATACTGACTATTTAATATATTTCTAATTATTCAATAAGGGATAAGCAGAGCGCGTGCTTATGCTTGCGTGCGTATGCATGTATGTGTGTGTTGCTCGCAATATTTGTATATGTAAAATAAGCATATAATGTTGGGAAGATTGGCTCTTCGCAGGGTTCAGGATATCTCGTAGTCGAGCAGTCTCGACTAGAGCACTCATACTTGTTTTAAATAAATAAATAAATAAATGTTGGAATGCATTCAGGCATTCATTTGTACAATAAAACATTTTTTTTACATAACCTAGTTAGGTTCCGGTGAACTTTTTAAAAAAACGTGTTTACTAATTGGAATAGCAATGAATCTTCTAGTGCTGTCCGCATCATGTGGACTGGATAGTTTGTTATCTGGCAATACTCCTTTTTCTGTGCATTTATGACCAAGGAAGGTCACTTTGTGCATACAAAATTAACATTTTTTGGATGTAATATTTTATAGTATTTCCTATATATGTTAAAAACACCTATTAAATTTTTCGGAATAACCATTAAGTCATCCATATAAGGGAATGCTTTCGAAGATGTGTAATTAAAGAATGTAGTGGTTCGCTTCAGACACCATTACTAAAACTATTTAATTGTCGCTGGAAACCTCTATCGCTGTAAACCTCTGTTTTTCCGTCTATTTGGAAAGAGTCTTTCATCATGCCTCTATATAAAAAAGGTGGGAGGTCTGACATTTCTAATTATAGAGGTATTGCAAAACTGCTATTCCAAAATTATTTGAAAAAATAATACCATCTAGCTTATAACATTTTTGCAAATCGATTATTTCACCATCGCAGCATGGTTTTGTTCAAAATCGATCTACTTCTACTAATTTATTAGAATTTACTTCCCTAGTCAATGACAGTTTTTAAATAAAATGCAAACTGATGTTATATATACTGATTTCAGTAAAGCATTTGACTCAGTACACCACGATATATTACTTCAAAAGCTTAATCACTTAGGATTTTCCCCTAAACTTCTTTCTTGGATTTCATTCTATTTAAAAGGCAGAACCCAAAGAGTTGTGTTGAGAACAGCTTTTTCGAAACTTGTTTTCGTTTCGTCGGGTGTACCTCAGGGTAGTCCGTTGGGTCCGTTACTTTTTTCCCTATTTATAAATGACCTTCCAAACCGTATATCGAATTGAAAGATATTTATGTATGCAGACGACGTAAATCTTTGTCTTTCGTATTCTAATGCACTTGATCATCTACGCCTACAATATGATCTTAATTCCTTTCAACTTTGGTATGTGGATAATCGGTTGCATTTAAATTGCTCTAAATGTATGACAATCACCTTCTGTCGTACTATTCCATATGTTGCTAATTATTCAAATAATAATTATTCCTTGCAACGTTTTTTTTTCAGTCAAAGATCTTGGTGTACTTTTTGACTCGAAACTTAATTTCAATTCTCATATCTTAACTATCATAAATGAAGCCAAAAGTGTTCTTGGCTTTATTAAACGTTGGGCAAAAGAATTCAAGGATCCATTCATTACCAAACTTCTTTATGTTTCGCTGGTAGGACCTATTTTAGAATACTGTTCAATTATATGGTCTCCTCAGCCTTCCATCATTAATCAATCGTAGAACTGTCCTGGGGATTATTTTTCTACATAATTTGATTATTAGTAATATTGACTCGTCTTGCCTGTTATTGAAACTTAATTTTTCTGTTCCTTGCAGAACAACCAGACACTTTCGTCCGTTCTATTTATCATTGTGGACTTGGGATTATTTTATGTGTTAACTACAATAAATTTTATCAAGTGTTTTGCTCTGAACTCTCTCAACCTTTAATTAAATGCTTGCTTTCAGATCAACTTAGGAAAATCACACACAGTGCCCAGGAGTGACCAGGTGCACAAATTTGACGACCTGCAAGATCTTCAAAATTGTGTAGTGATTTCCCAATCCTTTCTTTTCTTTGTATTTCTCTCTCCTGTTCTTATTCTGTTTGCTTTTATTAATATTTTCAATTTTCTTTTAATCTTTACTTTTATAGTTATTATTTAATAATTATACTTAAGAGTCTATAATAAATATTTTATAAGTTTCTATTAACACTTTCTATCTTTTGTAGTTCAATAATATCACTGACCATACAAGGCTATGAATCGGGGCATAGCTGGCCGGACTGGCAAATAAAATACCCCCATCGGGTTGGTGGTATTATTGAAATATTTTGTGTTCTTTTAGGCTATAACTTATTTGTTTAGTTTATCTTTAAGTTTGACTCTCGTTTTGTCAATATCCTTTTTTTAAATAAATAAATAAATAAATAGTTCCGAGTTACTCATCATTCGCGCACATCTACAGTGGAGTCGCTGTCCAGTGCGCGAGGATCGGTCGGGCAAACCCTACCGAAGCCCAACCCCGGACGGCCGATAAATCCAGTAACGTAGCAGAAGTCTATTAAGTTGAATTTTCAAAAAGAAAAGCCCGTATATATGCATGCCCCTTTTATACCCTCTGCTGCCGCCAGCGGAGTGTCAGAAATTAACGGATCCTGCACAAACTCGTTCTCTCACTTTCTACAGGTCACGCTCTTCCAACACTCGGGCCTTATTGCTGAATGTGTGGCATTATTGTTACATCTCTAATGCATTTCGCAGACACTCTCTCTTTCCTTTCGCATGCCCTTTTTTGTTGTTGGCCGTTTTGCATGTCGCTAGCATCGACACCTTCGTATCGTCTCGTGCGCTAGCGATAGTGCGTAGCTGACAAAGTTCAGTCGCCTTTCGCAGCGGTTCTTGAACTGTGGGCGCTCTGTGTTGTTGTTGAGCAATTTCATGCTGGCGTTGTTTTGTTTGTGTGTGTGCGCGTTCTTCTTCGCCGTTTATGTGTGTGCGCGCGCAACTTAAACGGTTTCTGCCGTGCCTGTTGTTGTTGTGCCCTTTCCCGTTTCGTGCTTGCACGTGCGATTAAAACATTTTGTTGTTGCGCTCGCAACATTTCGGCTTCACGGTATCACGTATTGCCGCTATTCTTTCAGGTTGGATGGCGGTTTCAACTCCGCAATTGCGGCCACTTTCTCTGGGTCCGTGCGAATGCCATGTTCCGACACCTTATGGCCCAACACCTCAGATAGCTGCCCGCAAATTGCGCGATCACGGTCTTCACCGTGCGATTTGCCCTTTCGGTGGGATTTTCCTGGGGCGTGTATGGCGCTGTCAGGTGGTGGTGTACGCCTCGCTCGTCCAGGAACACCGTGAATGCGCGACTCATGACCTGACTGCCTTTTTCGGTGATGAGCACCTTTGGCACGTCAAATCGTGTCAATATCCTCTCCCGGAACGCCTTTTAGAGCGTCACCGTGTTTGCGATTCTCAATGGCACCATCTCCGTCCATTTGGAGAAGCGATCGTATCTCGCGGCCACCCGAGCTATTGTTATCCGGCTCCCAGGTGGCCAGCGGTGGCTGCGTCGTGGTTCTCCTTCAGAACTTGTTTGCGCCGCTCCGTCGGCACACACAGTTTCCACGCAACCACGTCCTTGTGGCCGGCTTGGTGCGGCTTCTTCTCTGTAGCCTGAGAAGTTTTTTGGGTTTCTGCGTAGGTCCTGGCACAGCTTGGCAATCCAGCGACATCCTGTCCCAGTTGGTTTGACTTTAATAATAGCGCATCGCCTCCATCGGCGTCTGCGGACTTATTTTCATCCTGCAGACAGCCACTGACAGCCTCTATTCAACGGCCATGCTCCGGTGGTATTCCTTCTCATCCGGGCTCTCAGCGTCGTTCATGGCCATCAGCCGCGTCCTATGGTCCCGCTGTTGCTGCCACAACTTTTCTCGATCCTTTTCCAGATCTTCACACTCGTTCGCCAGCAGTATCAGCTCCATCAGGCTACGGAACTGATATGGACGAGCATATGCGCGCAGATCGGGCAAACCATTGTAACAAATAGTTTTTAGCTCACAATCCACCGCATAGCGTAGTGGCCGCATCAAGGTTTGCATCTCCACCATGTAAACTTTGAAGTGCTCGCCCATCATCTGCCTCCGTCGCGCAACCTCGTCCTTTAACTCCTCCATACAGTCCCTGGGCAGAAGGAACTCCTGGAAGCTTCTGACGAATGTTTGCCACGATGTCCAGTGCCTGTTGTTGGCCACGTAACATTTTAAGGTCATGCCTTTGAGCAGCTCTGGCATCGCCCTCGGGATCAGGTCCAGATCCAAACCATATGTGTCAGCCGACCACTCCACTTGCTCCAGAAACTAAAGCGGTTTCGTTGTGCCATGGAAGCGGAAGCCCCATTCTCGCACCTGCTTGGCGAACTTTGGGTACTCCAGCGCTGTGCAGCTCGGTCGTGCCCTTTTTTTCTAGTTGCGGGGTGGATGTGGCTCTCCATGATGGTGGATGGCATAGACAATCGTGCCACGCTCACGATCTCGTCTTGCTCTCTCAGCTCGTCTTCCACGACAACGGTCAGCGCTTCGTCTCTCAGCGGCGAACGGTGTCCGTGAAGGTTCGCAATCTCCGCGATCCTAATAGAATAGGGAATGCTTCCCTCATTCATCGTGACCCACTCGCCGAACTGCATCCGCATTGTGTCCAGAGTGCCAGTCAATCTTACACCGAACTCGATCCCGTAGCGCAGCACATCCTCTTCTTGAGGTACCATTATGCACTTTGACTCTTAATTATCGCAGGGCCCCACGTTGGGTGAAAGTTGTAACGAACCTATGAATGGTACTGAACTCTTGGGTCTCCAAGGATCCGCTTGAGCAGTCCATATGACGCCAGGATCCGCACTGTGTACTCCGGCGTTTCGTCTACGGCTGGACTCGCTCACAAGCACACCTGAGATCTTCTCAAGCTACAGTCACCACTCTTTCGCACAGCTACACAAACGTTACCTCTACTTCTGTTCCAGGATCCGCCACTAATGCTATAGATTCAACCGTGCTGCACCAATGTCCTCAATAGGCGTCTGAGATATCCCTCGTAGATATCTTTCTCGTAGATATCTTTTCCCACGATGTCCTTCCACCTGAAGTCTTTTATAGCGTGTCCTTCCGATATCACTGTTCTTTTGGCTGAACACTTCTACTCGCGTTGTTCCTCCGCACTTAATACTTGCACTTTGCTTTTCCACTTGTTTTACTCTCTTTTTGACTAACCCCGGGCCGAGTTGCGGGCGCTTTTTTTTAGCAGCGACGCAGGCCCTGTCTGCCGCTCGTGTCCACTGTAACGGCAGCATCACGTGATTTGGCACGACGCCAAATCGCGCCAAATCAGCGTGTAAGCCTTTCATTGGCCAAAGCACCGTTATTGGCATACGAGTGAAAGCATACACTACTTTCTCGCCGCCACAAACGGTACTTCCGCCTGATGATAGACGTGCGACATAATGATCGACGTGTGACAGACGCGAGCCAACCGCTGAATACATAAGAGCGACAGAGACGGACTAAATCGGACTCTGAGTATTTTCCAATCGCGAGGACCGCTCCTATAGTACTCGCGTCGCTGTGTGGAACAATATATGCAGGCACGCATCTATGCATAAGTGTACAGCAAATACATGCACTCATACATATACTACGTGCCCGTCTATATTGTTCCTCACAGCCTATTACCATGAACAGAAAATGGCGATGAATATGCAGTCACCCTAATACGTGATGTTACAATATATTAAGTAGCCATCCCAGTTGCAAAACGGGAGGAGCTGGAGAGGGCTCGAACTACTTCGAAGGCGGATATTCACTAAAAAAAAAGATTATGTTGCCTGGTTAGTGGGATTTCAAGGGGATCCCTTACTTTGATCTTTTACCGGACAACACCACGCTTAATTGTTTTGTAATCAGCTGGAAAAATTGAGTGATGCACTCAAACCGAAGAGGCCAGAATTGATCAATTGAAAATGTGTGCTCCACCAGGATAATGTGAGATGATGGCTCGCCAAAAGCTGTCGTAGTTTAAATGGGATGTCCTACTTGCACCTTCACCTCAACTCAAGTCGTCAAAAACCACTTGGACAATTTTTGCCAGAAAGGATCAACAATTTTAGGAGCGAATATCTGCCGTGAAAGATGGCCAAAGGTTTTGGGCCGAAATGGTGAATACATAATTTCATATATAATTAAAAAAATCGTGAAAGACCCAATAAATTCGATCTAAAAGAATTACAAGCAAAAGTCCTGAAAAGCACATCCAGGCAACAAAGTAGCCGAAAACAAGTAAGAACGTTGCAGTCGGGTGCTACCGACTTCGGAATACTCATTCACACCCGCACAACTCACGCCCATTGCCACGCCCCCAATTAGTTTGTACATATATCATTTTTTGGAAATCAATAGAGGAGATAAGCAGTAATATCGACATAAATTTTTGATTTTTTCACACAGAATCGGAAAATCGTACAGTTTTTCCCGTTTTGCCACGCCCCCAGTGGGCGTAGACATAATTTGGCTAGTTCTTCGAAGTAGCGAAGGAGTAGTGTGAAATTTGGATGCTTACACTCAAAAAACGCGAAAATTACAGGGTATTTTTTTGCCGGGCATGCCCCAAAAGGGGCGTAAAAATTCTTTTTGTGTCATCGATAGAGGAGCTCACCAGTAACTCAATCATCGAATGAAGCTTCTAGCTCTAAAACTGTAGGAGCTATAAACTTTTGCGGTTTGCCACGCCCTCTATGGGCGTAGATATATCCGCCAATTCGTTTTCATCTTGGGTTGTCAATCCGAGTATATATACCAAATGTTAACTTTCTAGCATCAATAGTGCTCAAAATATTACAGAATTTGAAAAAATAGTAGGCGTGGATATATAGTTTTTTAGGCCATCTTCATAGGATCGTATGGGGAAAATTGAGGGTATACACGAGTATATATACCAAATTGCAAATCCCAAGCTTCAAAACTGTGCAAATGGTTTGCGTTCATACGGAGAGACGGACAGACAGACAGACAAAACCAATATACTCATTCCACTTTGTGAATGAGTATAATAACTGCGCAGAGAATAATAAATTACTTCTGCCAAGGCAAAGTCAAGAAAAATCTTCTAAGCCCAACGTTTATTAAGTCATCAATAATTACAAAGTATTAAATTTTATGCTTAATATCATTTTTGTGGATGGACTTTCTTATTTAGAGCGTGAGTATGTCATTCATATGTGTGTACTTTCCTAAGCACAAGTCTCTAGGATGTGAAATACGGCTTTTACTAATTTGGGAGAAGAAAAGGTATCCAAAATATAACAAAAATCTAAATTGGAAATTTGGAGACTCTAGCTACAAAATTTGGAGACTCTAGTTTCAAAGATGTATGAGATATAATTGTATAACTAAGTCTGTTTTTAGTTTTAAATCGATAACATTTAAATGGGAACAGTTATCAATTTTTTGAAAAAAAGGTTGATCTGCCCCCTATATTGACTCAGCTCGTTGTCTTGATCAAGAACAGATTTACCAGATTTACCTCCTGTCTGTTTTTATACCCTGAACCCATTGAAAATGGGAAATGAGGGTATAATGTTTTTGTGAAAATGTATGTAACAGGCAGAAGGAGACATGGCAGACCCCATAAAGTATATATATTATTGATCGCTCGATGAGCTGAGTTGAAATAGCCCTGTCCGTCTGTCCGTGCGTCCGTCCGTATGAACGCAGCGATGTCGTAAGCCACAAAAGCTAGAGCTCTGATATTTTCAGTGTATACTCGTGTGTATCCTACGCAGTACGATTTTTTTTTAGATTTTCGAAAACTCATCCCGTTTCCTTATTATCGATAAAAATCGATAACTTTTCTTTGTTTTTGTATACCGTAAGAGCTAGAAAATCCCTGTAAGGAATGCGGACATTATGTAATTTTTAAATTTTGGATGGCACGCCCCCTTCGCCGCCTAATTGCAAAAATCGTATATCAAATACTAGAGACTTGTGCTTTGGGAAATACATACATATGAATAACATAAACAATAACATAACGCTGTGAAAGTTTGATTAAGAAAGTCCATCCACAAAAAAAGTTATTAAACATTTAATTTCCCATACAATAGGCATATTGCAGCCCGAGCGCAGTCGCCGCGCTGACTGCACAGTCAGCAGAGCGCGTGCTTATGCGTGCGTATGCATGTGTGTATGTGTGTGCGTTGCTCGCAATATTTGTATATGTAAAATAAGCATAGCATGTTGGGAAGATTGGCTCTTCGCAGGGTTCGTGGTATCTGGTGGTCGAGTTGCTAACGAAGCAAGCAAAGATCCACGAAAACATACAGCAGGCCATTGCAAGGAAGGATGTATTATCAGTGCTTGATAAGTTGGCAGCAGAATTCACTGCCAATCACTTATCACTGGTAAAAATTGGTGTTGTCGACCATCAATATTTTAAGGACAAAATATATGATGGCATAATGGAAAACATCAGGACGTATAAAGAGTCCCTGATGAAGGTCGAAGTTGCCGACCACGCCATGGACACCGATCAACCAGCATCTAGCAAAAACAGGGAAGTGCAACAAGAAACATCCAAGGCAAGAAACAGTCAGCAGGAAGAAATGTCTTCACGACGAAGTGTCAGCCCAATGGATGTGATGGTAGACCTTGCAGATAAGAGAGTTCTAAAAGTAAGGCAGCACATTGCAGAAGTGCATGAAAACCTAGAGCTCAGCAACCAGGAAGAAATGTTGGAGTACAAAGACAAGTTAAATTTCCTATGGAACAAAGTCCAGTCAACGTTCACGGATTTAGAAGCAAAGTACGAAAAATTTGCTTTCGAAATCGAAGAAATCGATGAACTGGAGTGCAATGTCAACCTACTGACAAAGAAGCTGAATAGAAAAATAGGTGACTTGCACAACATAAAAGAAGAAGTTCCAGAGCTGCCAAAAGTGGATCTTCCTAATTTTAATGGAAATTCCAAAGAGTGGCCAACGTTCGTCGAGCTGTTCTCCGAGGTAATTCACAGCAGGAAGGATATCAGCGATACAAGGAAGCTGAACTATCTGAAATCTTGCCTCAAAGGAGAAGCCAAAATGGTAGTAGGCCATTTATTAATCGGATCGTCTGCTAGCTATAATGCAGCGTGGGAGCTAATATGCAAGCGCTACGAAAATAAGCGCTAGTGGACATAAAACTGCTGAAGAACAATGCTGAAGGCAGTATCCGCAAGTTCTTGGACACAGCAACTGAGTGCATCTTTATCACCAAAGAAAAAAGAAAAATTGGTAATGATGCTGATGCTTTATTCGCTCAGATTTTGCTGAGGCGATTCTCGGCGGAAGTCCTGCAGCTTTACGAGCAGCATGTAAAGAAAGCCAGAGAAATTCAGTCCTTGAACAATGTGCTGGAGTTTATTGAGCAACTATACAACTCTGTAGACTCAGTGCAAAAGAGTGCCGGCCATACGTCAATGGAAACGAAGAAAACGAGCTACAAAAGATGCCTTTTTTGCCAACTGGATGGCCACGACTTAACCAGATGCCAGGAATTTAGAGCCGAGCCTGTTAAAAAACGCAAGGAGTTTGTGTTTAAAAACGAACTATGCTTTAAATGTCTTGGCACTCATCTCATTAAAGATTGCATAAAGGATTGGACTTGCAATCAATGCTCTAAGTCTCACAACGATTTGCTTCACGAGGATGCAAACGAGACCGTCAGCAGCAATTCTTTAAAAGAAAATAAAGGGCAAAACACGTTGCTGGCAACTGCGCTCATTCGGATTAAAAATAAATCTGGAAAATACGAGCGGCTAAGGGCTCTTATTGATGGAGGTTCACAAAGAACCTTGATATCGGAAGAAGCCGCACAACAGCTCAAACTGTGCCGAATCAAACGGAACGTGGAAGTTCAGAGAATTTCACAGAGTGTGGAAGTACTTAAAAGTATCGTTTGCTTAACGATCAAACCAATCGTTAAAAGCAAATTCGTTACAACACTGCAGGCACTTGTTATGCTAAAACTCCAGAGAACTCTACCGAGCAACAAAATTGACATGGATGTCAATAAGGATTGGATGGGCTGCCAGCTTGCAGACCCATATTTTAACAACCGGTACTATGATGTTGTCATTGGCGTTGATTTACTCCCCCTAATAATGTTGGGAAAAGTAAAGATAATAAACAACACTCTGGGACAAAAGACTGAACTTGGATGGATTGTTTCTGGCAACATAGCTAGACCATCAAGCAACAAGATAATCAGCGCAACAAAACTCTCGAAAAAAGGCTATGGCAAAACTACTGCAAAAGGAGCTGCAGGAGAAGCTATAACAACATCAAGGAGAGAAGGAGGAAAAACTGGAAAGCAAAAAATGGCAACTGGAAAAGGAAGATCAAAAGCGGAGGGAAGCAACAATGGATGTAATACCAAAACAACCCGATGCAACTGCCAAAGCAAGCACCGCCAGGAGATATCTTAAAGAAGCCTACAGCTCGATCGCCAAGAAGCAACGTAACGAGACGCTGCGACCGGATGAGCATGAAGCCGATGCTATCACAACTGGGGTTCGTCGTTCCAGACATGGTCAAGTGCCCCTGTGCTATACCTGGATGCACAGCGTAAGTGATCCCTTCCAGTTTATACGGAAGGTAATGGACGCACCCAAGAAGTCATCGGCACACAAATCCAAAAGGCGAGTAGGTGCGACTGCTGATGGAGGACGTTCCATGGTAAACAGACCACTGGCTGTCATTTTCTGGCCGCAGAATGGTCAGGAATGAACATAACGAGATAGCCGAAGATCATAAACATGTCATCTACGCACTTAACGACTAGGTTGAAGTACGTAGAAATGAGAAGGGTCACATGTTTGGAATCTATAAATAGGCTAAGTACACAAACATTAACGCTGAGCCTTACAAACTCCGCGATAAGTTAAAAGTACACAAACACCAACGATGAGCCTTACAAACTCTGCGATAGGCTAAGAATAGATAAATACCAACGCTGAGTCTTACAAACTCAGCAATAGATAAGCTAGATTTAAGGGTTGAAATTATGCATGAGTCAGTATATAAAAATACTGGCTCAGAAGAATAAAATCAATATACTACTGATCACTAATACAGCAAGTCTATTCAAGATATGAGTATTAAAACTAAGTTTTGAGTCGAAAAGTATACCAAGATCTTTGACTGAAAAAATACGTTGCAAGGAATTATCCCTAATTGAATAATTAGCAATATATGAAATAGTACGACATAAGGTCATTATCATACATTTAGAGCAATTTAAATGCAACCGATTATCCACATACCAAAGTAGAAAGGAATTTAGATCATATTGTAGGCGTAGATGATCAAGTGTATTAGAATACGAAATATCTTTCAATTCGATATACGGTTTGGAAGGTCATTTATAAATAAGGAAAAAAGTAACGGACCCAAATGACTACCCTGAGGTACACCCGACAAAATGACTCTCTCTCAACACAACTCTTTGGGTTCTACCCTTTAAATAGGATGAAATTCAAGAAAGAAGTTTAGGGGAAAATCCTAAGTGATCAAGCTTTTGAAGTAATATATCATAGTGTGCTGAGTAAAATGCTTTACTGAAATCAGTTTATTTAACATCAGTCTGCATTTTATTTAAAAACTGTCATTGACTAGGGAAGTAAATTCTAAAAGATTAGTAGAAGTAGATCGATTTTGAACGAAACCATGCTGCAATGGTGAAATAATCAATTTGCAAAAATGTTTAAGGTAGATGTTATTGTTTTTTCAAATAATTTTGGAATAGTAGAAAGTTTTAAATACCTCTATAATGAGATATGTCAGACCTCCCACATTTTTATACCCTGAACCCATTGAAAATGGGAAATCAGGGTATAATGTTTTTGTGAAAATGTATGTAACAAGCGGAAGGAGACATGCCAGACCCCATAAAGTATATATATTCTTGATCAACTCGATGAGCTGAGTTGAAATAGCCCTGTCCGTCTGTCTGTCCATCCGTCCGTCCGTCCGTCCGTCCGTCCGTCCGTCTGTCCGTCCGTTCGTCCGTGTGAACGCAGCGATCTCGTAAACCACAAAAGCTAGAGATCAGAAATTTTCAGAGAATACTCGTCTGTAGCCTACGCAGTACGAGTTTTTTTTTTAGATTTTCGATAACTCATCCCGTTTCCATATTATCAATAAGAATCGATAACTTTTCTTCGGTTAAGCATACCGTAAGAGCTAGAGACTCCAAATTTTAGATCCGTGTAATGAATGCGGAGATTTTGTCATTTTTGGATTTTGGATGCCACGCCCCCTTCGTGTATACACGGGTTGATAACCCAAGATGAAAAAGATATGGCGGATATATCTACGACCATTGGGGGCGTTGCAAACTGCAAAAGCTTATAGCTCTTACAGTTTTAGAGATAGAAGCTTCAAAACTCCAAATATACTGTGTAGATCCGTGTAATGAATGCGGACATTTTGTCATTTTTGGATTTTGGATGCCACGCCCCCTTCGCCCCCAATTTGCAATTCGTATTTCAAATACTAGAGACTTGTGCTTTGGCAAACATATACATATGAATGACATAATTACGCTGTAAAAGTTTGATTAAGAAAGTCCATCCACACAAAAAGTTATTAAACATTTAATTTCCCATACAATAGGTACATTGCAGCCCAAGCGCAGTCGCTGCGTCAACTGCGCAGTCAGCAGAGCGCGTGATTATGCGTGCGTGCGTATGCATGTGTGTGTGTGTGTCTGTGTGCGTTGCTCGCAATATTTGTATATGTAAAATAAGCATAGAATGTTGGGAAGATTGGATCTTCGCAGGGTTCAGGGTATCTCGTAGTCGAGCCGTCTCGACTAGAGCACTCTTACTTATTTTTATACTCATTCATTTTATATAAGAAAGAGTCTGAGGGGGATTTATTAGAAACTGGCAAAGGGATGATCTAGAGACATTAATGCTAGAGTCATAATCCCGCTATGAAAGTCTGATTAGGAAAGACCATTTATAATGAAACTTATACAACAATGAAGTTCCCATAATATATTGCTTCCTACAGCCAAAGTGCTTTGTGCTATTTTGAATGTGTTTCTAATTTGAAAGTTTTGTCAGCGTTGGTAATTGTTATACTCATTCACAAAGTGAAATGAGTATATTGGTTTTGTGCAATGTCCGTCACGCTGTCCGTCCGTCTGTCCGTCTGTCCGTATGAACGCAAACCATTTGCACAGTTTTGAAGCTAGAGAGTTGAAATTTGGAATATATACTCGTGTATACCCTCGAATTATAAAGTGTCAAGATTTTCCCGATACGCCCGCTAGGGGCGTGGCAAATCGGAAAATGCATTTTCCGATATCTCAGAAACACTACTTTTGTAAGTGCTAGAGAGTTGCAATTTGGAATATATACTCGTGTTGACAACCCGAGATCAAAAAGCTATGGCATATATATCTACGCCCATTGGGGTGTGGCAAATCGGGTAAAACTGTATCTTCTACAGTTTTAAAGCTAGAACGCCCAAATTTGGCATGTAGGTTATTAACACGATCCTATGAAGATCGACCAAAAATCTATATATCCACGCCTACTAGGGGCGTGGCAAATCGGATCTGACTATATAGTGATTTTTCAAATTCTGTAATATTTTGAGCACTATTGATGCTAGAGACTTGAAACTTGGTATATATACTCGGGTTGACAACCCAAGTTAAAAAAGATATGGCGGATATATCTACGCCCATAGGGGGCGTGGCAAACCGCAAAAGTTTGTAGCTCCTACAGTTTTAGAGCTAGAAGCTTCAAAATTGGATGGTTGAGTTACTGGTGAGCTCCTCTATCGATGCCCCGAAAATAATTTTTACGCCCCTTATGGGGTATGCCCGGCTAAAAAATACCCTGTAATTTTCGCATTTTTTGAGTGTAAGCATCCAAATTTCACACTTACGTTACCCTTCACTACTTCTAAGAACTGGCCAAAAATTATATATCTACGCCTACTGGGGGCGTGGCAAATCGGGAAAAACTATACGTTTTTCCGATTCTCAGTGAGAAAATCAGAATTATATACAGATATTACTGCTGATCTCCTCTATTGATTTCCAAAAAATTATATATGTACAAACCAATTGTGGGCGTGGCAATGGGCGTGATCTGTGGGGGTGTGAATGAGTATCCCGCAGTCGGTAGCGCCCGACTGCAACGTTCTTACTTGTATTTTGTTTGGAATTTTGCTTCCACACTTCTACATATACTTCTTTGGCGCTCTTTTTTTTTTTTTTTTGGTTTCACTCTTTTTATACCCTGAACCCATTGAAAATGGGAAATCAGGGTATAAAAGCTTTAAAAAATGTATGTAACAGGCAGAAGGAGGCGTGGCAGACCCCATAAAGTATATATATTCTTGATCAGTGTGGCGAGCTTAGTTGATATATGTGTGAACGCGTCGATCTCAGAATCTATAAGAGCTAGAGACTTGAAATTTTTTATGTAGGTCCGTGTATAGAACGCGCAGATCGAGTTTGTTTCAAAAAATCGATAAATTTGCTCTTTTTAAAGTTATCGTTTTAAAACGTTATCGAAAAGCAGTTATAAATTTATATCTCCCACATCTTTAGAGCTAGAGTCTCCAAATTTTGTATTTAGTATAATACAAAATAAGTTTATACAATTTTGATTTTTGTCACATTTTGCATACCATCCCCCCTCTCCTTCCCATCCCCCCAAACTTGTAAAAACCGTATTTGAAATACTAGAGACTTGTGCTTTGGAAATATAGAACATATTAATGACATAAGCACGCTCTGAAAGTTTTCTTAAGAAACTCCATCTACAAAAGAAGTTAATAAAAATTTAATTTCTCATAGTAAAGCCTATGAGCGCAGCCCAAGCTCAGTCGCTGCGCTAATTGCGCAGTTAGCAGAGCGCGTGTTTATGTGTGCGTGCGTATGTGTGTGTGCATGTATTGCTTGTATACATGTATATGTATGTTAAATAAGCATAGAATGTTTGCAGTATCGGCTCTTCGAAGGGTTCAGGGGATCTCCTAGTCGGGTACCGCCGACTAGAGCTTTCTTACTTGTTATACCCTGAACCCATTGAAAATGGGAAATGAGGGTATAATGTTTTTGTGAAAATGTATGTAACAGGCAGAAGGAGACATGGCAGACCCCATAAAGTATAAATATTGTTGATCAACTCGATGCTGAGTTGAAAAGCCCTGTCCGTCTGTCCGTCTGTTCGTCCGTCCGTCCGTCCTTGTGAACGCAGCGATCTCGTAAGCCACAAAAGCTAGAGATCTGAAATTCAGTGTATACTCGTGTGTATCCTACGCAATACGAGTTTTTTTTAGATTATCGATAACTCATCCCGTTTCCTTAATATCGATAAAAATCGATAACTTTTCTTTGGCTAAGCATACCGTAAGAGCTAGAGACTCCAAATTTACTGTGTAGATCTTTGTAATGAATGCGGACATTATGTAATTTTTGGATTTTGGATGTCACACCCTCTTCGCCCCCAATTTACAAAATTCGTATTTCAAATACTAGAGACTTGTGCTTTGGCAAATACACACATATGAATGACATGATTACGCTGTGAAAGTTTGATGAAAAAAGTCCATCCACAAAAAAAGTTATTAAACATTTAATTTCCCATACAATAGGCATATTGCAGCCCGAGCGCAGTCGCTGCGTCAACTACGCAGTCAGTAGAGCGCGTGCTTATGCGTGCGTGCGTATGCATGTGTGTGTGTGTTGCTCGCAATATTTGTATATGTAAAATAAGCATAGCATGTTGGGAAGATTGGATCTTCGCAGGGTTCAGGGTATCTCGTAGTCGAGCCGTCTCGACTAGAGTACTTTTACTTGCTACAATTGTTAGTGCAAATGTGTTAGTGTTATCACTCACAATCATACTTGAGTTGTTTGTATTTCTCACTAAATAAATTTCGTTTTTTGCAAGAAACTTTTTCGCTGATTTCTGCTCACCCGTTCCTTATCAGCTGTTTGTTCAATTCAGTGCAAGTTCAATTTTTAAAACTGAGTAATATATCTAAACAGCTATCTAGTGACCTACAAGCTGGCGAAAATTTATTAAATCAGTAAAATTTTGATACTCTACACTCTCATTCTCTTCTGTACCAATATCGTCTCCTAATTTATCAGTGCCTTTCTCACCTTGTCGATTGCAAATATTTGTCAACGTAAAAATTAACAATCATTGTATTGAGATGCTGTTCCACGTTTTCGGCGATCAGTTTTTGGAGAGCGACATTGTGATTGGTCGAGAAATACTGTCGCAGGGTTTTCATGTCATTGTGTCACCGGGAAAATTTGAAATTGTTAAACCAAAATCTGTAAACTGTTGTTCAAATGATGATATATTTTCTAAATTGGATTCTGATCTTGTCGGCGAAGATAGGGATAACTTAAACGATTTATTGGAAAACTATTCAAAATCTTTTATAAAGGGAATTCCTTCTACTAGAGTCATTACAGGTGAGATGAAAAATTGTTCAAAGAAGACCATACACACTTAGTCCAAATGAAAGAGAGTTGGTACGCGAGAAGATTAAAGAACTAGTAGAATGCAATGTCATAAGGACAAGTTGCTCACCTTATGCAAGTCCTATGATGTTAGTGTTCAAAAAGGACGGGTCTCATCGCTTGTGTGTCGATTACCGTGAATTAAATACGAATACAGTCTCAGATAAATATCCGTTGCCTCTAATAGCAGATCAGATAGCCACCCTTCAAGGAGCGAAATATTTCACATGTTTAGATATGGCAAGCGGATACTACCAAATCCCTTTGCATGTAGAGTTCATAGAGTGTACGGCTTTTGTCACTCCAGACGGCCAATACGAATTTTTGTCAATGCCGTTTGGTCTTAAAAATGCACCTTCAGTTTTTCAGCGTACAGTGATGCATACGCTTGGGGAACTTGCAAACACATTTGTAGTTGTCTATATGGATGACGTATTGGTGGTGGCTACAACAAAAGCTGAAGCTTTAGAAAGATTACAGATTACCCTTGATATTCTCATGAAAGCTGGATTTATGTTCAATATTAAAAAGTGTTCGTTTCTCAAGTCGACAGTTCAATATTTGGAATACGAAGTGAGCGCAGGCCAATTTCGTCCAAATTCACTTAAAGTTTCAGCGTTAACTGCTCTACCGCCTCCTCAGTCAGTCCCTGCTTTAAGACAATTTATTGGATTAGCGTCTTACTTTCGGCAATTTATGCAATGTTGTGTTTCATGAAGCCTTTGTATCTTTTGACATCGGAAAAGAACGAGTTGTTTGGAAGCCAGAACATGAACAAATAAGACGAAAAGTTATTTCTATACTTACACAAAAGGCAGTTTTAGTTATTTTTGACCCTAAATATCCAATCGAATTGCACACTGATGCCAGCAATCGTGGATATGGAGCCATCTTGCTACACAAAATTGATAACAAGCAGCATGTCGTTGAATTTTTCAATAAGGCTACTTCACCTGCTGAATCACGATACCATTCTTATGAGTTGGAGACCCTTGCGGTTGGCTGTAAAGCATTTTCGTCATTATTTGATGGGTAGAGATTTTATAGTTTTTACCGATTGCAACTCACTTAATGCACTTAAAGAACTAAACGTGACCTGTCTCCCAGAACCCAAAGATGGTGGGCTTATTTACAGTCGTTCTCATTTGATTTGCAGTATAGAGAGGGTAAACGAATGGCTCATGCTGATTTCTTTTCCAGAAATCTCTCATCCGCTGATGTGATTGATACTTCTAAAGTTCCAGAAAAACGAGCTAATTTGGCAGAGATATCTAGTGACTGGCTTATGGCTGAACAGCGGAAGGATTTCGATATTATCAATATTGTGAGCAAACTGAAGGACAATTCTCTTGCCAAGGACATTGCAAAAACTTATGAGTTGAGAGCAGGAATACTTTTTCGAAAAATTCAGACAATCATGCACTTAGGTTGGGAGAAGACTTTAGACTCGTTCAATCATCCTCAGTTGAAAGTGTTTGACGTGCTTTGTTTGTGCTCCTCAATTTTATTTACTTTTGAATATTTCTTGGCTTTAAAATTACACTTTTTTGTAATTTGTTTAATTCAGCCATCAGGCTTTGTTTTTTACTGTGCAAGAAATAATCCACGGTGCTTTGTGCTATTATAAAAGTGTTTCTATTTTGAAAGTTTTGTCAGCGTCGGTAATTTGTTTTGTTACATTTGCATTTACTTCTTTGGCGCTCTCCTCTTTTGTTTGGGTTTCTTTGTACACTTGCGCATATTTGTTACTGTTATCACTCACACTCATACTTGAGTTGTTTGTGTTTTCTCACTAAATCAAATTCGTCTTGTGCAAGAAACTCTCTCACTGCTTGCTGCTCACCCGCTCTTTATCAGTTGTTTGTTGTTGGACCCGCTCTCACGACTCACTAATCCTCTCTTTGTTTTTTTTTTCTATTATTTCCTTTTGATCAGTTTTTACGTTTCGGTTGCTTAACCCCAATTGCCAATATGACATGCTGCAAAAAATCATGCAATATTCGGCAAGTAGCTGCTTCTGCACAATTTCAATTTGTTAGTTGCTGGTTATGTGAGAATATGATGCACACAAAATGTGCTGGTCTCACCGGACGGGACTATGACAAAATTATGTCCACTGCCAAAATTGGTTGTGGTGGTTTACGCTGGTCGTGTCCAATTTGCTTGGAAAAACAATTAAATTTTTCAAAGATGTATAATTCAGTGCGAGTTCAATTTTTAAAACTGAGTGGTATATCTAAACAGTTAACTAGTGACCTAGAAGCTGGTGAAAATGTTCTAAATCTTTACAATTTTGATACTCCGGATTCTGAAATTATGACTCCTTCTCAGTTGGTACCCCATTCCGTATCAATATTGTCTACTAATTTATTAGTGCCTTCCTCACCTTGCAATGACTCGTTATTAGTTTCAATTGCTAATGACTTGTCGGACACACCTGTTGTTAGTGTTATAATAGACACTCAAGAGCCTATACAGGTTCCAATCAAAAAACTAAAAGCCTCCCCGAATATTGCTCAAGCAACGAAAAATATTCCAACCTCTTCAATAACTCTTTCTATACCTACTTTATCTGTCGTTTCTCCTCGAAAGCAAGTTTTCCTATCTAGGCTTTCTTCTGACACGACATGTGAAGCTATATCTGCTTTTATTTCTAGTAAATCTGCAGCCAAAGTTTTTATTTCGCGACTCCTCGTGAAATGGCTTCATTCAAAATCAATGTGCACGCTGAATTTTCCACAACTATATGTGACTCCAAATTTTGGCCACCTAATGTAGTTGTGCATGAATTCAAACACAAGAATCGGAATAGGTTGTCTCCAATATCGTTAAATCCTACTTCGGTTCAATCTTCTTATAATATTGGATCAAAAAACTAAATTTTGCTCAATCTTCTCCGCAACTGTCTTTGATATATCAAAACATTCGCGGGCTAAATTCTAAGCTCAGAAGACTATTTTTGAGTAGTTTTTGTATAAATTCTGAAATTATTTCTCTCACTGAAACGTGGCTAAGTCCGAATGTTTATAATAGTGGGATTCTCTCTAATGATTTCACCATTTATAGACACGATCGACTGATACGTAGAGGTGGTGGTGTCTCTCAGAATGTTTTATTTTTTCGTTATCTCATGATGCTGAGATTATTGGAGTTAAAATAACTCTTCCATCGTGTTCCCTATTTATTACTTGTTCATATATCCCCAAACATTAAAGAAATTTATGGACATGTTGATGATAACGATATGTTTCTTGTGTTGGGTGACTTTAATATACCTAACACATCTTGGTCCTCCAGTACCAACTCTAGTTTTCTTATTCCTTCATTACCTTTTCAATGAATTATTCTCGCTTTCTATATTTCAGATGAACTCTATTTCTAATCATCTGAATCGTTAACTTGATCTAGTTTTTATTAATAATGACTCTAGCATTACTGTCTCTAGATCATCACCTTTTTGTATACCTGAGGATATACATCATCCCACTTTGGAGGTACAATTATCCATAAGTACTCCTCCAGTTTTCACACCTAAAATTTTAAAACGTCGTTGTTATAATAAGTGCAATTTTGTTTTGCTTAATCAACTTATTAATGCAACAGATTGGTCTCCCTTATATAAGTCAGTTGACATTAATTTGGCAACAACTTTCTTCTATAACACTTTAAATTCTCTTTTAGATGAGTGTGTTTCTATGTGTCTCCCTATGCCCGTTTCTAATAAAGCCCCCTGGTTTACTCAGACTTTCTAATTTAAAAAATATTAAGTCTAAATATTTTAAAAAATTTAAAAAGTCTGGTTCGAATGTAGACTGGTCTAAATATTCCATAGCCAAGTTGAATTTTAATATTTTAAGTTCTCGGTGTTATGAGAATTACCTTTTTCGTTGCAAAAGGTAGTTTGTTCGTGATCCTAAGAAATTCTATTCATTCGTAAACATGAAGCGTAAGTCTTCTAGTTTACCTTCCTCATTTTTCTTTGGATTGGACAAAACTTGTAATGATCATGATTCCTCTAATCTATTTGCAGATTTTTTCCAATCCACTTACTCCTCGTTAGATCCCTTTACCACTTCATACCCTTACTTAATTTCTACAACGAATATTATTAAAGTTTCCCCAGCTTCTCTGATTTCAGCCATTCGGTCATTGAAATTATCTTTTTCTCCTGGAGCTGTTAATATTCCCAGTTGTGTAATTAAAGAATGTAGTGGTTCGCTTCAGACACCATTACTAAAACTATTTAATTTGTCGCTGGAAACCTCTGTTTTTCCGTCTATTTGGAAAGAGTCTTTTATCATCCCTCTATATAAAAAAGGTGGGAGGTCTGACATTTCTAATTATAGAGTTATAGCAAAACTATCTGCTATTCCAAAATTATTTGAAAAAATAATAACATCTACCTTACAACTTTTTTGTAAATCGATTATTTCACCATCGCAGCATGGTTTTGTTCAAAATCGATCTACTTCCACTAATCTATTAGAATTTAGTTCCCTAGTCAATGACAGTTTTTTAAATAAAATGCAAACTGATGTTATATATACTGATTTCAGTAAAGCATTTGACTCAGTACACCACGATATATTACTTCAAAAGCTTGATCACTTAGGATGTACCCCTAAACTTCTTTCTTGGATTTCATCCTATTTAAAAGGTAGAACCCAAAGAGTTGTGTTGAGAACAGCTTTTTCGAAACTTGTTTTTGTTTCGTCGGGTGTACCTCAGGGTAGTCATTTATTTATAAATGACCTTCCAAACCGTATATTGAATTCAAAGATATTTATGTATACAGATGACATAAAACTTTGTCTTTCGTATGCTAATTCAATTGATCATCTACGACTTCAAGATGATCTTAATTCCTTCCATCTTTGGTGTGTAGCTAATCGGTTACATTTAAATTGTTCTAAGTGTATGACAATGACCTTCTGTCGTACTATTCCATATATTGCTAATTATTCAATTAATAATTATCCCTTGCAACGTATTTTTTCAGTCAAAGATCTTGGTGTACTTTTTGACTCGAAACTTAATTTCAATTCTCATATCTCAACTATCATAAATGAAGCTAAAAGTGTTTTTGGCTTTATTAAACGTTGGGCAAAAGAATTCAAGGATCCATTCATTACCAAACTTCTTTATGTTTCGCTGGTACGACCTATTTTATAATACTGTTCAATTATATGGTCTCCTCAGCATAAATTATATCAGGATCGAATTGAATCGGTCCAGAAACAGTTTCTACTCTTTGTCTTACGAGATCTAAACTGGGACCCAATCTTCGTCTACCGTCTTATGTTAGTAGGCTTCTTCTTATTGATCTCCCATCATTAGTCAATCGTAGAACTATCCTGGGGATTGTTTTTCTACATAATTTGAATATTTGTAATATTGACTCGTCTCGCCTGTTATTGCAACTAAATTTTTCTGTTGCTTCCAGAACAACCAGACACTTTCGTCCGTTGTGTTTACCATTGTGCACTTCGGATTATTCCTTGCATAGCGCGTTTCACGTTTTATGTGTTAATTATAATAAGTTTTATCACGTATTTTCCTCTGAACTCTCTCTACCTTTAATTAAATCGTTGCTTTCAGATCATCTTAGGGAAATCACACACAGTGCCCAGGAGTGAGCAGGTGCACAAATTTGACGACCGGCAATATCTTCAACATTGTGGAGTGATTTCCCAATCCCTTTTTTTTCTTTATCTTTCTTATCTTTTCTTCTTATTCTGTTTGCTTTTATTAATATTTTCAATTTTCTTTTAATCTTTACTTTATATTTATTATTTAATGATTATACTTAAGAATCTATAATAAATATTTTTAAGTTTCTATTAACACTCTCTATCTTTTGTAGTTCATTAATATCACTGACCATACATGGCTATGAATCGGGGCATAGCTGGCCGGACTGGCAAATAAAATACCCCAAACGGGTTGGTGGCATTATTGTAATATTTTTTGTGTTCTTTTAGGCTATAACTTATTTGTTTAGTTTATCTTTAAGTTTGACACTCGATTTGTCAATTTTCCTTTTTTTAAATAAATAAATAAATAAAATAAAATAAGGCCTATGATTATTATTGGTTCGATAGCATATCTAAGTATATACGAAAGTTTGGTCAGGTCAGCACATCTTTGCACACGATACACATAGACATAACAGGAAAGTTGAGTGGAAAGTCTGATCAGAAGGAATATGTTATTGTCCAAGTGGACGCTTTTACCAAATTTGTTTATTTAACACACACACTTAAGATTGATGCTGACAATTGCATAGGTGCTGTGACATCGCCTGTATATTTGTTTGGACTACCAAACCGCATAATAGCAGACCAGGGTAGGTGTTTTGCTAGCTCTAAATTTAGTGAGTTTTGTTCTCAACAGAAAATAAGTTTTCATTTGATTGCGACAGGCGTAAGTAGAGCTAACGGACAGGTGGAACGCATTATGAGCACTTTGAGAAACTTACTGACGGCAGTTGAGACTAGCAGCCGATCTTGGCAAGACCCATTGGAAGAGGTACAGTTGGCCTTAAATTGTACAGTAAGTCGAGTGACAAAGGCAAGCCCTTTAGAATTGTTTATTGGCAAGGTTGCTCGTCCGTTAGGGTTGCTTCCACCATGTGAAACGACACAAGAGGTTGATTTGGCAGATTCAAGAGCTCGAGCAGTGCAAAATATATCAGCGGCAGCAGTATATAGCAAGAAACGGTTTGATAAAACCAAGGCTAAGGTTGTTGGATACGAAGTAGGAGATTTTGTGTTGTTAAGGAATTAAGCAAGGCATCAAACGAAAATAAGTCCAAAGTTTAGGGGAGCGTTACAAATAGCTGAATTCTTGGACGGAGATAGATATATCCTAAGGTCATTGACAAATGATAGAAAATACAAATATGCTCATGACGATATAAGGAAATTGCCAGAAGGGTATGTACCAGTTGAGTTAGAAAGTAGTGATGAGGATTTGAATAATGTTGGTAATGAAACTGTTGAAAGAGACAGTATTGAAACGAGTGAGAATGAAACTGTTGAAAGAGACAGTATTAAAACGATTGAGAATGAAACTGTTGAAAGAGACAGTATTGAAACGATTGAGAATGAAACTGTTGTAAAGGTACCGGCCGGGGTGCAGAAGAATATTTGTTAAGTGCGGGGACGGTGACTTAAGGGATGGGAAGGGGGGTCGTTTTGGTTAGTACAAACTACTGCTCGCAAAAGATCTAAGCGGGCAACCGAGAAGCGTAACCAGGCGTCTGCCGGCGCTCTCAAGGTTACCTGCTTTCGTTGGAGTAGGGGTTATCCGCACGACAAAACGGGACTTTTCCTTGTCTCTACTTTGGTTAGCTTCTACTCATGAGACAGTAGAACGGCCGGCCGAGGAACAAGTGCAGCGTTGCCACTGACGTTCTCTCTAGGCCGCGCCGTTTTTATTGCCGGAGTTATCCACGCGGCGAACGAGACTTTGCTTCGCCAAAACTACTGCTCAAAACTACTTTGGATTATTAGCGGCCGCCAACGGGGTTCGCCACTTCGGCCGGCGCGCAATTTGTTAAAGTTGCGTTTTAGTCGGCTTTCTTAAAATAAAAAAATCAGATGGGTTACATTTTCTTATTTTTTTATTATGATTAGTTTACACCTTTCTTCTTATTATACCTTGGCTGCCGGTCGAGCCCTGCCGTACCGGTCACGTGTCCAAATAACCTTCTTTTCCTGTCAGCGGCGCCCCGCGCTCGCTAATCTTTTCTCTTTCCTTTTGCGACCGTCTTGGTCGCGTGCCAAAAACTAATTCATTCTAAGCCCTTAATTTTACTACACTCGAGCCTCCCGATCGCCTCGGCGACGCAACTCACCACAGCGCTCGCTCCTCGCGGTGGAGCTTTCACCACGCTGCGCAGAGTTGCATCGCCGATCGTCGGCGCGCACTCGAGCCGTTACGTTTAAATTCGCTCCTTGAGTACATATAAATTAAAACTATTTGCGCTCCTTGCATCTTACTTATAGCTTAAAACTAGTTGCGCTCCTGGCGTCTTATTTATAACTTAACTATTTGCGCTCCTTGTGTCTTATTTCTAACTTAAAACTATTTGTTGTGATTAATAATTACCTAACTAAATATATATGTCGGAGCGTCAGAGGTTCGAGAGGGATGGCGCTGTGTCGGGGCGTAACAACAGTGTGCGTTGCTGCGTCGTTGAGTACTGCGCAATATGATGAAATTGGGAAGTCCCGTTTTAGCGGAGCGATAGCGTGTTGGTGCGTATAAGAACACGTGTGCGTTGCTGCGTCTTTGAGTACTGCGCAATATGATGGAATAGGGAAGTCCCGTTTTAGCGGAGCGACAGAATAATAAGAACACGTGTGCGTTGCTGCGTTTTTGAGTACTGCGCAATATGATGGAATTGGGAAGTCCCGTTTTAGCGGGTCGACAGCGTGTCGGCGTGTATTGAGTGCGTCTTAGATATTTGACAGTAATGCACCGCTTTAGCGCGGCGACAGCCTTGCGTCGCTGTCGCCGAGTGTGGTTTGGGGGGTAGGCTCGAGAGAAATAAGAGACACGAGAGCTAGTTGTGTTTGAGTTCTCAGAGCGACCGAAACTCGCTGCGCTATGTAATGGAAACTAATCTTAATGCTACAACATCAGTAGTGGGATCTGGCTCGCTACCTAATATGACAAATGATCCATGGCGAGTGCCGTACGTATTAGCAGGAGCGCGTTAGAAATTTGCTTCGTATCAATTTATCGTGCGTTTGCTTCGTTGTGTGAACATAAAGTGTAGCAATAATATTGAAAAGATCTTGTTGGCGCCGACGCATCCGCGTGGTGTGCTATAATTCTGGCGGAAAATAACATAAAAGGCAGTGCGTTGGTGATGGCTATGAGCGCAGCGTTGGAAGGCAGTGCGTCGCAGTGGCTCTCACAAATATGTTATCCAGACATAAATTGGACCGATTTAAAGAAAATTTTTGTACAGCGCTTTACCAGTGTATAAACACCAGCAGCTATGTTTCTGACAATGTTTTACTCTGGAGCGGAATGTTCGTTGATTAAACAAAAGATAAGTACTCAGTTAGCCGGTAAAAGAATATACAACGTAGTCATGTTGAAGCGTATTGGGAATGACAGCATTTCTAGTACATTGCTAATACTTGGCAACGTAAAAATTAACAATCATTGTATTGAGATGCTGTTCCACGTTTTGGGCGATCAGTATTTGGAGAGCGGCATTGAAAGACAATTCTCTTGCCGAGGACATTGCAAAAACTTATGAGTTGAGAGCAGGATTACTTTATCGAAAAATTCAGAGAAATGGTAGAACTCGAGCTTTGCCAATTGTTCCAAGGGCATTCCGATGGTCTGTAATAAATCAGATTCACGAGACAATCATGCACTTAGGATGGGAGAAGACTTTATGATAAGGCCTATGATTATTATTGGTTCGATAGCATGTCTAAGTATATACGAAAGTTTGTTGAAAACAGTATTACTTGTAAGATGTCAAAGTCATCCTCGGGCAAAATTCAAGCTAGACTTCATCCAATACCAAAGGTCAGCACACCTTGGCACACGATACACATAGACGTAACAGGAAAGTTGAGTGGCAAGTCTGATCAGAAGGAATATGTTATTGTCCAAGTGGACGCTTTTACCAAATTTGTTTATTTAACACACACACTTAAGATTGATGCTGACAATTGCATAGGTGCTGTGACATCGTCGGTATCTTTGTTTGGCTGTATCTTTGTTTGGAGTACTAAAGTGTGTAAAGGTGTTTTGCTAGCTCTAAATTTAGTGAGTTTTGTTCTCAACAGAAAATAAGTTTGCATTTGATTGCGACAGGCGCAACTAGAGCTAATGAACAGGTGGAACGCATTATGAGCACTTTAAAAATAACTTACTAACGGCAGTTGAGACTTGCAGCCGATCTTGACAAAATGCATTAGGTGAGGTACAGTTGGCCAAAGTCTCCTCCCCTGGTCCTCCGACCATCCATCTTCATCCAATGCTGCGGCTGCTGGAGCGGGAGTGGTGACGGAGGGACAATGTTCCCCGCCGTCATCCCGCTCTTTCTCGTCCACCGCATACGTCGCTGGCCTCGAAACGACGGTGGTAGGGTGCTCCAACTCTTCCTCACTCGCCGTCCACGGCGTTGGGCTTGCCCATCGCCCCGTCCCTTCTTCCTCGGAGACGGTGTGGATGTCCAGCCCAGGGAGAGTTTGTAGGATGGGCGGTGAGGGTGGTTCCTCCACATAAGGGGGCGGCGGCCGGGATTCTGGCACCTGGACGAAGATGGTGGTTACTTCTGCTCTACCGAGCCATCCAGTCTCTCTGCCACGTTCGTCGTCATGGTATACACCGCGCGGTCGGTAATACTCCCGGCCCTGCCTGGGATCACTGCGCCGACCATGTGCCTGCGCTCCGGGAAAGGGTTCGGTATCGTCGCTGCTTACGTCTTCGACGTATACCGGCTCGTCCTCAGGCACGTCTTCGTCCACATCCATCAATTCCTCTTCTTCCGCTTCTTCTTCTCCGTCTACTTCCTCTTCGCCGCTCGCCTTTTCTTCGAAGTCCGTCAAACTTAGGTGCCAACTTCGCAGCAAAGCACTCCGCTGCGTTAGAGAGTTGGTGCTGCCGCAACAGCACTGATGACCCTATGGTGGGTCTCCATTCCCGTCGACGTTGTAGTGACGTCCTTGGTCCCTCGACGCTCGCTGTAGATTGCTCCGAACTATGTTGAAGATCTCTTTCATCTTGCCCCCTTTTGAATTCGGGCTCAATTCCCTCGTCGCTGATCCAGGTGTGACCTCCTCGTATAACGCGGCTGGCAAGCGTGGCTCCCGACCCGACATTAGGAACGATGGACTGAATCCTGTAGAATCTGCCACACTGGAGTTGACAGCCAGTGTTATCTCGGGCAGCAGCTCGTCCCACGAACTTTGATGACCCTCGATAAACTGCGCTATCATCGTTTTTACTGTGCGATTCGTGCTCTCTGTGGGGTTTTCCTGCGGAGCGTATGGAGCCGTGTGCTGGAGTTCCACCCCTAAGGATTCCATGAACGAGCGGAAACTCCTGCTCGACCAGCGTTCTCGGCACTCCAAATCTGCTCAGAATACGCTCTCGAAACGCCATCTGTAGGAGCGCCGTCGTCGCTCTCCTCAGAGGTACCAACTCCACCCACTTAGCGAAAGCGTCATGAAACACCAGCAGCATGGTGTTGCCACGTTTCGAACGCGGCAAGGGACCCACAAAATCGGCACACAACACGGCCATGGGCTCAGCCACCTGTCTCGCTAGCATCTGGCAGGCTGGTTTTTGTTGCTCGCTTTTAAACTTCTGGTACGTTTCGCAGCGTTTCAAATACTTGGCGGCATCTCGAAACATGCCTGGCCAATAATATCTTTGGGCCAGCCTGGCTGCCGTCTTCCTCACACCTTGATGTCCGGCCGTGGGAGCGTCGTGGCACTCTCGCAGCCCTCTGACCGACGGGGACGCAAAGCTTCCAGGGTATGTATTCCTCTTCATTGGTGCGGTGTCCCAGGTTTCGATACAACTGTCCATTTTCCTCGACGTAGACAGCGAATTTCGCTGGCTCTTTGGCGATCCTCTCGCGAATCCTCGCGATCCATTTGCAGGGGAGCTCCGCTACCACTGCGTATTGACAGACCTCTCTCTCCACCACGTTCATAATGGAACTCGTCGATAATGGAACTAGGGCGAAGTTTGTCCTATATTTTCGCCAAGTTCTCCTTGCACTGTTGACAAGATACAGCGCTAGTCTGCTTTGTTGGAAAACCTATGTGCGTTGTCCGCTTCTTTCCTTCTTTGGTTTTGTCTTTTTTATTATACTCATTCACGAAGTGAAATTTGGTTTTGTGCAATGCCCATCACGCTGTCCGTCCGTCTGTCCGTATGAACGCAAATCATTTCCACACCAATGAAGCTAGAGACTTTAAATTTGGAATATATACGCGTACGAATACCCTCGAATTATAAACTGTCAATTTTCCCGATACGCCCACTAGGCGCTTGGCAAATCGGAAAATGCATTCTCCGATATCTCAGATACTCTACTTATAAAAATGCTAGAGAGTTGCAATTTGGAATGTATACTCGCGTTGACAACCCAAGCTATGGCGGATATATCTACGTTCACTGGGGGCGTGGCAAATCGGGTAAAACTGTATCTTCTACAGTTTTAAAGCTAGAACGCCCAAATTTGGCATGTAGGTTACTAACACGATCCTATGAAGATCGACCAAAAATCTATATATCCACGCCTACTAGGGGCGTGGCAAATCGGATCTGACTATATAGTGATTTTTCAAATTCTGTAATATTTTGAGCACTATTGATGCTAGAGACTTGAAACTTAGTATATATACTCGGGTTGACAACCCAAGTTGGAAAAGATATGGCGGATATATCTACGCCCATAGGGGGCGTGGCAAACCGCAAAAGTTTGTAGCTCCTACAGTTTTAGAGCTAGAAGCTTCAAAATTGGATGGTAAGTTACTGGTGAGCTCCCCTATCGATGCGCCAAAAATAATTTTTACGCCCCTTATGGGGTATGCCCGGCTAAAAAATACCCTGTAATTTTCGCATTTTTTGAGTGTAAGCATCCAAATTTCACGCTTGCGTTACCCTTCACTACTTCTAAGAACTGGCCAAAAATATATATCTACGCCTACTGGGGGCGTGGCAAATCGGGAAAAACTATACGTTTTTCCGATTCTCAGTGAGAAAATCAGAATTATATACAGATATTACTGCTGATCTCCTCTATTGATTTCCAAAAAATTATATATGTACAAACCAATTGTGGGCGTGGCAATGGGCGTGATCTGTGGGGGTGTGAATGAGTATCCCGCAGTCGGTAGCGCCCGACTGCAACGTTCTTACTTGTATTTTGTTTGGAATTTTGCTTCCACACTTCTACATATACTTCTTTGGCGCTCTCTTTTTTTTTTTTTTTGGTTTCACTCTTTTTATACCCTGAAATCATTGAAAATGGGAAATCAGGGTATAAAAGCTTTAAAAAATGTATGTAACAGGCAGAAGGAGGCGTGGCAGACCCCATAAAGTATATATATTCTTGATCAGTGTGGCGAGCTGAGTTGATATATGTGTGAACGCGTCGATCTCAGAATCTATAAGAGCTAGAGACTTGAAATTTTTTATGTAGGTCCGTGTATAGAACGCGCAGATCGAGTTTGTTTCAAAAAATCGATAAATTTGCTCTTTTTAAAGTTATCGTTTTAAAACGTTATCGAAAAGCAGTTATAAATTTATATCTCCCACATCTTTAGAGCTAGAGTCTCCAAATTTTGTATTTAGTATAATACAAAATAAGTTTATACAATTTTGATTTTTGTCACATTTTGCATACCATCCCCCCTCTCCTTCCCATCCCCCCAAACTTGTAAAAACCGTATTTGAAATACTAGAGACTTGTGCTTTGGAAATATAGAACATATTAATGACATAAGCACGCTCTGAAAGTTTTCTTAAGAAACTCCATCTACAAAAGAAGTTAATAAAAATTTAATTTCTCATAGTAAAGCCTATGAGCGCAGCCCAAGCTCAGTCGCTGCGCTAATTGCGCAGTTAGCAGAGCGCGTGTTTATGTGTGCGTGCGTATGTGTGTGTGCATGTATTGCTTGTATACATGTATATGTATGTTAAATAAGCATAGAATGTTTGCAGTATCGGCTCTTCGAAGGGTTCAGGGGATCTCCTAGTCGGGTACCGCCGACTAGAGCTTTCTTACTTGTTATACCCTGAACCCATTGAAAATGGGAAATGAGGGTATAATGTTTTTGTGAAAATGTATGTAACAGGCAGAAGGAGACATGGCAGACCCCATAAAGTATATATATTCTTGATCAACTCGAGCTCACCAGTAACTCAATCATCGAATGAAGTTTCTAGCTCTAAAACTGTAGCAGATATAAGCTTTTGCGGTTTGTCACGCCCCTTATGGGCGTAGGTATATCCGCCATATCTTTTTCATCTTGGGTTGTCAACCCGAGTATATATACCAAATGTTAACTTTCTAGCATCAATAGTGCTCAAAATATTACAGAATTTGAAAAATTTACCACGCCCCTATTTGGCGTGGATATATAGTTGTTTAGTCGATCTTCATAGGATCGTAACAGTAACCTACGTGCCAAATTTGGGCGTTCTAGCTCTAAAACTGTAAAAGATACAGTTTTACCCGATTTGCCACGCCCCCAACGGCGTAGATATATCCGCCTTAGCTTTTTGATTTTGGGTTGTCAACACGAGTATACATTCCAAATTGCAACTCTCTAGCACTGCTAGAAGTAGTGTTTCTGAGATATCGGAAAATGCATTTTCCGATTTGTCACGCCCCTAGTGAGCGTATTGTGAAAATCTTGACACTTTATAATTCAAGGGTACACACGAGTATATATATATTCAACTCTCTAGCTTAAAAACTGTGCAAATGGTTTGCGTTCATACAGACAGACAGACGGACAGGGCTATATCGACTCAGTTCGTCAAGCTGATCAAGAATATATATACTTTATGGGGTCTGCCACGCCTCCTTCTGCCTGTTACATACATTTTAACAAAACCATTAAACCCTGTTTTCCCATTTTCAATGGGTTCAGGGTATAAGATAACAGGTATAAAGGTTAGCAGGTAGCTTCACCAGATAGCATGCAAATAAACCAACATTATCGCTATACACATATGTATCAGTTTTAAGGTAACCCTTAGACCGTAATAAATCTAAATCTAAAATCTATATATCCACGCCTATTAGGAGCGTGGCAAATCGGATCTGACTATAGAGTGATTTTTCAAATTCTGTAATATTTTGAGCACTATGAATGCTAGAGACTTGAAACTTGGTATATATACTCGGGTTGACAACCCAAGTTAAAAAAAATATGGCGGATATATCTACGCCCATAGGGGGCGTGGCAAACCGCAAAAGCTTACAGCTCCTACAGTTTTAGAGCTAGAAGCTTCAAAATTGGATGGTTGAGTTACTGGTGAACTCCTCTATCGATGACCCAAAAATAATTCTTACGCTTCTTATGGGGCATGTCCGGCTAAAAAATAGAATGTAATTTTCGAATTTTTTGAGTGTAAGCATCCAAATTTCACGCTTGCGTTACCCTTCATTACTTCTAAGAACTGGCCAAAAATTATATGTCTACGCCCACTGGGGGCGTGGCAAATCGGGAAAAACTGTACGGTTTTCCGATTCTCAGTGAGAAAATCAAAGTTTTATGACGATGTTACTGCTGATTTTTTGAGTTCCAAAAAATTATGTATGTACAAACGAACTGTGGGCGTGGCAATGGGCGTGATTTGTGCGGGTGTGAATGAGTATCCCGCAGTCGGTAGCGCCCGACTGCTACGTTCTTACTTGTTATACTCATTCACAAAGTGAAATGAGTATATTGGTTTTGTGCAATGTCCGTCACGCTGTCCGTCCGTCCGTATGTATGAACGCGTCGATCTCAGAATCTTTAAGAGCTAGAGACTTGAAATTTTTTATGTAGATCCGTGTATAGCACGCGCAGATCGAGTTTGTTACAAAAAATCGATAAATTTGATTGTTTTAATGTTATCGATTAAAAACGATATTTTGTATTTTTGTCATATTTTGGATACCATCCCCCCTTTCCTTCCCTTCCCGCCAAACTTGTAAAAACCGTATTTCAAATACTAGAGACTTGTGCTTTGGCAAATACATACATATGAATGAAATTTTTTATGTAGGTCCGTGTATAGCACGTGCAGATCGAGTTTGTTACAAAAATTCGATAACTTTGATCGTTTTAATGTTATCGATTAAAAACGATATCAGAAACCAGTTATAAAATTACGTCTCGCACATCTTTCAAGCTGGAGTCTTCAATTATTGCACTTAGTTTTTTTGTTTTTTATATAATTTTGATTTTTGTTATATTTTGGATACCACGCCCCTTTCGCCCCAAATTTGCAAAAAACGTATTTCAAGTACTACAGACTTGTGCTTCGGCAGATACACACATAATCAGGTTTTGAAAGTTTGATTAAAAAAGTCCATCTACAAAGAAACTTATTCAACAATTATTGTTCCATAATATAGCCTTACTGCAGCACGAGCGCAGTTGCGGCGTAAACTACGCAGTCAGCAGAGCGCTCGTTTTTGCCTGCGTGCAAAATGTGTGTGTGTGTGTGTGTGTGTGTGCATGTGCTGCGTGTATAAATATGTTAATAAGCATAGAATGTATGGAATATCGGCTTATCGCAGGGTTTAGGGGATCTCCTAGTCGGGTATCCCCGACTAGAGTATTCTTACTTGTTTTATATGGGAAGGGTTCTGTAGCATGTTTATCTTGGGTGGACACAACTCAAACATACTCCGGGTCGTTAGATATGTCGATCTGGAAGGCATCTTGTCCAGTTATTAGGGCTGATATGTTGTCTTGGGTCCTGGGTATTGCTAATACTGTCGGTTGGATTGATACTGTTCGTTGGATCCTTTTCTTGATGTATAGCGCAAGTAGAATTACTGATTCTGCTAGTGCAATATATGACATGATGACGGAATGGTTCGTCAGTGAAATCCATTGTGGTAGTTGGATTTCATTTCCTGGTATCAGATGAATGTTTTTTAGGTTATTCGTCTCTAGTAGTTCTCTTGACTTGTTTGCAGATATATTTTGATGAATCGGTTGTATGGTTAAGTTAACAAGGCGCACGTAAGATGAATACATAGTGCTTGTCGATGTGCTATGACCCGTTATTATCATATTTGCGTTGCGAATGGTACAGCCTGCTTTCATAACAGGTAGTCCAACATCTCGTAGTTGGATGCTTGAAGTGCCGTGAGGACAGGCTCAGGAAATCATCATGATGATCATTGTCGGCGATTAGTGGTACGTTTGTCGATATTTTGTGATTCCTTGGGAGGACACCACTGGAATAGGGATCACGTTATACGATTCCAGCGTTAGTGTGGATCTAAGTGGTAGTGTTATTTTGAACATGACGTGCCTGCCTACAAGGGCTCCTTCGGCTTGCATCATTTTGTAGAGTTGGCGTACATCAGCATTGATGCTAGGAATTTTTTGTCCTCTTTTTAAGTGATCTTTCATCAGTTCTATTTGTTCTCGAAGTTGGACAGGTGATAGTAACAGGGGACTAATTGTGCTGTATCGAACATCAGCGAGTACCTTTACTATTTCTGTTTGCATTCGTTGAAGGTTTGCTGCCATCAATGTCAATTGCGTTATCAGAGAAAGATACCAATGAAATAGATTATGTTGGGACTCTTCTGCGAGCATGACGTTGAATTGGTTTTCCATATTGGTTAATCGTTTTTAATCATTGTAGTTGGAGTCCAAAAAGGAGGTCTGATTTTTTAAAACCGACACTAAATAATCTTACACACACTAAATAATATTGTTTTGCTTCACCTTTTGTATGGTTTCCGCCATTTCCTTCGTATATGTAGCATCCAAAACTCCAAATTGGCTGCTTTCTATATTTCCAATGATAGCGATAATTTGTTCTCCACATGCTTGAAATGCTGATGAATGCTCTGACACGGAACTGTGATGCTTAAATCGTCGCACATTTTTTTTTATGCTGTCGATACCTCTAGAAAACGTTTTCATTTCCAGATCATAATAAGCTATGATGGTCCAATCCGCAACAGCCAATCGAGCTGATCCGATCCTCTCGTAGAAGATGCCAGGTTTGGATTCAAATTGTGTAATGTTGAAGTAGCAACATTTTTGTAATCAAAATCGTTGTAAGAGACGACATACACCCAGTATGTTTAAAACGTTTTGCCTTCGGGTTAATGGCGGGATCGGTTTGTGGTGTATCATCTAGTGGGTGGTTATGTTGTGGCTCATCAATGGCTAGTAGTGGCGCCAATTTGTGTATAGGACTCTTGAATGTGCCATGCGCTGTTTTTACATCGACCACTCGTATATAGTTCCTGATTTTACTGTTGCCTCCCAGAGCCCGTCAAAATGTGATGCACGAGGTGAAATAAACTCGAATTTTTCTATTTGGCTGTCGTAGTCGCATCATATATGCTATAATGTTGTAATGTTGTATAATCCTGTAGTCTTCGAAATAAATTGTAGTTGTTAATGGAATATATCACACTACATATGTATCACTACAGTTTCAGCGACTGAAGCTGCTACAATCCTTGGTTTTCCGTTTCGTCCCACTGTATCGTCATCCCTGGCTCTGGGCACTTTGATGGTGCTCCGTTGTATGCAGATGCGGCATTGTTTTGTGAGGAGACATGACGCCATTGACTTACTGTGGTCACGTCCTCAATTTTTGCAACTCTATTTGGTACAAATGTTTCTAGACTTGATGATTGTGAATTGATCCATGATAGAAAAATTCTCGAATCTGTCCATAAAAACGCTGGATTGCAACTGCTCTTCACGTGTAGATCCTTTCTTACTCGAGCTGTCAGTTCCGCTCCTAATACTGCCGCACAGAGTTCCAAACGAAGTAGTGATTGCCTTGCTAATGGTGCTACCTTGGATTTCGCAAACAATAAGCGGATGGTAGTTGTATTGTCCTTGTATGTCGATCGGATGTGGACTGCAACTCCACATGCCTTTTATGGCGCGTCATAAAAGGAGTGTATTTCCCTTGCAACTGGAATTTTTCCATCGAATATGTGTCGAGAAATCTTGATTTTTTTGAGACTTTGAAGGACGTCTCGATATATTTTCCAATCCTTTTGCAGACTTGGTAATAGCTCCTGATCCCAGTCAATGTTTGATTTCCACAGTTGTTGCTTAAACATTTTTGTTCTTACCACAACTGGGGCAAATATGCCTAGTGGGTCAAATATTTTAGCCAATTCTGAGCATACAACCCTTTAGGTGACTGTCACTGTCACTGACTGTCAGTTCTGGGATTACATGTTAGACCCGATGTCTTGATGCTATTGTCTTCAGTGTCATCCAGTTTTACTAGTGGTATTGTGTCTTCCTTTGAGATTCCTTGGACCAGTTTATCATGGTTAGCGCAGAATTTTTTATTTATTTATTTTTTTATTTATTTATTTAAAAAGGAAATTGACAAAACTAGAGTCAAACTTAAAAATAAACTAAACAAACAAGTTATATAGCCTGAAAGAACACCAAAAATATTTCAATAATACCACCAACCCGATGAGGGTTGAGGTATTATTAATGATGGAGTTTGAGATTAATGATGGAAGATCAATAAGAAGTAGCCTACTAAGCTAACCGTCTTAGACGGTAAACGAAGATTGGGTCCCAGTTTAGATCTCGTAAGGCAAAGAGTAAAAACTGTTTCTGGACCGTGGAGATGTGGAGACCATATAATTGAACAATATTCTAAAATAGGTCGTACCAGCGAAACATAAAGAAGATGGATCCTTGAATTCTTTTGCCCAACGTTTAATAAAGTCAAGAATACTTTTGGCTTCATTTATGATGGTTGAGATATGAGAATTGAAATTAAGGTTCGAGTCAAAAAGTACACCAAGATCTTTGACTGAAAAATACGTTACAAGGAATTATCCCTAATTGAATAATTAGCAATATATGAAATAGTACGACAGAAGGTCATTATCATACATTTAGAGCAATTTAAATGCAACCGATTATTCACATACCAAAGTTGAAAGGAATTAAGATCATCTTGAAGGCGTAGATGATCAAGTGTGCTGTGCGTTCGTGCCAACAAATTTATATGCAGCGCCTTGCGATAAATTACAATGCAGTGTGTTTATGTTTGCGTTATGTATATTTTCTCAATTTACAAGTTTATATATTTGATATTTATTTATCAAATCTAGCGCTTAGTAAAGCACACCTTTTCACAGGCTCGCAGGTAGACGTTTAACGCACTCTGGCAAATGGTACGGCACTCTTGGTTCTCCAAGGATACGCTTGAGCACTCCAGGTGACGCCAGGATCCACACTGAACACTCCGGCGGTTCGCTCGGCTATTGCAGTGACTCCTCCGGCTGGATACGCTCACAAGCACACCTTGAGATCTTCTCAAGCTACCGTCACCACTCTTACGCACAGCTACGCAAACGTTACCTTTGCTCCTGCTCCAGGATCCGCCACTAATGCTGTAGATTTGGCCGTGCTGCACCAATGTCCTGGTTGGTGGCAGCTGATGTCCTTCCGGTGCCCGCGTCTCAAGCCTATGTCCTCAATAGGCTTCCAGGATATCCCTCGTAGATATCCTTCCAGCGATGTCCTTCCTCTCGAAGTCCTTGGCAGCGATGTCCTTCCTCTCGAAGTCCTTGGCAGCGATGTCCTTCCTCTCGAAGTCCTTGCTGGTCACTTTTCCACTCGCGTTCTTGATTCGTCGGCACTCATTACTTTCACTTTTACTTTTACTTGACTGTCCCGGTGCCGAGTTGCGGGCGCCTTTTTATAGCAGCGACGCAGGCCCTGCTTCGCGCTATGACGGCGCCGGCTCGGCTCTGGAGCGAGGCCTGTCTGCCGCTCGTGTCCGCGAAAACGGCAGTATCACGTGATTTAGCGCGATGCCAAATCGCCGAAATCTGCGTGGCAGCCTCTCATTGGCCAAAGCACCGTTATTGGCATACGAGTGAAAGTGTACACTACTTTCTCGCAGCCACAAGCGGTACTTCGGCCAACGGTCGCCGATGATCGCCGTCAGAGCGACGCGAGCAATGCGCTGAACACATACGAGCGACAGAGACAGACTACGTCGCTCTCTGCGCCCTTTCCAGTAGCGAGGGTCGCTACTATCGTACTCGCGTCGCTGTGTGGAACAATACATGCAGGCACGCATATATGCATAAGTGCACAGCAAATACATGCACTTATACATACACTACGTGCCCGTCTATATTGTTCCTCACAGTATGTATCTTTGAATTCGATATACGGTTTGGAAGGTCATTTATAAATAGGGAAAAAAGTAGCGGACCCAAATGACTACCCTGAGGTACACCCGACGAAATGAAAACAAGTTTCGAAAAAGCTGTTCTCAACACAACTCTTTGGGTTCTACCCTTTAAATAGGATGAAATCCAAGAAAGAAGTTTAGGGGAAAATCCTAAGTGATTAAGCTTTTGAAGTAATATACTGAAATCAGTATATATAACATCAGTTTGCATTTTATTGAAAAGAATAGGGAAGTAAATTTTAATAGATTAGTATAAGTAGATCGATTTTGAGCAAAACCATGCTGCGATGGTGAAAAAATCGATTCACAAAAATGTTGTAAGGTAGATGTTAATATTTTTTCAAATAATTTCGAAATTTAATTACACAACTTGGAATATTATCAGCTCCAGGAGAAAAAGATGATTTCAATGACCGAATGGCTGAAACCAGAGAAGCAGGGAAAACATTAGAAGCATTAGTAATATAAGTTGCAGAAATTAAGTAAGGGTATGAAATGGTATAGGGATCCTCTGAGGAGTAAGTGGATTGGAAAAAATCTTCAAAAACATCAGAGAAATTATGATCATTACAAGTTTTGTCCAATCCAAGGAAAAATGAGGAAGGTAAACTAGAAGATTTACGCTTCATGTTTGCGAATGAATAAACGCCGTCCGTCTGTCTGTCCGTCACTCAAAAAAATAAACTATATGTCCCCGCTTACTAGGGGCGTGGCAAATCGGATCTGACTTTCTCAGTAGAAAGTGTTTGACGTGCTTTGTTTGTGCTCCTCAATTTTTATTCACTTATGAATATTTCTTGCCTTTAAAATTACACTTTTTTGTAATTTGTTTAATTCAGCCATCAGGCTTTGTTTTTTACTGTGCAAGAAATAATCCACGGTGCTTTGTGCTATTATAAAAGTGTTTCTATTTTGAAAGTTTTGTCAGCGTCGGTAATTTGTTTTGTTACATTTGCATTTACTTCTTTGGCGCTCTCCTCTTTTGTTTGGGTTTCTTTGTACACTTGCGCATATTTGTTACTGTTATCACTCACACTCATACTTGAGTTGTTTGTGTTTCTCACTAAATCAAATTCGTCTTGTGCAAGAAACTCTCTCACTGCTTGCTGCTCACCCGCTCTTTATCAGTTGTTTGTTGTTGGACCCGCTCTCACGACTCACTAATCCTCTCTTTGTTTTTTTTTTCTATTATTTCCTTTTGATCATTTTTTACGTTTCGGTTGCTTAACCCCAATTGCCAATATGACATGCTGCAAAAAATCATGCAATATTCGGCAAGTAGCTGCTTCTGCACAATTTCAATTTGTTAGTTGCTGGTTATGTGAGAATATGATGCACACAAAATGTGCTGGTCTCACCGGACGGGACTATGACAAAATTATGTCCACTGCCAAAATTGGTTGTGGTGTGTGAAGCTATATCTGCTTTTATTTCTAGTAAATCTGCAGCCAAAGTTTTTATTTCGCGACTCCTCGTGAAATGGCTTCATTCAAAATCAATGTGCCCGCTGAATTTTTCACAACTATATGACTCCAAATTTTGGCCACCTAATGTAGTTGTGCATGAATTCAAACACAAGAATCGGAATAGGTTGTCTTCAATATCGTTAAATCCTACTTCGCCCAACACAAGAAACATATCGTTATCATCAACATGTCCATAAATTTCTTTAATGCAAGTTATATGTTGAGCATAAACTTGAACATCACAAGAGGGAGGGATATATGAACCAGTAATAAATAGGGAACACGATGGAAGAGTTATTTTAACTCCAATAATCTCAGCATCATGAGGTAACGAAAAAATAAAAGATTCTGAGAGAATATTGGATTTAACACCAAAAAAAAACACCACCACCTCTACGTAGCAGTCGATCGTGTCTATAAATGGTGAAATCATTAGAGAGAATCTCACGTTTCTGTGAGAGCAATAATTTAAGAATTTACACAAAAACTACTCATCTGAGCTTAGAATTTAGGCCGCCAACATTTTGATATATCAAAGACAGTTGCGGAGAAGATTGAGCAAAATTTAGTTTTTATACTCATTCACAAAGTGAAATGAGTATATTGGTTTTGTGCAATGTCCGTCACGCTGTCCGTCCGTCTGTCCGTCCGTCCGTCTGTCCGTCTGACCGTATGAACGCAAACCATTTGCACAGTTTTGAAGATAGAGAGTTGAATATATATATATACACGTGTGTACCCTTGAATTATAAAGTGTCAAGATTTTCAAAATACGCTCACTAGGGGCGTGGCAAATCGGAAAATGCATTTTCCGATATCTCAGAAACACTACTTCTAGAAGTGCTAGAGAGTTGCAATTTGGAATGTAGACTTGTGTTGACAACTCAAGATGAAAAAGCTATGGCGGATATATCTACGCTCATTGGGAGCGTGGCAAATCGGGTAAACTGTATCTTCTAGTTTTTAAGCTAGAACGCCCAAATTTGGCACGTAGGTTACTATAAATCTAAATCTAAAATCTATATATCCACTCCTACTAGGAGCGTGGCAAATCGGATCTGACTATAGAGTGATTTTTCAAATTCTGTAATATGTAGAGACTTGAAACTTGGTATATACAGTTTTAGAGCTAAAAGCTTCAAAATTGGATGGTTGAGTTACTGGTGAGCTCCTCTATCGATGACCCAAAAATAATTTTTACGCCTCTTATGGGGCATGTCCGGCTAAAAAATAGCCTGTAATTTTCGCATTTTTTGAGTGTAAGCATCCAAATTTCACACTTACGTTAGGCTTCACTACTTCTAAGAATTATATATTACAATAAAAAATTATATGTCTACGCCAACTGGGGGCGTGGCAAATCGGGAAAAACTGTACGATTTTCCGATTCTCAGTGAGAAAATCGAAATTTTATGACGATATTACTGCTGATCTCCTCTATTGATTTTCCAAAAATTATATGTGTACATGAGTATGTGTGAATGAGTATCCCGCAGTCGGTAGTGCCCGACTGCAACGTTCTTACTTGTTTTATCATAGTCCCGTCCGGTGAGACCAGCACATTTTGTGTGCATCATATTCTCACGCAACCAGAAACAAAGTATTAACTGACAATTTTGATCCGTTTCGGATGAGGCAGATGCACATATTTTTTGCTTTTCTTTATGTACGTATTGTTTTCCTCCGATGGCTTTCAGTGCAAGGCATCTTTGTTACAAGAAGCTTAAGAACTCCTGAATTGGCTGAATTTTTTGTGTGTCCTAATGGATTGCTCATATAGTACATGAGCTGAAGAGAGCCTGTGATTCCTGCGTAATATGGTCAAGCATTCTTTTCAATGCTGCTAATAGAACCGTTTGTTGCCTTTGGAGAGGTAACAAGTCCGAGCGTGCTGCCTCCCTAGGGTCAATTTCGCTCAATTTTACGAAAAATCGTCTTGATATTTCGTTAGAAGTAATTATCCTTTGAATAAGAATTCTCAACAGGATTCTCAGCCATTTGAGTTCTTTCATTGCCTTAATCGAAGGCAGTCCAGAACTGATTTAATTGCTCAGCCTTATTATGGAAATATGTTGGATTTAACTTCCGTTCCTGAGGATCCTTTTTATAGTTTCTAATAAGAACTTGGATCTCCTTACCGATCAATGTCTGATTATTGATTAATCCTTCCATATTTATTTATTTATATATATATATATATATATATATATATATATATATATATATATATATATGTCGGCACGTACTAAGTTTGTATGTGTGTGGTTGTAGTTTTCGGTATTTCACAATGATAATTTCATCATATTGCGTCGGCTTCTAGTTATGCGTATTAGTGCGTCTTTCGACATTTCGCAATAATTATCTTCAGCATCATCATAAGCCTTTATAAGGGCTGTGATTGGTTGATTAAGTTGTCGGTTCTAGGAAGTCCCGTTTTAGCGAGGCGACAGCGTTTGACGCTGTTGCTGAGCGTGGTTCGGGCTCGAGAGAAATAAGAGACACGAGAGTCAGTTGTGTCTGAGCGACCGAAGCTCACTGCGCTAAATAATGGAACATAATTCTTAATGCTGCAAAATCAGAAGTGGGATCTGGCTCGCTACCAAATATGTCGGACGTGTTAGCGGGAGCGCGTTAGAAATTTGCTTCGTATCAATTTATCGTACGTCTGCGTCGTTGTGTGAACATAAAGTGTAGCAATAATATTGAAAAGATCTTGTTGGCGTCGACGCATCCGCGTAGTGTGCTACAGTAAATATAATTCTGGCGGAAAATAACATAAAAGGCAGTGCGTTGGTGATGGCTATGAGCGCAGCGTTGGAAGGCAGTACGTCGCAGAGGCTCTCACAAATATGTTATCCTGACATAAATTGGACCGACTTTAAGGAAATTTGTGTACAGCGCTTCACCAGTGTATAAACACCAGCAGCTATGTTTTTGACAATGTTTGACTCTGGAGCGGAATGTTCGTTGATTAAACAAAAGATAAGTACTCAGTTAGCCGGTAAAAGAATTAACAAAGTAGTAATGTTGAAAGGTATTGGGAATGACAGCATTTGTAGTACATTGCAAATACTTGGCAACGTAAAAATTAACAATCATTGTATTGAGATGCTGTTCCAAGTTTTGGGCGATCAGTATTTGGAGAGCGACATTGCGATTGGTCGAGAAATACTGTCGCAGGGTTTTCATGTGATTGTGTCACCGGGAAAATTTTAAATCGTTAGGCCAAAATCTGTAAACTGTTGTTCAAATGATGATATATTTTCTACTATTAAAATTATTCAAAATCTTTTATAAATTTTGTCAATGCCGTTTGGTCTTAAAAATGCACCTTCAGTTTTTGAGCGTACAGTGATGCATACGCTTGGGGAACTTGCAAATACATTTGTAGTTGTCTATATGGATGACGTATTGGTGGTGGCTACAACAAAAGGCGAAGCTTTAGAAAGATTACAGATTACCCTTGATATTCTCAAGAAAGCTGGATTTATGTTCAATATTAAAAAGTGTTCGTTTCTCAAGTCGACAGTTCAATATTTGGAATACGAAGTGAGCGCAGGCCAAATTCGTCCAGATTCATTTAAAGTTTCAGCGTTAACTGCTCTACCGCCTCCTCGTTCAGTCCCTGCTTTAAGACAATTTATTGGATTAGCGTCTTACTTTCGGCAATTTATGCAAGTATTTTCCTGTTTCATGAAGCCTTTGTCTCTTTTGACATCGGAATAGAAAGAGTTTGTTTGGAAGTCAGAACATGCACAAGTGCCCATGGATATGGAGCCATCTTGCTACACAAAATTGATAACAAGCTGCTGAATTGTTGAATTTTTCAGTAAGGCTACTTCACCTGCTAAATCACGATACCATTCTTATGAGTTGGAGACCCTTGCGGTTGTCATGGCTATAAAGAATTTTCGTCATTATTTGATGGGTAGAGATTTTATAGTTTTTACCGATTGCAATTCACTTAAAGCATCAAGAACTAAACGTTACCTATCTCCCAGAGCACAAAGATGGTGGGCTTATTTACAGTCGTTCTCATTTGATTTGCAGTATAGAAAGGGTAAACGAATGGCTCATGCTGATTTCTTTTCCAGAAATCTCTCATCCGCTGATGTGATTGATACTTCTAAAGTTCCTGAAAAACGAGTTAATTTGGCAGAGATATCTAGTGATTGGCTTATGGCTGAACAGCGGAAGGATTGCGATATTATCAATATTGTGAGCAAACTGAAGGACAATTCTCTTGCCGAGGACATTGCAATAACTTATGAGTTGAGAGCAGGATTACTTTATCGAAAAATTCAGAGAAATGGTAGAGCTCGATCTTTGCCAATTATTCCAAGGGCATTCAGATAGTCTGTAATAAATCAGATTCACGAGACAGTCATGCACTTAGGTTGGGAGAAGACTTTAGATAAGGCCTATGATTATTATTGGTTCGATGTCATGACTAAGTATATACGAAAGTTTTTTGAAAACTGTATTACTTGTAAGATGTCAAAGTCATCCTCGGGTAAAATTCAAGCTAGACTTCATCCAATACCAAAGGTCAGCACACCTTGGCACACGATAGACATTGTAGAGAATAAAACAAATACGTTTTGTTCAGGTTCAGAATTGGCATCATGATGAATTGCTCTTTATTTATTTCATATCGCCTTAGCCAAATGTACATAAAAGGTTTGGAGTTCTGTCGCTTAAAGCAGCGGCAGAACGGGAGTATATAGCATGCCATATGTATTTATATATATATTGGTATATGTACATGCAGAAGGCATATACATTGGAATGCGCTTAGTACCGAACTTCCTAACTGCAAACGCTGCAGATCTCACGCACGCTACAGGCCAGTCCACATATGTATGTAAGTTAACCACTGACACTGGGCGCGTGCTGACTTATCATATTTGCGAAGTCCACGCCCAGAGTCACAGCTGCAAATGTGTCGCAACAATGATGACAGCTCCAGCGGTAGCTACGAGTGCGTTGCAACAATGATGACAGCTCCAGCGGTAGCTACGAATGTGTCGCAACAATGTTGGCAGCTCCAGCGGCAGCTGCGGATGTACCGCAACAATGTTAGCGGCCGTTGTGATAATGCGGCGCCACACACAAGGCGCAAGTCAGCAGTTCTGAGGAGCACCAGCAACGACGCTGGGGTTCGAAGAACAGCAACGGTCAACGGCGCTGGAGTTCCATGAATAGCGACGACAGCGCCTGCGCCTACGGCGGCGGCAGCGGCTTTGCAATAGCAACGACCAACGCCGCTGGTGTTCCAAGAACACCAACGACAGCGCTTGCGCCTGCGACGGCGGCAGCGGCTTTGCACTAGCAACGACCAACGCCGCTGGTGTTCCAAGAACACCAACGTCGACGCGTGCGCCTGCGACGGCGGCAGCGGCTTTGCACTAGCAACGACCAACGCCGCTGGTGTTCCAAGAACACCAACGTCGACGCCCGCAACGGTAGCAGCGGCTGTGCACTGGCGGCAGCGCTGCGGCAGCGCCGAATCTGCGCTTGGTCGCAGACTTAGTTTTTAATTCTCTAATTGTCAGTCTTAAGTGTGAATTCAATAAACGCGCAGCGTACCGCTCGCAACAATTCTAATCGCTTATTGCTCACTCTTTAATTCGACCAGCCATCGCTGTCGATATTAAACACAAACCTTACGGAGTTATATCAGTGAGCTGGCTAACGCCTCTGACAAAGATATTAAATTCCATAATTGGCGCCCAACGTAAAAAAACATAAATAAGTGAATTTCATTTTCTGCCAAAAGAAAACTGAAAAGTGTTTTGTTTAACAAAATCAGTGCAGTGAACATCAAAACGTCTGCTCAAAGACAAAACAAAGACAAAACCAAGACAAAATAAAAATAAAATTAAAAATACATAAAGAAGTGAAAGTTCAACACATCGGCTGCGGCAAGACGACCTAATTCTACAGCACCAACTCGACTGCGGCAAGACGACCTGATTCTCCAGCACCAACCCGACGGCTGCGCGGGATACTTCTAAAACTAGATAACATGTAAGTGATTTGCAAAGTGAGAATTTAGCTAAGTCAACTAAAAGTAGAAACTAAATAAAGTAAAGTGAGTTTGAGGATCTTAATTCGGAGAATACTCATGCCGTAGTCCTATCGCAAGTTTTTTCAAAAAATCGAATGGACAGAAACAGACCGAACAAAAAACAAAAACGACGCGAACTTGGTACCAGAACGTTAGCAAGTCTGATAGGAGGATTTATTGACCTACAAGTGTCAGATCAAGTTAGTCAACCCACAACAAGCAGCCAAATCAAAAGCACAGACATGGAACCTGAGCACCTCAGAGTTATAATTGACACTGCCGTGCAAAGCGCACTTACGGCGCGGGCACAAGAGTACACTAGGAGGGAGGAAGCTCTTAAACAAGAGCTACAACAACAAATAGCATTAGTAAATTCTAAAATTCCAGTCCCACCTCTCTCAGTACCAGAAGTCAAAGTCTATAAAGACGTCGAGATAGTGGACGGAATCACTTGTGATGAGCCCCTCGACGCAGTGAAGTGCGTGCCTGAGTTTCATGGAACTCAGGAGACATACGTGGCATGGAGACAAGCAGCCTATGCAGCGTACAAAATTTTCAAAAGATTTGACGGAAGCTCCCGTCATTACCAAGCTATGGTCATAATTCGCACAAAGATTAGGGGCGCAGCGGATGCAGTTTTGGCATCATTCAGTACGCCACTAAATTTTGAAGCGATCATAGCCAGACTAGACTTTACCTACAATGACAAAAGACCCATACATGTCATAGAGCAGGAAATGGGCACGCTTAGGCAAGGCGGAATGACAATTCTGCAATATTACGATGAGGTAGAAAAAAAGCTTAACTTGTTAACCAATAAAGCTAACATGACCTACGACATCAGCCTAGCTAGGGGCATGTGCGAAAAGTTCAGGAATGACGCGCTCCGTGTGTTCATTTCCGGACTAAAGCGCAGTCTGACCGACGTGCTCTTCTCCGCTCACCCCCTGATATGCCAACAGCTCTCGCATTGGCACAGGAGGTTGAAGCAAATCATGAGAGGTACGCTTTCGCAACAAGCTATGCTAGGGGCGTAGAAGAAAAGGGACGCCCCGACCAACGACAGCAAAGTCGTCAGCATCAGCAGACGCAAAATGCGCAAAATGCTACCCAAAGCAACCAGGGGAAAACCCCCTACTTTAAAAAAACAGAGCGGACAGTACACAGAAAAAAATCAGGTCAGCGGCGAAAAAGCCCCAGAACCCATGGAGATCGATCCATCGTCCTCAAAGTATAGGCAACAAACAAACTACCAGAAACCTCAAGGTCAGGGTAACAAACGTCCCGCCGGCTCTGATCGAGCGACTGGCCAAAGACGACAAAAGATAAATCTTTTAAAGGCCAGCACTGGCCAAGATGCGACCTATGCGCAAGCAGCGCAGGAAGCGATAGATGAGGCTAACGATGACGCCGACTCTGACAGTAGCGGCAACGTCAATTTTTAGGGGAGGTCCCTGCTGCCGTTCATTCGGCGCTGAATAGCAGGGACAGACATGTCATTCCTAATCGACACGGGTGCGTCCAAAAACTTTATTAGACCGCATAATCGGCTAAAGGACGTCTTCCCTGTCGAAACCCCTTTCGTCGTGCACTCCATTCATGGCTCGAACAACATCACACAAAAGTGTAAAATTCCCATGTTCGGACACGACACATTCTTTTTCCTATTAGATTCCCTATCTACATTTGACGGGATCATAGGGCTCGACCTGCTAAAGCAAGTAGGAGCAGTACTATGCCTTAAAGAAGGCGTATTAAAAATAGGTGCAACTTCGGAGGCATTGCAGTACCTTAAATGTACTAATGTCAACTATACCAAAGGTAAAGAAATCCATGCACCACCTGCGGTAAAAGAAGATTTTCTAAAAATGCTTCACCGTAACAAAAGGGCTTTTGCGGACTCTAACGAGTCGCTACCTTACAATACAAACGTAGTAGCTACGATTCGTACCACCGACGAAAACGCAGTATACTCGAAATTGTACCCGTACCCCAAAGGTGTCGAAGATTTCGTGGCCTCAGAGATCAAAGACCTTTTACGAAACGGCATCATTAGAAAGTCTAAGTCCCCATACAATAACCCAGTGTGGGTAGTAGACAAGAAAGGTTCTGACGAGATGGGCAATAGGAAGAAACGCCTAGTGATAGATTTCAGGAAACTAAATCTAAAAACCATCCCAGACACTTACCCCATGCCGAGCATCACCATGATTTTGGCAAATTTGGGTAAAGCAAAATACTTCACCACTCTCGATCTTAAATCAGGTTATCACCAGATTACTCTGGCAGAATCTGATCGAGAGAAAACGGCCTTCTCAGTAAGCGGGGGGAAGTACGAATTTTGTCGTCTCCCCTTCGGTTTAAAAAACGCCGGAGGTATTTTTCAGCGCACTATCGATGACGTTCTACGAGAACAAATCGGTAAATCGTGCTACGTTTACGTCGACGACGTCATCGTTTTCTCCGAGAACGAGGCGGATCACGTTAAGCACGTCAATTGGGTACTAAAGAGCCTTCATAGTGCAAACATGAGGGTAGCCCATGAAAAGTCACAATTTTTTAAAGAGAGCGTCGAGTACCTCGGCTTTATCGTGACAAAAAACGGCGCAAAAACGGACCCTGAAAAGGTGAAAGCCATTCAGCACTACGTTGAGCCTACAACGTTATTTAGCGTTAGGTCATTCATGGGCTTAGCAAGCTATTACCGTTGCTTTATTAAGGATTTCGCAGCAATCGCGAAACCTATCTCCGATATCCTAAAAGGGGAAAACGGAACAGTCAGCAAGTACAGGTCCAAGAAGATAGAGGTACAGTTTAACGAAACCCAGCGCAATGCGTTTCAAAAGCTCAGAAATATTCTAGCCTCAGAGGACGTTACACTAATGTATCCTGACTACCAAAAGCCGTTCGACCTCACAACTGACGCCTCGGCTTATGGTATTGGGGCTGTACTGTCTCAGAACGGACGCCCAATAACTATGATATCTCGGACACTAAAGGACAGAGAAGCAAACTACGCTACTAACGAGCGAGAATTGCTAGCTATCGTCTGGGCTTTGGCAAAACTCCGGCACTTTCTTTATGGTGCGAAGAATATTAACATATTCACCGACCATCAACCACTCACATTCTCGGTATCCGAGAGCAACCCTAACGCCAAAATCAAGTGCTGGAAAGCACGCATTGACGAAACTGGGGCCAAACTTTTTTACAAGCCAGGCAAGGAGAATCACGTGGCCGATGCTTTATCGCGCCAAAACGTGAATGCCCTACAGAACGGTTACATAAACCAAGGGTCCGATGCGGCCACAATCCACAGTGAGTTATCTCTGACTCACACGATTGACATTACTGACAAACCGTTGAACTGCTTCCGTAACCAAATAGTGTTGGAAGAGGCACGGTATCCATTAAAAAGCAAGTTTACTGTATTCGGCGAAAAAACCCGCCACCAGATAAACTTCACTGACAAGGATGACTTAGTAGAAACAGTCAAGTCCGTCATAGTCCGAGGCGTAGTAAACGCGTTTCACTGCAGTCTGCCAACTTTGGCCAAAATTCAACATGAGGTTGTAAAGGCCTTCCCAGCCACAAAATTCTGGCACTGCAAAAATTTTGTAGCTGACGTATTCAACATTAGTGATAGGAGGGAAATAATCACCAAAGAGCATAACAGAGCCCATAGGGCAGCTCAGGAAAACGTCAAGCAAATAATGACGGAGTATTATTTCCCTAAAATGTCCAAGTTAGCCAATGAAGTGGTCCTGAATTGTAAAATTTGCGCAAAGGCAAAGTACGACAGGCACCCAAAAAACCAGGAACTCGGCCCGACGCCGATTCCATCACAGGTTGGAGAGATGTTACATGTCGACATCTTTTCCACAGACAAGAAATATTTCCTGACGTGCATAGACAAGCTGTCCAAATTCGCAATGGTACAACCCATTGCATCAAGGACTATAGAGGATTTACGACCCCCCCTATTAATACTAATGAACGTGTTTCCCCGAGCAAGGCAGATCTATTGCGACAATGAGTCTGCACTCAAGTCTGAGACTATAAGGTCCCTTCTAAAAAACATTTACGATGTAAACATCGTAAATGCGCCGCCACTCCACAGCACATCGAACGGCCAAGTGGAACGCTTCCATAGCACCCTATTAGAAATAGCTAGGTGCCTCAAGCTCCAAAGGGGGATCGTGGATACAGTTGACCTTATCCTACAAGCGACTACTGAGTATAATAGTTCGATTCACTCGGTAACAGAGCAAAGACCCAAGGATGTTTTTAATACCGCTTCGCCGGCATGCATTCAGGACATTGCTAGGAAGATAGACGGAGCTCAGCTCGAGCAAAATGCCCGACTTAACAAAAAACGGCAGAACAGGGTCTTCGAGGTAGGTGAGGCCGTCCTAGTAAAGACCAACCGCAGACTGGGAAACAAACTTTCGCCCCTCTGCGAGGAAAAGGTTGTTGAAGCGGACTTGGGGACAACGGTCCGCATTAAGGGGAGGGTGGTCCACAAGGACAACCTCCATCGATAATTTGTAGTTTTAATCATTTTCTTTAGGCTTATCATCCTGACACTTGTAACCGTGACAACAACGACAGCACGAACAACGGACTGCGTGAATAAAATTCTTAAAATTACAAAGGACTAACAGGCTGACACAGGTCATCTGTTTGAAACTCTTACTGCGCGCAATAGAATATTAATTACCGAATTGGGAGCGCTCATGCTCACTTTAACACTTGTCATAAATCCAGCCATTCAGACATCAAATCAATTCTCACTGACCAAATCACAGGGACCTCGATTACAACCTAATAAAAGTGTCTAGAATTAAGGTAGATCGTAAGATAGATATAATCAATTTTAATCATAAGCAAGCTATGCAGAAAGATCACCATCTTCCCAGTCGCACACAACGGCTGACTCTCCAGCTACGGAACAACCTGGTAGCCGAATGCAAAGGAAAGGTTGTGGCAGTGACAACTTGAGAGCAACAGCCACATTCTGCAAGAGGTCTGAGGATGTCACCTGTGCGCAAGGCCTCCACTCAGGCGATATTGCGCATTGCCAGACACAGCCAAGCCACGCCGACCCTGTCACCATAGTTGACGACGGCATCATCATTGTAAATGATCGTAGCGCCGCCAGCAACTGTGGCGATTACGCCCCAGTGAGGGTCAATGGAACGAATCTCATCACGTTCCGTTCACACGCCACCGTCGACAGTGCTCGATTCCTAAACCGAACAACATTCGGAATCGTGTCCCTGCTGTAGCGGCATCTGCTCGCCTCAACGTTAGCGGCCACAACACAACGCTGAGCTTACCTTACTTAGCTCCATCAACGAGGTCAGAGATAGCATCGTCGTCAACATTACTAGTAGTGGCATGCGCCATGGGCTCCGGAATCTACAACTTCACCAGGAGACATCGTGTTGCCCTACAACTCTCGGAGATCGTCAAGAACTACGACACGACCGAGGACGGTCGGGCTTGAGAGGGGGAGTAGTTAACCACTGACACTGGGCGCGTGCTGACTTATCATATTTGCGAAGTCCACGCCCAGAGTCACAGCTGCAAATGTGTCGCAACAATGATGACAGCTCCAGCGGTAGCTACGAGTGCGTTGCAACAATGATGACAGCTCCAGCGGTAGCTACGAATGTGTCGCAACAATGTTGGCAGCTCCAGCGGCAGCTGCGGATGTACCGCAACAATGTTAGCGGCCGTTGTGATAATGCGGCGCCACACACAAGGCGCAAGTCAGCAGTTCTGAGGAGCACCAGCAACGACGCTGGGGTTCGAAGAACAGCAACGGTCAACGGCGCTGGAGTTCCATGAATAGCGACGACAGCGCCTGCGCCTACGGCGGCGGCAGCGGCTTTGCAATAGCAACGACCAACGCCGCTGGTGTTCCAAGAACACCAACGACAGCGCCTGCGCCTGCGACGGCGGCAGCGGCTTTGCACTAGCAACGACCAACGCCGCTGGTGTTCCAAGAACACCAACGTCGACGCGTGCGCCTGCGACGGCGGCAGCGGCTTTGCACTAGCAACGACCAACGCCGCTGGTGTTCCAAGAACACCAACGTCGACGCCCGCAACGGTAGCAGCGGCTGTGCACTGGCGGCAGCGCTGCGGCAGCGCCGAATCTGCGCTTGGTCGCAGACTTAGTTTTTAATTCTCTAATTGTTAGTCTTAAGTGTGAATTCAATAAACGCGCAGCGTACCGCTCGCAACAATTCTAATCGCTTATTGCTCACTCTTTAATTCGACCAGCCATCGCTGTCGATATTAAACACAAACCTTACGGAGTTATATCAGTGAGCTGGCTAACGCCTCTGACAAAGATATTAAATTCCATAATTTATATAAGTGGCTGGTCATGTTACGGCACTTGGCGGCGGTTATGTTATGTAAACGAAGCGACAAAGTGTCACTATGTATGTGCGCTTGATACTCTATCTTTGATTTTGAGCATATGACCACTTTACATATTGTATACACTACAACACGGTGGGCATGTGCTTATCTGGCATGTAACATGCTACACCTCCCTTTTTAGAGAAATAACGTAATATTATTATGTAGTTATTAGTATTATATTGTTTAATTGTTAAAAATTATATTTAATTTATATAATGTAACATATATATATATATATATATTTTTTTTTTTATTTTTATATATTTAATGTGTATTTGAATTTATATTTTAAATATTTATTTTTATTATTATTATTTTTTTCATTAAAAATTTATTGACATATGCATATATAGGTATGTTTTTTTATACCCTGAACCCATTGAAAATGGGAAATCAGGGTATAATGGTTTTGTTAAAATGTATGTAACAGGCAGAAGGAGGCGTGGCAGACCCCATAAAGTATATATATTCTTGATCAGGGCGACGAGCTGAGTTGATTTAGCCCTGTCCGTCTGTCCGCCTGTCCGTCTGTCCGTATGTTTGAACGCGTCGATCTCAGAATCTATAAGAGCTAGAGACTTGAATTTTTTTATGTAGCTCCGTGTATAGCACGCGCAGATCGAGTTTGTTTCAAAAATTCGATAACTTTTATCGTTTTAATGTTATCGATTAAAAACGAAATCGAAATACAGTAATTAAATTATATCTCCTACATCTTTATAGCTAGAGACTCCTTATTTTGTATTTGGTTGCATGTGTGTTTTATATAATTTTGATTTTTGTTATATTTTGGATGCCACGCCCCTTTCGCCCCAAATTCGCAAAAAACGTATTTCAAGTGCTAGAGACTTGTGCTTCGGCACATACACATATATGAATGACATAATCACGCTCTGAAAGTTTGATTAAGCAAGTCCATCTACAAAGGAACTTATTCAACAATTAACTTCCCATAATACTGCTCTTACTGCAGCCCGAGCGCAGTCGTTGCGCTAACTGCGCAGTCAGCAGAGCGCTCGCTTATGCGTGCGTGCGTATGTGTGTGTGTGTGTGTGTACATGTATTGCTTGTTGTTAATAAGCACAGAATGTTTGGAATATCGGCTCATCGCAGGGTTCAGGGGATCTCGTAGTCGGGTACCACCGACTAGAGCTTTCTTACTTGTTATACCCTGAACCCATTGAAAATGGGAAAACAGGGTATAATGGTTTTGTTAAAATGTATGTAACAGGCAGAAGGAGGCGTGGCAGACCCCATAAAGTATATATATTCTTGATCAGCTCGACGAACTGAGTTGATATAGCCATGTTCGTCTGTCCGTCTGTCCGTCTGTCCGTCCGTCCGTCTGTCCGTATGTATGAACGCGTCGATCTCAGAATCTATAAGAGCTAGAGACTTGAAATTTTTTATGTAGATCCGTGTATAGCACGCGCAGATCGAGTTTGTTTCAAAAAATCGATAAATTTGATCGTTTTAAAGTTATCGATTTTAAACGTTATCGAAATTCAGTTATAAATTTATATCTTCCACATATTAAGAGCTAGAGTTTCCAAATTTTGTATTTAGCATGATATAGAGTTTATACAATTTTGATTTTTATCACATTTTGGATACCATCCCCCCTTTCCTTCCCTTCCCCCCAAACTTGTAAAAACCGTGCTTTAGCAAATACATACATATGAATGACATAATCACGCTGTGAAAGTTTGATTAAGAAAGTCCAACTACAAAGAAACTTATTCAACAATTAACTTCCCATAATATAGCCACACTGCAGCCCAAGCGCAGACGCTGCGCTAACTGCGCAGTCTGCAGAACGCGTTCTTATACGTATGTGCATGTGTGTATGTGTGTGTGCATGTATTGCTTTTATATATGCATATGTTAAATAAGCATAGAATATTTGGAATACCGGCTCTTCGCAGGGTTCAATGGATCTCCTAGTCGGGTACCGCCAACTAGAGCTTTCTTACTTGTTTTGTTTTTTCAATTGTATATATTGTCATAAATGGTTGATCAGACCATTTAATGAATTATTTCGAAAATTATTTTTGAATTTTTAACCTATTCTTATGAACTTTTTGTTTTTTATTCTTACTATCCCTAATTGTTATATTATCTTTATTATCTATATCTATGACCTCAAATGGTGCTATATATGAAGAATCTAGTTTATGTCCTGCTTCATTTTTTAACAAAACTTTATTTCCTATTTCTATGCTTACATCTGATATTTTATTGTCATAAAGTTTTTTATTTCTAGCTTTACTATTCTCTAGTGCTATTCTTGCTCTTTTATATGCTATTTCTAATCTAAACTTAATTTCTTTAGCGTAATCCTCTTCATTATATAATGGTTCTATTCAAGTTGTTTTATTAAAATCTGTGAACTGTCTTGGTAATCTTCCAAATACTAGTTCGTATGGACAATAGCCGTGTGTTACCGAGGGTGTTGTGTTGAAACAATATGTAAAGTATTGTATCCAAACATCCCAATCGGTTTTGTCTGTTGATATATAAGAACGAACGTATTCATTAAATGTTCTATGACTTCGTTCTACTGTACCTAAAGTTTGGCGATGATGTGCAGTAGACGTTATGTTGTCAATCTTTAAATATTTGCACAAATCATTTATTGCTGAATTCTTATATTCTGTTCCCATGTCCGTAATGAACGTCTTCATTGGACCGTACTTTAGAATAAAGTTTTCAAATATAGCTTTGGCAACGGTTGTTGCACTTTTGTTTGAAATTGGAATGGTTACTAAATACTTAGTTAGATCGCATATTAGCGTAACTGCATATTCATTGCCATTCTCTGAGAGTGGTAGTGGACCTATAGTATCTACTATCACCCTATCAAAAGCTATAATTGGTGTTTCAGTTAATGTCAATGGGGTCTTTATATGTTTTGTTGTTTTTGATTTTTGGCATTTTTGACATTTACGTACGTACTCTTTGACATGACGAATCATGTTTTTCCAGTAGTAGTAGTCTTTTTATTTTAGCTAGCGTTCTTGTAATGCCGTTATGACCTCCTTGAATTGGGTCGTCATGAAATTTAGACAGTATCGCTTCTTGATCTTTTTCTTTATCTATTAGGGTCACCGGCTTGAGTAGCGCTACTCTTAAAATATTCAATATTTTATTGCCCATATTTTTGAAAGATTCAATTGAAACTAATTCAAAGATCTTCTCGCTCGGTGCCACTTTGAGTTGGCTAATCTTAAATATACCGACTTGCATTTCAAGCCTTTGGAAGAACTGACCTAAGTCAAGATTTCCATTGGTGTACAGATCGCTAACATCAATTCTGGCTATAATTTTGCTTCCATGTTTGTTGTAAATTTAGGAGTTTAGCGGAAATAACTTCTACTGACTCTCCTTTTACTTTGTCTGATAGTTTTGCTATGAGAGCTACAATCATGTTCTCATCACTTATCAAATTTCTAGCATGGCCTGTTAATTTTGTCTTAATAAGACTTACAGCAAGTGCTTCGTGCGTTTCTTTAAGAGAATCTACTAGATTCAAGGCATCTATGAAGCGTTTTAAGTTTTCAGCCTTGCCTTCAAACTCTGGTAAGAGCGATGAGGCTAATTTAAGAAATTAAACTACTGTTTGAGCCATGTTAGCTGTATCAATTTTTTCTTGTTTTTGGTCAAGTTCTTCTACTTCTTCTTCCATTAAATCAGTAATTTGAAATGTTATTTGAAAATTATGTCTTTCCGAAATGTATCTAATATTTCCACGCTGCCTTTTTAACACGTCAGTTGAATGTAACAAATGCAAATCGCTTAACTTACGCTCATTGATATTTACAATGTCACGTACTTTTTTATAAGATTCTATAAGAACTTGAACGTGTTTTATTTTTGTCTGGTTTGATATGGGTGCACTTTTGTTAACGCACTTGAATGATCTATCAAACTCAGCACGTTGTTGTTTAATTATGGAAATAATTTCATTCCATTCCATTAAACATATTGTAATTGGTATAGTGGGGAGTGGTCTAAGTTGTATCTTTCCATATATTCATATTCAAAGTCGTAAATGTTTGAAGGCTCTAATCTAATCTAATCTGATTATGGAAAGTACCCTATTTTCAAAATCTGGCTCTTTTTCGAGCGTTTTTCTGATACAAGCTTTTGTATCGATTTTGTTATATTTTGTTTTGTCGAAGTTTTATCAATAATAATCGTTGTTGCGGCTTTAGTTTATAATGTTTTTTATTTTTTTTTTATTTTCTAGATTTTATCTAGATTTTTAGCTTTGCTCATATATTTTTTACGCAAACACTTATTATGTAATTTATAAAGTTTAAAACTTACGTTTGCGATTAATATAACAACGATAATTATTAATAAAGTATTTGTTAGACCTAAATCTACAGTACTGGATTCCACTTTATTGATTACATTAGCGGTGGAATCCACTGTTTTTGACTCTATAAGAGGCATTTTGTAATGTGCCAATTTCTCAAAAAATCTTATATTACCTATGTCTTCTGTTTTACTAATTTTATTTTTCATTCGTTTTTAAAAAAAATTTTTTTTTTTTTTTTAATTTTTCTTGTTTTTATATTTATTTCAATTTAAAAACATTTTTATATACATATATATGCATATGTCATATATTTCTATTGGATCTTTGTTAATGTTTCATATTTTGATCAACAGTGATATCCTACCTAATGTTTCGTATAGCTTCACGGGCCATACTCTAGCGGGCAATGCAATTATCGCTTCCGTGTACAATAGTTTTCTTAGTTTATATTAGTAAGTTTGCTTAGTTTGAATAACATTTATGGGGTTTTCTTTTTAAATTTTGATATTCTTATATATGTTGTAGCGTTAAGATTGTTTTCCATGGTTAAGCGTAGCGAGTTTCGGTCGCTCTGAGAACTCAAACACAACTAACTCTTGTGTCTCTTATTTCTCAAGCCCGAACCACGCTTGGCGACAGCGACGCAGCGCTGCCGCCGCGCTAAAACAGGACTTCCTAGAACCGACAACTTAATCAACCAATCACAGCCCTTACAAAGGCTTATGCTGAAGATAATTATTGCGAAATATCGAAAGACGCACCAATACGCATAACTAGAATCCGACGCATTATGATGAAATTATCATTGTGAAATACCGAAAACTACAACCACACACATACAAACTTAGTACGCGCCGACACGGCCATTCTGACAATAACACGACCTCGTGTACTTTTACAAAACTGCCTTACTGCATAATTCATTTCATTTATAAACCTTCGAAAGTAATTTAAGATTAACATTTTCCCTTTTGACCACAACTATTCCCGTTTCAGGGCTTCATATAAAATTTTATCTTCAACTTTTAGTTTCATTCTTAAAGTGCTATAAAATTAATCTTTAGCTCAATTCAACTTTCTTCACTATCCTTTTCATTATCATAAATTCAACTGGTTTTACATTACATCATCTTATGCGCCACACGCCATGATCAAAACATTTGTTTTGCACTTGTGCTTGCAATAAGACCAATTCTTTCAACTTTTCTTATCAGCTTCTTCATTCATCCATACTGTCTCTTTCAACAGTTATTCTTTAACAACACAAAATCTCCTACTTCGTATCCAACAACCTTAGCCTTGGTTTTATCAAACCGTTTTTTGCTATATACTGCTGCCGCTGATATATTTTGCACTGCTCGAGCTCTTGATTCTGCCAAATCACAATTCACAATGCCAATAAACAATTCTAAAGGGCTTGCCTTTGTTACTCGACTTACTGTACAATTTAAGGCCAACTGTACCTCACCTAATGCGTTTTTGCCAAGATCGGCTGCTAGCCTCAACTGCCGTCAGTAAGTTTTTTTCAAAGTGCTCATAATGTGTTTCACCTGTCCGTTAGCTCTACTTGCGCCTGTCGCAATCAAATGCAAACTTATTTTCTGTTGAGAACAAAACTCACTAAATTTAGAGCTAGCAAAACATCTACCCTGGTCTGCTATTATGCGGTTTTGGTACTCCAAAGAGAGATACAGCCAAGCAAAGATACCGACGATGTCACAGCACCTATGCAATTGTCAGCATCAATCTTAAGTGTGTGTGTTAAATAAACAAATTTGGTAAAAGCGTCCACTTGGACAATAACATATTCCTTCTGATCAGACTTGCCACTCAACTTTCCTGTTACGTCTATGTGTATCGTGTGCCAAGGTGTGCTGACCTTTGGTATTGGATGAAGTCTAGCTTGAATTTTACCCGAGGATGACTTTGACATCTTACAAGTAAAACAGTTTTCAACAAACTTTCGTATATACTTAGACATGCTATCGAACCAATAATAATCATAGGCCTTATCTAACGTCTTCTCTCAACCTAAGTGCATGATTGTCTCGTCAATCTGATTTATTACAGACCACCTAAATGCCCTTGAAACAATTGGCAAAGATCGAGTTCTCTGAATTTTTCGATAAAGTAATCCTGCTCTCAACTCATAAGTTTTTGCAATGTCCTCGGCAAGAGAATTGTCCTTCAATTTGTTCACAAACATCATAGGACTTGCATAAGGCCTTGGCCTTATGACATTGCATTCTACTAGTTCTTTAATCTTCTCGCGTACCAACTCTCTTTCATTTGGACTAAGTCTGCATGGTCTTCTTTGAACAATTTTTCTGAGGTCTACTAACTTAATTTTCATCTCGCCTGTACTGACTCTATAAGAAGGAATTCCCTTTATAAAAGATTTTTAATAATTTTCTAATAAATCGTTTAATTTATCCCTATCTTCGCCGACAAGATCAGTATCCAATTTAAAAAAAATATATCATCATTTGAACAACAGTTTACAGATTTTGGCCTAACAATTTCAAATTTTCCCGGTGATACAATGACAAGAAAACCCTGCCACAGTATTTCTCAATCAATCAATTAATGATAATTATTAATTAATTTTTACGTTGCCAAGTATTTGCAATGTACAACAAATGCTGTCATTTCCAATACCCTTCAACATAACTACGTTGTTAATTCTTTTACCGGCTAACTGAGTACTTATCTTTTGTTTAATCAACGAACATTCCGCTCCAGAATCAAACATTGTCAAAAACATAGCTGGTATTTCTACGCTGGTGAAGCGCTGTACAAAAATTTTCTTAAGCTCGGTCCAATTTATGTCAGGATAACATATTTGTGAGAGCCTCTGCGACGCACTGCCTTCCAACGCTGCACTCAAAGCCATTACCTTTTATGTAATTTTCCGCCAGAATTATATTTACTGTAGCACACCACGCGGATGCGTCTGCGCCAACAAGATCTTTTCAATATTATTGTTACACTATGTTCACACAACGACGCAAACACACGATAAATTGATTCGAAGCAAATTTCTAACGCGCTCCCGCTAATACGTCCGGCACTCGCCAAGGATCAGTTGGCATATTAGGTAGCGAGCCAGATCCCACTTCTGATGTTGTAGCGTTAAGATTGTTTTCCATGGTTAAGCGCAGCGAGTTTCGGTCGCTCTGAGAACTCAAACACAACTAACTCTTGTGTCTCTTATTTCTCAAGCCCGAACCACGCTTGGCGACAGCGACGCAGCGCTGCCGCCGCGCTAAAACAGGACTTCCTAGAACCGACAACTTAATCAACCAATCACAGCCCTTACAAAGGCTTATGCTGAAGATAATTATTGCGAAATATCGAAAGACGCACCAATACGCATAACTAGAATCCGACGCATTATGATGAAATTATCATTGTGAAATACCGAAAACTACAACCACACACATACAAACTTAGTACGCGCCGACATATATATATTCTGGATGGTGATCATCCCTTTGCACCAGCTGGGCGTCGCCGGGTCCGGAACGCTGGCGCTCCCTCGTTGACGCAAGCGGCGGGGATGCCTCTCGCGCTTGGTGTTCTGAGCTGCTGCTTGTTTATGGTTTCGTATCCGCTGCCTTGCAATGCTTGCAAGTGTACTCGCAGAATGGGCTATATAGGGGTCCCTCGCAGTCGTCTGGGCACTTCTTCGTCGGCTTCGTCAGCTGGATTTTTGGTGCTTGGGGTTCTTTGGTAGAAATGGTTTTATCGATTACTTTGATGTTTGTTTTTGTAGTGGCAGAGGTTGAGTGCTTTTGTTTTGCCTTCTGAGCTTGATCAATCTGATCTAGCTCTGCTTGTAATGCTATTGTTGCCTCCCAACGTAATGGTTGGTTGGTGGCAAATAATAGTTTTAAAATCTCCGTCTTCCTCTTTTGGAGGCGTACACGTATGCCGCTTCTGCCGGTTTTTTTTTTTTTTGTTTTGGGAGGCTTTTTCACAAATAGTATTTTTGTATAGTATAGTATTTATAGTTGTTCCAAGAACACCAACGGCGACGCCCGCAACGGCAGCAGCGGCTGTGCACTGGCGGCAGCGCTGCGGCTGCGCCGAATCTGCGCTTGGTCGCAGATTTAGTTTTTAATTCTCTAATTGAATTCAGTAAACGCGCAGCGTACCGCTCGCAACAATTCTAATTGCTTAACGCTCATTCTTTGATTCGAGCAGCTATCGCTGTCGATATAAAACACAAACCTTACGGAGTTATATCAGTGAGCTGGCTAACGCCTCTGACAACGATATTAAATTCCATAATTTATACACTACAATACGGTGGGCATGTGCTTATCTGGCATGTAACATGCTACAACATAGACACAACAGGAAAGTTGAGTGGCAAGTCTGATCAGAAGGAATATGTTATTGTCCAAGTGGACGCTTTTACCAACTTTTTTTTTATTTAACACACACACTTAAGATTGAAGCTGACAATTACATAGGTGCTGTGACATCGGCTGTATCTTTGTTTGGAGTACCAAACCGCATAATAGCAGACCAGGGTAGGTCTTTTGCTAGCTCTAAATTTAGTGAGTTTTGTTTTCAACAGAAAATAAGTTTGCATTTGATTGCGACAGGCGCAAATAGAGCTAAGGTTGTTGGATACGAAGCAGGAGATTTTGTGTTAAAGAATGAAGCAAGGAATCAAACAAAGTTAAGTCCAAAGTTTAGGGGACCGTTACAAATCTTTGCAAATTGTTACATATTGCTGAATTGTTGGGCGGAGATAGATATTATCTAAGGTCATTGACAAATAATAGAAAATACAAATATGCTCATGACGATATAAGAAAATTGCCAGAAGGGTATGTACCAGTTGAGTTAGAAAGTAGTGATGAGGATTTGAATAATGTTGGTAATGAAACTGTTGAAACAGACAGTATTGAAACGATTGAGAATGAAACTGTTGAAAGAGACAGTATTGCTTCGATTGAGAATGAAACTCTTGAAAGAGACAGTATGGATGCCTGAAGTGGCTTATAAGAAAAGTTGAAAGAATTGGTCGAAATGCAAGCACAAGTGCAAAAGAAATGTTTTGAACATGGCGTGTGGCGCATAAGATGATGTAATGTAAAACCAGTTGAGTTTATGATAATGAAAAGGATAGTGAAGAAAGTTTAATTAGGCTAAAGATTAATTTTATAGCAGTTTAAGAGTGATACTAAAAGTTGAAGATAAAATTTTGTATGAAACCCTGAAACAAAAATAGTTGTAATCAAAAAGGAAAATGTTAATCTTAAATTACTTTCGAAAATTTATAAATAAAATTAATTAAGCAGTAAGGCAGTTTTGTAAAAGTACACGAGGTCGTGTTATTGTCAGAATGGCCGTGTCGGCGCGTACTAAATTTGTATGTGTGTGGTTGTAGTTTTCGGTATTTCACAATGATAATTTCATCATATTGCGTCGGCTTCTAGTTATGCGTAATTATCTTCAGCATCTGCATAAGCCTTTGTAAGGGCTGTGATTGGTTGATTAAGTTGTCGGTTCTAGGAAGTCCCGTTTTAGCGAGGCGACAGCGTTTAACGCTGTTGATGAGTGTGGTTCGGGCTTGAGAGAAATAAGAGACACGAGAGTCAGTTGTGTCTGAGTTCTGAGAGCGACCGAAACTCACTGCGCTAAATAATGAAAAATAATCTTAATGCTGCAACCTATATGTAAAATAAGAATAGAATGTTGGGAATATTGTCTATTCGCAGGGTTCAGGGTATCTCTTAGTCGAGCAGGATCGACTAGTGAAAGGCTAACTGTCGACATAGCAACAATTGCGGCGTTTGCGTTACTTAGCACCAGGGCGAATATTGTCCTATATTTTCGCCAAGTTTTCCTTGCACTGTTGCTGGTCTGCCTCCGTAAAACTCGTCTTGACAAGATACAGCGCTAGTCTGCTTTGTTGGAAAAACTAGGTGCGTTGTCCGCTTCTTTCCTTCTTTGGTTTTGTCTTCTTTATTATACTCATTCACGAAGTGAAATTTGGTTTTGTGCAATACCCATCACGCTGTCAGTCCGTCTATCCGTATGAACGCAAATCATTTCCACACCAATGAAGCTAGAGACTTGAAATTTGGAATATATACGAGTGCGTATATCTCAGAAACTCTACTTCTAAAAATGCTAGAGAGTTGCAATTTGGAATGTATACTCGCGTTGACAACCCAAGCAACCCAGCTTCACTGAGGGCGTGGCAAATCGGGTAAAGCTGTATCTTCTACCGTTTTCAAGCTAGAACGCCCAAATTTGAAACGTGAGTTACTGTTATAGGATCAAATTATATGTCCACGCCTACCACTTGCGTGGCAAATCAGATCTGACTAAATAGTGATTTTTCAAATTCTGTAATATTTTGAGCACTATTGATGCTAGACACTTGAAATTTCAAGATCAAAAAGATATGGCGGATATATCTGCGTTTATATCTCCTACAGTTTTAGAGCTAGATTCAAAATTTGATGGTTGAGTAACTGGTGAGCTCATCTATCGATGACCCAAAATTATTTTTACGCCCCTTTTTGGGCATGCCATGCTAAAAAAAATAACCTGTAATTACCGTTTACCACTTCTAAGAACTGACCTAAATTTATATGCCTACGCCCACTGGGTACGTGGCAAACCGGGAAAAGTGTATCTTTTTCCGTTTCTCAGTAAAAATATATATAATTATTTATTTATTTTTTTTTATAATAATTATGATTCAAATATCACTTCTGATAATTGCTACGTTGATTGATAAGAATGCGTCGATGATGTGGTCCAGATGCCGATGTCGAATTGCCGCCAAGAAGACAAGTCTTATTGCTTTGTAGATTTGGGTGCCTGAGTTACCCGTTTATCTAGTCGTTGATCACCTGTTGATCAATTTACACAATATAGGGTTCGCCAAATAAATCCACTATTTTCCTTGATGAGATTGGTCGCCAAGTTGACCAAGTGCTGGTGATGGTATTACAGAACAATCTTGTAGGGGTGACCAAATGTTGGGTCTTTCTTTAAGTCCATGGTACAGATCCAAGACTAGGTATTTGTTTATTGTAAGCGATCAGCGGCTGCCACCAACAAGGACATTGGTGCGTGGGGAGTGTAGTATTGGTGAATCCTGGGACAGAGTGTGTGGTTATGTATCTCATACATTGATTTTTCGAAACAACTTGATCTGCGCGTGATATGCACGGACCGTCTTAAAAAATTTCATGTCTCAAGTTCTTATAGCTGAGATCGACGAGTTCATACATATGGTCAGACGGACAGACACGGACGGACAGACGGACAAACAGAATAATAAATATATACTTTATAGGGTCTGTCACGCCTCCTTCTGCCTGTTACATACATTTAAACAATTATACCCTGTTTTCCCATTTTCAATGGGTTTAAGGTATACAAACAAAAAAAACAAGTAAGAACGTTGCAGTCGGGAGCTACCGACTGCGGGATACTCATTCACACCCGCACAGATCACGCCCATTGCCACGCCCACAATTGGTTTGAATAATAATAATTTTTTGGAAATTAATAGAGGAGATCAGCAGTAATATCGGCAGAAAATTTTGATTTTTTCACTGAGAATCGGAAAACATACAGTTTTTGCCGATTTGCCACGCGTAAACATATCATCTTTGGCCAGTTCTTAGAAGTAGTGAAGTAGTAACGTAAGTGTGAAATTTGGATGCTTACACTCAAAAAATGCAAAAATTACAGGGTATTATTTAGCCGGGCATGCCCCATAAGGGGCGTAAAAATTATTTTTGGGGCGTCGATAGAGGAGCTTAACAGTAACTCAACTATCAATTTTGAAGCTTCTAGCTCTAAAACTGTAGGAGCTATAAGCTTTTGCGGTTTGCCACGCCCCCTATGGGCGTAGATATATCCGTTGTATCTTTTTATACCCTGAACCCATTGAAAATGGGAAAACAGGGTATAATGGTTTTGTTAAAATGTATGTAACAGGCAGAAGGAGGCGTGGCAGACCCCATAAAGTATATATATTCTTGATCAGGGTGACAAGCCGAGTCGATTTAGCCCTGTCCGTCTGTCCGTCCGTCCGTCCGTCCGTCTATCCGTATGTTTGAACGCGTCGATCTCAGAATCTATAAGAGCTAGAGACTTGAAATTTTTTATGTAGATCCGTGTATAGCAGGCGCAGATCGAGTTTGTTTCAAAAAATCGATAAATTTTATCGTTTTAAAGTTATCGATGTTAAGCGTTATCGAAAATCAGGTATAAATTTATACCTCCCACATCTTTAGAGCTAAAGTCTTTAAATTTTGTATTTAGTATAATGTGGAGTTTATACAATTTTGATTTTTGTCACATTTTGGATACCATCCCCCCTTTCCTTCCCTCACCCCCAAACTTGTAAAAGACCGTATTTCAAAGACTAGAGACTTGTGCTCTGGCAATTACATACATATGAATGACATTACTACGCTCAGAAAGTTTGATTAAGAAAATCCATCTACAAAGAAACTTATTCAACAATTAACTTCCCATAATATAGCTCTTCTGCAGCCCGAGCGCAGTCGCTGCGCAGTCAGCAGAGCGCTCGCTTATGCGTTCGTGCATATGCTTGTGTGTATGTGTGTGAGCATGTGTTGCTTGTATATATATATTAAATAAGCATGGAATGTTTGTAGTATCGGCTCATCGCAGGGTTCAGGGGATCTCCTAGTCGGGTACCGCCGACTAGGGCTTTCTTACTTGTTTAACATGGGTTGTCAACATGAGTATATATAACAAATTTCAAGTCTCTAGCATTCATAGTGCTCAAAATATTACAGAATTTAAAAAATCACTATAAAGTCAGATCCGATTTGCCACGCCCATTGTAGGCGTGAATATATAGTTTTTTGGTTGATCTTCACGTTTTTGACTGTCCCGGTGCCGAGTTGCGGGCGCCTTTTTATAGCAGATACGCAGGCCCTGCTTCGCGCTATGACGGCGCCAGCTCGGCTCTGGAGCGGGGCCTGTCTGCCGCTCGTGTCCGCGAAAACGGCAGTATCACGTGATTTAGCGCGATGCCAAATCGCCCAAATCTGCGTGGCAGCCTCTCATTGGCCAAAGCACCGTTATTGGCATACGAGTGAAAGTGTACACTACTTTCTCGCAGCCACAAGCGGTACTTCGGCCAACGGTCGCCGATGATCGCCGTGAGAGCGACGCGAGCAATGCGCTGAACACATACGAGCGACAGAGACAGACTACGTCGCTCTCTGCGCCCTTTCCAGTAGCGAGGGTCGCTACTATCGTACTCGCGTCGCTGTGTGGAACAATACATGCAGGCACGCATATAAGCATAAGTGCACAGCAAATACATGAACTTATACATACACTACGTGCCTGTCTATATTGTTCCTCACAACGTAATCATGTCATTCATATGTGTGTATTTGCTCTTACGATAAAGCAATCGACTTTTATCGATAATAAGGAAACTTAATGAGTTATCGAATATCTAAATAAAACTCGAAGTGCGTACGATACACGCGAGTATACACTGGAAATTTCAGATCTCTAGCTTTTGTGGTTTACGAGATCCCTGCGTTCATACGGACGGACGGACGGACGGACGGACGGACGGACAGACGGACAGGGCTATTTTATATATATATACTTTATTGGGCCTGCCATGTCTCCTGCTGCCTGTTACATATATTTTCACAAAAACATTATACCCTGATTTCCCATTTTCAATGGGTTCAGGGTACAAAAAAGATACCGTCAGCAGCAATTGTCTTAAAAAAAATAAAAGTAAAGCAACGTATCTTGTGCTGGCAACTGCGCTCATTCGGATTAAAAATAAATCTGGAAAATACGAGCGGCTAAGGGCTCTTATTGATGGAGGTTCACAAAGAACCTTGATATCGGAAGAAGCCGCACAACAGCTAAAAATGCGCCAATCAAACGGAACGTGTAAATTCAAGGAATTTCACAAAATGTGGAAGTACTAAAAAATAGAATTTGCTTAACAATCAAACCAAACATTAAAAGCAAATTCGTTACCACAATGCAGGTACTTGAGCAACAAAATTGACATGGATGTCAATAAGGATTGAATGGGCTGCAAGCTTACAGACCCATATTTTAAGGAGCTCTCTGCACTCTGGGACAAAAGGCTGAACTTGGATGGATTGTTTCTGGCAACATAGCTAGATCATCAACCAACAAGGTAATCAGCGCAACAAAAATCTCGGAAACAGGCTATGCTAAAAATTCTGTAAACGGAATAGCAGGACAACCAGCAAAAGATTCTTCTGCCTAGAACAAAATCATGGAGAGGGGGAGGAAGAACTAGACAACAAAAAATGGCAACAGGAAAAATAACAGTCGAAGCAAGTCAAACTGAAAAAGGAAGATCAAAAGCAGAGTGAGCAACAAAAGATGTAATACAAAAACAACCCGATTCAGTTGCCAAAGGAAGCACAGCTAAAAAGAAGAAACGTAACGAGACGATGCGACCGGATGAGCATGAAGCCGTTGCCAACACTACTGGGGTTCGTCGTTCCAGATGTGGTCAAATGCCGCTTTGCAATACCTGGATGCAAAGCGTAAGCGATCCTGGCTGTCATTTCCTGGCCTCCCCTTAGAATGTTCACGCATGAACATACATAAATAGTCTCAGATCATAAACATGTCATCTACGCACTCAACGACTAGGTTGAAGTACGAAGAAATGATAAGGACCACATGTTTGGAATCTATATATAGGCTAAGAACACCAACGCTATACAAACTCAGCGATCGGCTAAGAATAGATAAACACTAACGCTGAGCCTTACAAACTCAGCAATAGATAAGTTAGATTTAAGGGTTGAAATTATACATAAGTCAGTATAAAACAAGTAAGAAAGCTCTAGTCGGCGGTACCCGACTAGGAGATCCTCTGAACCCTGCGATGAGCCATATTTGTATATACAAGGAACACATGCACACTTTCATAGACACATGCATACGCACGCATAAGCGAGCGCTCTGTTGTAAGGCTATATTATGAAAACTTAATTGTTGAATAAGTTTCTTTGTAGACGGACTTTTTTAAACAAACTTACAGAGAGTGATTATGTCAATTAGATGTGTCTATTTGCCGAAGCACAAGTCTCTAGTACTTGAAATACGTTTTTTTTTTCAAATAGGGGGCGAAAGGGGCGTGTCATACAAAATATAACAAAATTGAAAATTGTATAAAATACACATGTAACTATATATAAAAGGAAGTCTCTAGCTTGAAAGATGTGCAAGACATCATTTTTTAACTGGTTTTCGATTTCGTGTTTAATCGATAACATTAAACATAACATTAATCGATAACATTAAAACGATAAAAGTTATCGAATTTTTGAAACTCGATCTGCGCGTGCTATACACGGAGCTACATAAAAAATTCAAGTCTCTAGCTCTTACAGATTCTGAGATCGACGCGTTCAAACATACGGACAGACGGACGGACGGACGGACGGACGGACAGACGGACAGGGCTTAATCAACTCAGCTCGCCCTGATCAAGAATATATATACTTTATGGGGTCTGCCACGCCTCCTTCTGCTTGTTACATACATTTTAACAAAACCATTATATCCTGATTTCCCATTTTCAATGGGTTCAGGGTATAACAAGTAAGAAAGCTCTAGTCGGCGGTACCCGACTAAATTCCAAACATTCTATGCTTATTTAACATATACACCACACATACACACATACGCATAAGAACGCATTCTGCTGACTGCGCAGTTAGCGCAGCGACTGCGCTCGGGCTGCAGTATGGCTACTCTATGGGAAGTTAATTGTTGAATAAGTTTCTTTGTAGATGGACTTTCTTAATCAAACTTTCAGAGCGTGATAATGTCATTCACAAAAATCAAAATTGTATAAACTCTATATTATACTAAATACAAAATTTGGTGACTCTAGCTCTAAAGATGTGGAAGATATAAATTTATAACTGAATTTCGATAACGTTTAAAATCGATAACTTTAAAACGATCAAATTTATCGATTTTTTGAAACAAACTCGGATCTACATAAAAAGTCTTCAAGTCTCTAGCTCTTATAGATTCTGAGATCGACGCGTTCAAACATACGGATAGACGGACGGACGGACGGACGGACGGACGGACGGACGGACAGACGGACAGGGCTAAATCGACTCGGCTTGTCACCCTGATCAAGAATATATATACTTTATGGGGTCTGCCACGCCTCCTTCTGCCTGTTACATACATTTTAACAAAACCATTATACCCTGTTTTCCCATTTTCAATGGGTTGAGGGTATAACAAGTAAAAACGTTGCAGTCGGGCGCTACCGACTGCGGAATACTCATTCACACCCGCACAGATCACGCATATTGCCACGCCCACAATTGGTTTGTACATATATAATCTTTTGGAAATCAATAGAGGAGATCAGCAGTAATATCGGCAGAAAATTTGGATTTTTTCACTGAGAATCGGAAAACATACAGTTTTTGCCGATTTGCCACGCGTAAACATATCATCTTTGGCCAGTTCTTAGAAGTAGTGAAGTAGTAACGTAAGTGTGAAATTTGGATGCTTACACTCAAAAAATGCGAAAATTACAGGGTATTTTTTAGCCGGGCATGCCCCAAAAGGGGCGTAAAAATAATTTTTGGGTCATCGATAGAGGAGCTCACCAGTAACTCAACCATCCAATTTTGAAGCTTCTAGATCTAAAACTATAAGAGCTATACAATTTTGCAGTTTGCCACGCCCCCTATAGGCGTAGATTTATCCGCCATATCTTTTTCATTTTGGGTTGTCAACCCGAGTATATTTACCAAATTTAAAGTCTCTAGCACTCTAGTGCTCAAAATATTACAGAATTTGAAAAATCACTATATAGTCAGTTCGGATTTGCCACGCCCCTAGTAGGCGTGGGCATATAGTTTTTTGGGCGATCTTCATAGGATCGTAGCAGTAACCTACGTGCCAAATTTGGGCATTCTAGCTTTAAAACTGTAAAAGATACAGTTTTACCCGATTTGCCCCCAATGGGCGTAGATATATCCGCCATAGCTTTTTGATTTTGGGTTGTCAACGCGAGTATACATTCCAAATTACAACTCTCTAGCACTTTTAGAAGTGGAGTTTCTGAGATATCGGCAAATGCATTTTTCGATTTGCCACGCACCTAGTGGGCGTATCGGAAAAATCTAGACACTATAAAAATTTCAAAAGTCTCTAGCCCCTTTTTGGGGCGTGCCATTTAAAAAAATACCCTATAATTTTCTAATTTTTTTAGTGTAATCATCCAGACTTCACAATTACGTTACCGTTTACCACTTCTAAAAACTGGCCAAAAATTATTTGTCTACACCCATTGGGTGCGTGGAAAATCGGGAAAACTGTATCTTTTTCCGTTTTTCAGTGAAAAAATTCTCAGAAAATCAAATTTTATGACTATATTACTACTGACCTCTTCTATTAATTGCCCAAAAATTATGTATGTAACCAATAAGGGACGTGGCAAATTGGAAAAATCTATATCTTGGAATAGGCGTGAGCTCTGCGCAGTTGGTAGCGCCCGACTGCAACGTTGTTACTTGTTTCGTTTTATGTATGCGCTGACCATTATATGCGTTTCACCAAAACTTTAGCTGAGTTTGTTGTCATTGTTTTGATTTCGTCGTTTGTGTGTACGAGCGTTCTTTTTTGCTCGTGCTTTTCTTATGCTTTGGTTTGGGTGCGTGTTCCTTCCCGATTCAAATGGTTTCGGCTGCGCTTGTTGTATTTTTTCAGGTTTCCTGTGTGCGTTACGCCAAATCACGTGATGCTAACGTTACAGTGGACACGAGCGGCGCCGTTATAGCGCGAAGCAGGGCCTGCGCCGCTGATATAAAAAGGCGCCCGCAATTCGACACCGGGGAAGTCAAAAACGTGAAAAGTGAAGAGGAAAGTGAAAGTATTGAGTGCCGAAGGAACAAAACGCGAGTGAAGAAGTGATCAGCCAAGGACTTCGAGTGGAAGGACATCGTGGGAAAAGGATATCGACGAGGGATATCCCAGACGCCTATTGACGACATAGGCTCGACACAGACACAGGAAGGACATCAGCTGCCACCAACCAGGACATTGGTGCAGCACGGCTAAATCTACAGCATTAGTGGTGGATCCTGGAGCAGGAATAGAGGAAACGCTTGCGTAGCTGTGCGTAAGAGTGGTGACGGTAGCTTGAGAATATCTCAAGGTGTGCTTGTGAGCGTAACCAGCCGTAGGAGTCACTGTAATATCCGAGCGAACCGCCGGAGTGTACAGTGTGGATCCTGGCGTCACCTGGAGTGCTCAAGCGTATCCTTGGAGACCCAAGAGTGCAGTACCATTCGCCAGAGTGCGCTAAAACGCCTACCTGCGATCCTGTGAAATGGTGTGCTTTTCTAAGCGTTAGATTGTAAACACATATAAAGTGTAAATAAGCCTCAAATAAGTGAGAAAATATACGAATCGCAAACCATAAAACACTGAATTATAATTTATCGCAAGGCGCTACATACAAATTTGTTGGCACGAACGCACAGTCGGCTGAGTTCGGCCCGGCTTAAACTCGGGATAAACCGAGGTTCGTTACAACTGGCGCCCAACGTGGGGCCCATTGCCACGCCCACAATTCGTTTGTACACATATAATTTTTTGGAACTCAATAGAGGAGATCAGCAGTAAAATCGTCATAAAATTTCGATTTTCTCACTGTTTTATGGTTTTGCAATCTGTAGATTTTCTCACTTCTCTGAGGCCAATTTACACTTTTTATATTTATTACAAATCTAGCGCTTAGTAAAGCACACCTTTCCACGGGATCGCAGATAGACGTTTTAGCGCACTCTGGCAAAAGGTACTGCACTCTTGGGTCTCCAAGGATACGCTTGAGCACTCCAGGTGACGCCAGGATCCACACTGTATACTCCGGCGGTTCGCTCGGCTATTGCAGTGACTCCTACGGCTGGATACGCTACAGTCACCACCCTTTCGCACAGCTACGTAAACGTTACCTCTGCTCCTGCTCCAGGATCCGCCACTAATTCTGTAGTTTTGGCCGTGCTGCACCAATGTCCTGGTTGGTGGCAGCTGATGTCCTTCCGGTGTCCGTGTGTCGAGCCTATGTCCTCAATAGGCGTCTAGGATATCCCTCGTAGATATCCTTCCCACGATGTCCTTCCACTCAAGTCCTTGGTAACGATGTCCTTCTAAATCACTGCTCCTTGGCTGATCACGTTACCACTCGCGTTTCTTGTTCTCTCCTTATAGCAGCGACGCAGGCCCTGCTTCGCGCTATGACGGCGCCGGCTCGGCTCTGGAGCGGCGCCTGTCTGCCGCTCGTGTCCACGAAAACGGCAGCATCACGTGATTTGGCGTGACGCCAAATCGCCCAAATCTGCGTGGCAGTCTCTTATTGGCCAAAGCACCGTTATTGGCATACGAGTGAAAGTGTACACTACTTTCTCGCAGCCACACACGGTACTTCGGCCAACGGTCGCCGATGATCGCCGTGAGAGCGACGCGAGCCAATCGCTGAATACATAAGAGCGACAGAGACAGACTACAGACTAGCGAGGGTCGCTACTATCGTACTCGCGTCGCTGTGTGGAACAATACATGCAGGCACGTATAAGTGCACAGCAAATACATGCACTCATACATATAATACGTGCCCGTCTATATTGTTCCTCACACTCCCCTCTTCCTTCGGGAAAAACCAAGCCTTCGTGTTGACATCGGTTCGGGTTTCCAATTTGGCGCTCCCTTTTGCCTCTCCTCAGCAAGCAGTTCGCCGCGCTCCTCCAGCTTCAAGCAGTGCTACGCACAGGGCCACTGTTAACACTCTGTTGTTAACAGCGAGCCGCTGCCATGCAACTCTGCCGACAGCTGATCGCTTCAGTCTCCGGCAACTCTGCGCTCCACAGGTAAGTGGCTGAAATGTGTTAAGTTAATTTTATCAGCTATTAACCAACTTTTTTTCCTCTTCCAGATAGCGCGATCCTCTTAATGTAGTCCTTCCCATGGACCGGGTTGTATTCCTCCTCTGGCCACGACCACTGTTGCAGAAAAACACCCGTTTTTACAACATTCTGCCAGCCTCCGTGGCTGCAAATGCGGCTGCGTGGCTGCGGCTGTCCCGATTTCGCCGCTGTTCCTTGTTTCTGGTGGGGTGGTAACGAAACGATCTTCCGTTGCAGATGCCGTTCACAACTGACGCGGCCCGGGAATTGGATATCGGTGGGATTCTCGGCTCACTCCTCATTCGCGCACAGCTCCAGCGAAGTCGCTGGCCAATGCGCGAGGATCGGCCGGTCCGCCCTCCCGACACCTTTGCCGGACGGCTGGGTTTCGCCAGTCATGTGGCTCGCACACACCCGGCACCCTGTACGCGACCGACGCATCCTGTACCGGACCCCGCCGGTCCACACGATCCGTGCCGTCCGGCCCGCACCAGTGCTCTCCAGCCTCATGGATTGCGCGGCCACCTCAGGTGGCCACTCCTCTCAACTCTCAACTGTGGCGACGGCGATGACTGCGACGGTGGCTGCTCCTCCAGCCTGAAGACCGCGGGCCAAGGTGCGACGGCCTCTCGCCAGCGCACCTCCACTTGCGTCACATGTTCCACATACCCATTCACGACCCGCTCCTCATGCCGAGTCGTGATCACCGGTGGTTCTGGTTCCTCCCTGGACTCGGAATCGGTCGATGTTAATTTCGCTTATGTTTACAAAAAAAACTTTTTCCCCTACATACATATATAGGTTGTTATGTTAATACACATGCTATGTGTATTCACTCCCTTTTTTTTTTTTATATACTGGCTGGCAACTCAACATCTTCTGCTCGATATGGCTTGAGATCCGCCACATGAGCCGTTCTGCTCCGTGCATCTGCCTCTGAACTGATGCGGCAGATAACCGGGGAGATCAAGCTGACCACCGTATATGGTCCTCCATATCGTGGGGCCAGTTTCGCTGCGAATCCATCCGCGGCATTGGACAAGTGGCGTTCTTTTGCCCACACCTTGTCCCCTACGGCCGGCTTCCACTGCCGCCGGCGTAGATTGTAGTGCCGCGCTTGATCCTGAGCAGCTTTCTCCAGGCTGCGTCGCACCACCTGGAACACCTCGGCCATTTTCGTTGCTCGCTCCACCGGACTCTGTTCCTCTTGGCCTGTTCCCACTGTTTGTGCGTCGAACAGTGATTTTGGCAATCTTGGCTCACGCCCTTGCGTGAGGAAGGCTGCCGTATAGCCTGTTGACGCCGAAACGCTGCTGTTGACTGCCAGTGTCAACTCCGGCAACGCCTCGTCCCAACACCTCTGATCACTGCCCGCAAATTGCGCGATCATGGTCTTCACCGTGCGATTTGCCCTTTCGGTGGGATTTTCCTGGGGCGTATATGGCGCTGTCAGCTGGTGATGGACGCCTAGCTCGTCCAGGAACACCTTGAATGCGCGACTCGTGAATTGAGTGCCATTGTCGGTGATGAGTATCTTTAGCACGCCAAATCGTGCCAATATCCTCTCCCGGAACGCCTTTTGGAGCGCCGCCGTGTTCGCGCTTCTTAATGGCACCATCTCCGTCCATTTTGAGAAGCGATCGATGAACACCAACAACATCGTATGGCCATGCTTGGACCTGGATAGCGGACCTACAAAATCGGCGCACACTGTTGCCCATGGTTCCTCGGGGATCTTGGTCAGCATCTACCCTGCCGCTTGGAGTTGGCTGGACTTGTAGCGCTGGCACAGCTCCCACCGCTGCACGTATGTACGCACGTCGCGATACATACCCGGCCAGTAGTATCTCGCGGCCACCCGATCAATTGTTTTACGGCTCCCAAGGTGACCAGCGGTGGCTGCGTCGTGGTTCTCTTCCAGAACTTGTTTGCACTGCTTCGTCGGTACACATAATTTCCACGCAGCCGCGTCCTCATGGTCTGCTTGGTGTGGAATGTGTCTGTACAAACCTCCAGCCCCCTCCCGATAATCCGGAAACTTCTTTGGGCTTCTGCGCAGGTCCTAGCGAAGCTTGACAATCCAGCGATATCCTGTCCCAGCTGCATTGTCTTTGCTCGTCACCATGTGCTCGTCACCGTGAAAGCGCATCGGCCACAACATTTTGCTTGCCTTTCCGGTATCTGATCTCGAAGTCGTACTGCTGCAACTCCAGAGCCCATCTAGCAATCGTCCCTGAAGGACTCTCAATAGAGTTGAGCCACTTCAGTGCCACGTGATCTGTTACCACAATAAAATGGTAGCCCTCTAGATATGGCCTCAGCTTCCGAATGCCCCAGATAATGGCCAGACACTCATTTTCTGTTACCGAATAATTCCGCTCTGCACTATTCAGCGTTCGGCTGGCGTACGAGATCACACGCTCACCATCCTCAGTAGTCTGCGTCAAGATTGCCCCAAGTCCATAATTGCTCGCGTCCGTTTGCAAGCAGAAAGGCTTTGAGAAATCTGGGCACGCCAAGACTGGTGATTCCTTGGTCAGCTTGGCCTTTACCATCTCAAAAGCCCTCTGACGCTCCTCTGTCGACTCCCATTTGGTGCCCTTTTTCAGCAGTTCACTGTGGTCGCAAAATCTGGCACAAAACGGCGGTACCACGAAGCCACTCCCACGTATTGCCGCATTCTTTCACGTTGGATGGTGGTTTCAGCTCAGCAATTGCGGCCACTTTCTCCGGGTCCGTGCGGATGCCATGTTCCGTCACCTTATGGCCAAGATATTTTAGGTCCTTCTTAAAGAAATCGCACTTGTCGATGTTGATCCTTAAGTTGGCCGCTCGTAGCCGCCGGAACACCTCCCGCAGGTTGTCCATGTGTTCCTGGCATGTTTTCCCAATGACGATGATATCATCCAGGTAGGCAAAGGCATGCGGTATCATTTCTGGACCAATAACTTGGTCCAGCGCTCGTTGAAATGTTGCCGGCGCCGAATGAAGCCCGAATGGCATCACCTTCCATTGGAACAGCCCTTTTCCTGGGACTGTGAACGCCGTTAATGGCCGGCTGGATTTCTCCATCGGTATCTGCCAGTAACCATCCTTCAGATCCAGGCTAGTGATGTATCGAGCCTCTCGCAGCTGGTCCAAAATATGGTGCACCCGCGGCAGCGCATATGCGTCCTTAATCGATCGGCTGTTCAGCTGCCGAAAATCCATACACGGCCGCCATTGACCATCACGATTGGCGCGCTGTGAGGACTCTTGGAAGGCTCGATGCAGCCTTTGGCTAGCAGCTCATCCACCTGGTGGTTAATCTCCGCCTGCATTTTTGGATTTATGGGAAAATAGCGCAGTTTTATGGGCCGGTTGTCCTGCATCGTGATCCGATGCTGCTGACAGCCTCTCCTCCAACTGTCCACCTGGTTGCGGATTTCTCGGCTTGATCTTCAGCTCCAAGCCACCGCACTCCAGCGCGATGCCCATGCTGACCAAAAAATCCCGGCCCAACATCAGATCGTCGATCACGCCTGGCAGCACCAGCAATAAAATGCGGATTTGCTTACTTCCCAGCCTGATTCTAGTTTCCAGTTGCGAGTCCACCTGACTGCAACTGCCGTCTGCCAATCTTACGCGTCTTCGTGTGGCGCGCCTCACGCACACTTCTCGGAGCCTGTCGGCCAGCTTTTCGCTCATAAAGCTGCTGGTGGCCCCAGTATCAATTGTGGCCTTGTGCTGGTCAGCTCCAATGACCACAATTGCCGACAATTGGGTGCCTTCATCCAGAAGACTACCCACTAGTGTCTGGGGCCTCCGAGACGCTGCTCCCGCTCGCCCCTGGATGGCGGGTGCCTCTGGGCGTTTTCCGACTGGCAGCAAGTCGCTGTTCACACGCCGATGCGCCCGCATTGCCAACAAAACTCCAGGCGCTCGTTGCGGCACTCAACGGCGTAGTGGCCCTCTTGGCCACATATCCGGCATGCCCTGTCTGGGTTCTGGAGAGGTGTCCTTGGCCCAGCTGTGTCTTTCCTGGGCGCGGGTCGAGGTCTCGTCTCCTCAACGGCCATGCTTCGGTGGTATTCCTCTTCATCCGGGCTCCCAGCGTCGTCCATGGCCATCAGCCGCGTCCTACTGCCTCGCTGTTGCTGCCACAACTTTTCCCGATCCCTTTCCAGATCCTCGAAGGAATCCTCCCCTCATTCATTGTGACCCATTCGCCGAACTGCCTCCGCATTGCATCCAGAGTGCCAGTCAGACTTACGCCGAACTCGATCCCGTAGCGCAGCACATCATCCTTCTTGAGATTATATACCCAAGCTCGCACCATTTTTATACACTGACTATATTATGACTGTATTTATCGCAGGCCCCACGTTGGGCGCCAGTTGTAACGAACCTCGGTTTATCCCGAGTTTAAGCCGGGCCGAACTCAGTCGACTGTGCGTTCGTGCCAACAAATTTATATGTAGCGCCTTGCGATAAATTATAACTCAATGTTTTTATCTGTATATTTTTTGCGATCTGTATATTTTCTCACTTCTCTAAGGCCAATTTACACGTTTTATGTTCTTTACAAATCCAGCGCTTAGTAAAGCACACCTTTCCACAGGATCGCAGGTAGACGTTTTAGCGCACTCTGGCGAATGGTACTGCACTCTTGGGTCTCCAAGGATACGCTTGAGCACTCCAGGTGACGCCAGGATCCACACTGTATACTCCGGCGGTTCGCTCGGCTATTGCAGTGACTCCTACGGCTGGATACGCTACAGTCACCACCCTTTCGCACAGCTACGTAAACGTTACCTCTGCTCCTGCTCCAGGATCCGCCACTAATTCTGTAGTTTTGGCCGTGCTGCACCAATGTCCTGGTTGGTGGCAGCTGATGTCCTTCCGGTGTCCGTGTGTCGAGCCTATGTCCTCAATAGGCGTCTAGGATATACCTCGTAGATATCCTTCCCACGATGTCCTTCCACTCAAGTCCTTGGTAACGATGTCCTTCTAAATCACTGCTCCTTGGCTGATCACGTTACCACTCGTGTTTCTTGTTTCCTTCGGCACTCAATACTTTCACTTTCACGTTTTTGACTGTCCCGGTGCCGAGTTGAGGGCGCCTTTTTATAGCAGCGACGCAGGCCCTGCTTCGCGCTATGACGGCGCCAGCTCGGCTCTGGAGCGGGGCCTGTCTGCCGCTCGTGCCAACGAAAACGGCAGCATCACGTGATTTGGCGTGACGCCAAATCGCCCAAATCTGCGTGGGAGTCTCTCATTGGCCAAAGCACCGTTATTGGCATACGAGTGAAAGTGTACACTACTTTCTCGCAGCCACACACGGTACTTCGGCCAACAGTCGCCAATGATCGCCGTGAGAGCGACGCGAGCCAATCGCTGAATACATAAGAGCGACAGAGACAGACTACGTCGCTCTCTGCACCCTTTCCAGTAGCGAGGGTCGCTACTATCGTACTCGCGTCGCTGTGTGGAACAATACATGCAGGCACGCATATATGTATAAGTGCACAGCAAATACATGCACTTATACATACACTACGTGCCCGTCTATATTGTGCCTCACATACTTAAGAGTCTATAATAAATATTTTATAAGTTTCTATTAACACATTCTATCTATTTTAGTTCAATAATATCACTGACCATACATGGCTATGAATTAGCTGACCGGACTGGCTAATAAAATACCCCCATCGGGTTGGTTATAATTGAAATATTTTTCTGTTCTTTGAGGCTTTAAAACTTATTTGTTTAGTTTATCTTTAAGTTTGACCCTCGTTTTATCAATTTCCTTTTTTAAATAAATAAATAAAAAAATAAATAGATGATATAGCAAGGATAATTTGTAAAACATGTTGTTAAATTTTTTGGAAAAGTTTTCGTTTGGTGCCCTATTGAAGATGGAAGATCGAAAATAGCATTTTCGGCATATTTTACTGTTTTACTATCGAAATGGTTTAATGCAGAGAAGATGTGTGATCGCACGCTAATGCGAAAGTTGGTTTGCAAAACTTCGTTCCGGCAAATTTTGATCTTGAGGATTCACCACGTCCAGAAAGGCCTTTTGAATCCGATGTGGATGAAATAAATTCGTTGATCGATACAAATCGTCAAAAACAACTTGAGAGATTGCTGAAAAACTAAATGCTTCGAACGCACATTTAATGTCTAGAATTAATTTCGAAGCTTGACATTCTTGTAGATCGAAATTTGCTTCGTCGCATTAATGACTGTAATTTGCTTATCTAACGTCAAAGAAATGACCTTTGAAGCGCATTCTTACTTGTGACAAAAAGTAGGTTGCTTACAACAATGTAAAGCGGAAGAGATCATGATCTAAAAAGGATGACTCGCGAAAAGCTTTTGCAGATTGAAATGCATGCCGCCACACCCACCATATTCTCCAGACTTGGCACTTTCGGACTATTACTTGCTCCGGTCTCTGCAATATTTTTTGGATGGGAGAACTTTCACCTCAAATGATGACGTCAAAAACCATGTGGACCACTTTTTTACCAGTAAGGATCAAAAATTTTAGGAGCGTGAAATCAATCTCTTGCCTGAAAGATGGCAAAACGTATTGGGCTAAAATGTAGAATTCATAATTTCATAAAATGTTTTACATAATAAAAAAAAAAAAACAAATTAGTTAGTGAACGACCCAAAGAGATGACGTCACATTCTGAACCTCATGCACAAGCCAAACAGATTGCTTTGTATACATGGACCAATATGAACTTCATCGTTTAGAACCCAGCACCTAGCACCGGGTGGTGGGTCATGTAAACACTACCCAGCCGTTCTTTGAATTCAATTCTCTCATGAGGCCAAGTTGTATATACTTCCTCATGAATCGTATACAACGTAAAGTTGCATCGTTCAGTAGATGCCTTTTAAGCGAGATTTGGCTTCTTGAAATGTATCTGCAAACAAGCTATCTTGCATTACGGAGTGTGTTTGGACAAAATGATTCTCCACCGATTCATCTTCAGGATTTGCAGAAGTATACGATGGTATACTTCTAAAACCTTTGCAACAATGTATTTACGTCCGTGGTAGCTAAGAGGGACATAGTTGTTGGAGTACTTGTTCCTCGCAGTGATGTGATGACCCATCCAAATATTGAATCGATTGCGATTGTGTTCCACTGGGCATCACGTAAACTATCTCCAGTAAGAACCGAGAAAATATAATCATTACCAAGCAGAATGTCGATTGATGCTTTAGTATTGAATGCGGGATCTGCTAGTTTATAGCCGCCATATACAGATAGTGTCGTGCTAATGTTGTCTCTTATCAATTACGATGTGAGGACATGTTCCTTGACATCAAGAGATAGATCTGATACTCGTGTGCAGCGCTCTCTGGTGTTTTACGCATTGATTGATGAGATCCCACATATAGAAATGCGACTATGTGAACGAGCTTGACCCAAAGTCTGCATTCATAGTAAGAAACGTAAGACAATTCAGAGCCGCAGTCCAACAACAGGCGCCGTTGGCAGTGTACTCATTCGTTCATTTGTGTTTACCATTGTAGTTGTCATGACATTTGTCAGTGATTGGCACGCGGGGCTTCATTTGAAGCATTCTTCTGGTGCTACTGTGGCTCACCTATGTCCTGTGCTGTATATTGATCGAAATGCAAAAGTGAGTGACGACGGCGATTGAAATGCTTATAGGACGACTTTGATATACAAGCGCTTGCTCCATAACCAAGTCTCAAACAAATAAAGCACATAAGTTTGGATATCGTTGATTAATAGACAAGCCCAAAAGCTTTTGTACTGTCTGGCTCTGCTGCTTGTTTTTTTTTACAGATTGGCTAAGCTTAAGTCGATCACAACCTGTGAATAGACTTGCTGTATTGGTGAACAGTAGTATATTGAATTTATTCTTCTGAGCCAGTGTTTTTATATGCTGACTCATGCATAATTTCAACCCACAAATCAAGCTTATCTCTTGCAGAGTTTGTAAGGCTCAGCGTTGGTATTTGTGTATTTAGCCTGTTTATAGATTCCAAGCATGTGACTCTCAACCTAGTCGTTGAGTGCTTAGATAACATGTTTATGATCTTAGGCTATTTCTGTATGTTCATGAATGAACATTCTGCGGGGGGTCAGAAAATGTGACAGTCAGAAATTCATGTCTGGTCTCTTCTTTTAATTATATACAGGGAAATTAAAACTGTGTAAGGCGGCTGCCAGAGTAGCCGCCTCACATTGCATAGGTATATAGTTGGTTTAGTAATTAGTAATTATAACAATATAGTTTTAAGTTAGAAATAAGACGCAAGGAGCGCAACATAGTTTTAAGTTAGAATTAAGACGCAAGGAACGCAACATAGTTTTAAGTTAGACGCAAGGAGCGCAACATAGTTTTAAGTTAAGACGCAAGGTTCTCAACATATTTGAATTTGAATGTAACAGCTCGAGTGCGCGCCGACGATCGGCGATGCAACTCTGCGCAGCATGGTGAAAGCTCAACCGTGGGGAGCGAGCGCTGTGGTTAGTTGCGTCGCCGAGGCGATCGGGCGGCTCGAGTGTGGTAGAATCAAGGGCTTAAGAGGAATTATTTTTTGGCACGCGACCAAGACGGTTGAAAAGGAAAAGGAAAAGATATAAGATCAGCGAGCGCGGGGCGCCGCCGACGGGGAAACAAGGTTATTTGGACACGTGACCGGTGCGAGAGGGCTGATTTTTACTTTAACAAAGCCGGCTGAAACGCCATTCTAACAAATCGCGCGCCGGCCGACGTGAACCCCGTTGGCGGCCGCCACTAATCCGAAGTAGTTTTGAGCAGTAGTTTGGGCGAGGCAAAGTCCCGTTCGCCGCGCGGATAACCCCGGCATAAAAACGGCGCGGCCTAGAGAGAACGTCAGCGGCGACGCTGTGCTTGTTCCTCGGCCAGCCAGAAACCAATCCAAAGTAGAGACGAGGCAAAGTCCGCGTTTGGTCATGCAGATAACCCCGACTCCAACACTTAGATTTTGCGAGCAATAGTTTGAATTAACCAAAACGACCCCCTTTCCCTTCCCTTAAGTCCCCGTCCCCGCACTTAACAAATATTCTTGTAGGTGCTGGTATTGGGAGACTGAGTCTGCACCCCGGCCAGATTTGTAACTTTACAACTGTTATTATTATTATTAATCCTAACGAGATGTGTCCATTCATAGTGTGGAAGACCAGATTCTCAATGTGTACCTTTTGACGGTATAACTCCTTTATGTTTTGTTGTAACCGTTGTTGTTGTTTACCACAATGTGGTGAAGTGGCGTCGGAACTCATGTGTTGTTGTGGTCGATTACCTTGAGGAAAACTGGAGAGTACCTCGCAGTATTTGTTGACGCTACCTCCTGCGGCGTTATGATATTAATTTTACCCATCCTGGCCAAACATTCCGCAGACAGTTCGATTATGCCTTGGTTAGGTAAAAGGGTCATCTCCTTGAAGTTTTCGCATATGATATGGGCTGACTTCTTCTCAAATACTTTTAAAAGCCGCCGGTTTTTTCCCTTCAGCTTTTTAACAAAAGTGTCCTCCTTGTACTCGATCATCTTGCACGGCTGCTTGTTTTTGGTTTTAAAGGCGATATTTCACAACTTTCGTCATCAGTGATACGCATTTATCTCAGTATTGAAGATAATGAATTCAGTTTTAATTTTCGGAATCACCTTTCTTCCATCGAGCACGAGTGGTATAGGTACTGCTTCGAAGAGACTGGCATGCTGATTAATATCTATTGGCAGCGCTCTTTTTAGTTTCTTTTGAATGTAGTTGAGTTCGGTCAGCATTTTATTTGGTTCGACCAGCGACGGGTGAGCTCTTCCGTGGTTAATATCCGTCACAAGGGCGATTACTGCTGACTGAAGGTCTTCGTTTTCATCAATCCAGTTTCGTACTTGGGTAATTAACATAAAGAATTTTACAGAGCCTTTGTAAATTAAGAAGTTCCCTTTCATTGTGTTTGCCATCTTGCTTATTTCCAGTGTGACTTTTCCAAAGTTTTTATTTACCTCTTCTGTGGTAGCTCTCACTAGGTTTGAGGTTGCATTGATTATTAATGTCTGGTTGTTGACATAATCATTTAGGCGTTTTTGTTTTTGATAATTGTCTGCATGTTGTCCTCAATTCTATTTGCAGTGCCAATATCAAAAAACATTATAAATCGTTTTTTCCTATCCGCTGTTTTGGTGATGATTTAATTTTTCTCCTTTATATTTTTTATTTTTGACTTTATAGTGTGGCTTACTGTTGTACAATAGTCGTGGTATTTACCCAATTTTTCGCAAATGATTTCCGTTTTACTCATGAGCTCATCCGCTTGCTTCAAAACTTCGAGTATGCTTGCATGTTGTAGTAAAACAGTAACTGCCAGCTTGACGACATAACTTCTACCTTTTCAAGATTGTCCATTAACATTGCTGTGTGTTGATCCATATCCTGGATTTTTGCCCTGCTTGTATTTGCGCCAGTTATTATGGTGGTACTTACTACCTGCAATATTATTAGCAGGCTGAAAATCGTCACTTTTCCTGTCGTAAAATTTGCTGATCGTGTTTTCATCCGTTCTTTTGGAGAGTCGGCTTGCTCATCCTTATCTTGAGTAGGTAGCAAACAGATCTTGTTAATTGATCTTTTAACTTCACCCATATTGGATTTTACTGTTAATACTCGGACTGTATAGCCTCCCATGTGGGGGCTTGCCGGCGGGATAAAGTGCCACTTAATGCCTTCTTTTTCGAGCAGTGGTGCAAAAGGCTATTTGCTTTTATAGAGGCGAAAAGATCCCGATCTAGTATTCTGTTTTTGCCGTTGTTCGAAACTTATCTGATGATAAGTCACTGACGGCTTCCAGGTGCATTGCCCTTGTGGCCATGCATACAAATAGGCATATGTACCCTTTATACGATTTTTGACCTCTTCCTTTGGAACAGCGAATTGGAAACGGTCCAGCGTAGTTGATGCCAGTGTTTTGGAACGGGTAATCTCCAGTTATTCGATATACTGGCGAATTTCTTATCAATTAACTGGCCATTTCCTGTTTAACACATTCGCGTAAATATTTTTCCGCAAGCCAAAGATCCAGAACTCCCTTTGAATAAGCTTCGTCGTTAGTTCTAGTCCTCCGTGTAGGATTTCCTTAGGGGTGATTTTCCAACTATAATTGGGTGTTTCACATTGTATGGCACCATTGCATTTTGAGCGCCTGCAATTTACTCTTGGATTCCAGAGGCTTTTCAGCATTGGGTAAATGAATTTAATGACCAAAATCAAATTGCGGCCACTGATTTGACTGTTTTATCAACGAATTAGGTCCCTTCCACCATACGTCGCATGCTGCTACGTTCTTCGGGGAAATTCCTTTTGAGGCGACGTCTGCAGTGTTGTCTGCTGATTTCACTAATTTATTATTGCCAATAGTTTGCTTAATAAGTGAGCTGCACATAGCTCTAATTTTGGAATTGTTTTTTTTGTTTTTTATTGGGTTCACTTTGCTTCTTGTAACACTTGTAGTAAAAACAAAGCGTGTGGTTTCTATTTTGGCCAGAATCCGTCTCTCTTTATTTAAAATGGAATTAGCCTAAAGTACATAATAGAGTTTGGAGTTCTGTCGCTCAAAGCAGCGGCAGAACGGGAGTAAATGGCAGGCCATATGTATTTGTATATATGTTGTTATATGTACATGCAGAAGGCATATACATTGGAATGCGCTTGGGGCCGAACGGTCAAAACGTCATGTATAACGTCGTTGTATACACTACAATATGGTGGGCATATGCTTATTTGACATGTAACATGCTACACACTGCTGCATACGCTTTTTCTGATGCGTCGTAGTGGATCATTGAGAGAAAATTAGACGCTTTGTAATGCGCACTAATTTAGGGCAATCGACAACAAATGTGAAGATATCCTCTTCAAGGTCCCATTCTGGCCCAAGGGTTCTTATTGACTCGTCCTTGTGTATCATAATTTTTTCTGTTGAGTCGTTATCTTTAATTGATGATCCTGTCATCATTTGATACTATTTTCTTAAATGCATGCCAACCTTTTCCATGATGCTCCTATTGAGTCGCCACCAGTCATCCATGTAAGTCTTCTTTGATTGCTATCATCAGTTGCCTGTTGCCTTAGCAGTGTTGATTTGCCAATTCTTGAAGACAGCGGACAACTAAAAATGTCCCGTATGTTACTGTAGTCAGCTTGAACTCCTTGATTGGCATTTTTTGGTCATCTCTCCAGAAGATGTATTGATATTCCTGACCGGTTCCCCATGTGTCAGACAATTGTTGCTGACGTTCTCTTTTTTGTTTGCATCCTCGTGAAGCAAACTGTTGTGTGCTTTGGAGCATCGGTTGCAAGTCCAATCCTTTTTGCACTCTTTGAAGCTATGAGTGCCAAGACATTTAAAGCACAGCGCATTTTTGGACACAAATTCCTTGCGCTTTTTAACAGTATCAGCTCTAAACTTCTGACATCTTATTATTTCATTATTTCATTATTTGGCAAAAACGGCATCTTTTTAGCTCGTTTTCTTCGTTTCCATTGACGTATGGACGGCACTCTTTTGCACTGAGTCTATTGAGTTATATAGTTGCTCAATAAACTCCAGCACATTGTCCAAGGACTGGATTTCTCTCGCCTTCTTTACATGTTGCTCGTAAAGGTGTAGGACTTCTGTCGAGAAACGTCGCAGCAAAATTTGAGCGAACAAAACATCAGCGTCATTACCCATTTGACCTTTTTCTTTGACGATGAAGATGCACTCAGTCGCTGTGTCCAAGAACTTGCGGATACTGCCTTCATCATTATTCTTCAGCAGTTCCATGTCCACTAGCTGGTTAACGGCATTAGCATTAGCAATAATTTTGCGCTTGTTTTAGTAGCGTTTGCATATTAGCTCCCACGCTGCATTATAGCTAGCAGACGATCCGATTAATAAATGGCCTACTACCATTTTGGTTTCTCCTTTGAGGCAAGATTTCAGATAGTTCAGCTTCCTTGTATCGCTGATATCCTTCCTACTGTGAATTACCTCGGAGAACAGCTCGAAGAACGTTGGCCACTCTTTGGAATTTCCATTAAAATGAGGAAGATCCACTTTTGGCAGCTCTGGAACGTCTTCTTTTATGTTGTGCAAGTCACCTATTTTTCTATTCAGCTTCTTTGTCATTGGGCTGGCACTTCGTCGTGAAGACATTTCTTTCTGCTGACTGTTTCTTGCCTCGGATGTTTCCGGTTGCATTTGCTTGCTAGATCCTGGTTGGTCGGTGTCCATAGCGTGGTCGGCAACTTCGACCTTCATCAAGGACTCTATACGTCCTGATGTTTTCCATTATGGCATCATATATTTTCCCCTTAAAATATTGATGATCGACAGTACCAATTTTTACCAGTGATAAGTGATTGGCAGTGAATTCTGCTGCCAACTTATCAATCACTGATAATACATCCTTCCTTGCAATGGGCTGCAGGAAGTTTTTGGGGATCTTTGATTGCTTCTTTAGCAACTCGACCACTTTTGACGACAGCATCTTGTTAGTTTTTTGTTGTTGTCTTTGGCTTGACCCGTTGGAGGATTTTTTGTTTTGATCGCCTGGTTGATCGTGCTGTGCCTCTACTCACAGCTTAAATTGGTAAGCCAAAAAGAAACAAGAAAAATTTTGTAAAACACTTTCACACTTCACTAGCACTTGTCACAAAAATTATGGTAGACTTTGTAGGTTGGATTGAAGGACCATGATTTCACTTAGATCATGAATACACTTCAATCTCCGGCTCGAAGGACCATGAATAGACTTGCTGTGTTGGTGATCAGTAGTATATTAATTTTATTCTTCTGAACCAGTGCTTTTATATACTGACTCATGCATAATTTCAACTCTAAAAAAAAATATAGCTTATCTCTTGCTGAGTTTTTGAGGTTCAGCGTTGGTCTTTATCTATTCTTATTCTATTGCAGAGTGTGTAAGACTCAGCGTAGATGCTTATTTATTCTTAGTCTATCGCAGAGTTTGTAAGGGTCAGATTAGATGTTCATTTATTCTTAGTCTATCGCAGAGTTCGTAAAGGTCAGCGTAGGTCTTTGTGTACTTAGCATATTTATAGATTCTATATGTGACCGTACTTCAACCTAGTCGTTAAGTGCGTAGATGACATGTTTATGATCTTCGGCTATTTCTGTATGTTCATGCCTGATCAGGAATCTTTGTTTCCCTGATGCATCACTCTTCTTTGGCACAATCCAAATTGGTGTGTAATAAGGTGAGTTTGATTTTCGGATTATTCCTTGCTCAATCATTTCCTTTATTTGTTTTTAAACTTCTTCATCGAATTCTTTGGGGTACTTGTAAGGGCGTTTAAAAATTGCATCTTCGTGTTTAGTTTTAATGAAATGCTTACTGGTGATAGTCAAATTTCACTTTCTTTGTACTGAATGTCACTAAACTCGAAAAGAATTTTAGTAAGTTTTGATTTTTCTTCATCGTTAAGATTTTCTACTCTGAATTCGTATGTTTGTTTGTTATAGTGTGGTATGCCTGGAACACCTTTTCGCAATCAATGCTATCTTCTGAACCGCTGGTGTCATTTTCAAGTTCCCAGAAGCTCTCGAGGTTGTCCAGTTTAGGAAGTTTAGGAATAACCAGTGCCAATGTGTGTTGTGGTAACGAATTTGCTTTTAATTCTAGATTTGACAATTAAGCAAACGCTACTTTTTAGTACTTCCACATTCTGTGAAATTAGTTTAGTTTTAGCTGTTATGCGCCTTCTTCCGATATCAAGATTCTTTGTGAACCTCCATCAATAAGATAGCTTAGCTGCTCGTATTTTCCAAACTTATTTTGAATTCGAGTGGCCTTTATTTTTTTTTTAAGACAATTGCTGCAAATATTTTTCGCTTATTTTCGTAGCTCTTACTTATAAGTTCCCACGCTGAATTTTAGCTAGCAGACGATCCGATTAATAAATGGCCTACTACCATTTTGGTTTCTCCTTTGAGGCAAGATTTCAGATAGTTCAGCTTCCTTGTATCGCTAATATCCTTCCTTTTGTGAATCACCTCGGAGAACAGCTCGAAGAACGTAGGCCACTCATTGCAATCTCCATTAAAGTGAGGAAGATGCACTTTTGGCCGCTCTGGAACGTCTTCTTTTATGTTGTGCAAGTCACCTATGCTTCTGTTCAGCTTCATTATCAGTAGGTTGACGTTACACTCCACTTCATCGATTTCTTCGATGTCGAAGGCAAATTTTTATTCTTTGCTCTTAAATCCGTGAGGGTCGACTGAACTTTGTTCCACAGGAAATTTAACTTGTCTTTGTAGTCCAAGATTTCTTCCTGGTTGCTGAGCTCTAGGTTGGCATACACTTCTGCAATCTGCTGCCTTACTTTTAGAGCTCTTTTATCTGCAAGGTCTACCATCACATCCATTGGACTGGCACTTCGTCGTGAAGACATTTCTTCCTGATGAATGTTTATTGCCTTATATGTTTCTGGTTGCATTTTCATGCTATATCCTGGTTGGTCGGTGTACATAGGGAAGTCGGCAACTTCGACCTTCATCAGGGTTTCTTTATAGGTCCTGATATTCTCCATCATGCTATCATATATTTTATCATATATCTTGCTTTTTTAGCAACTCGAGAACTTTTGTCGACAGCATATTGATTGTGTTGCTTGAGTATTTTTGGTGTTGTTGATTTAATTTTTGGCTTGACCCGTTGGAGGTTTTTTTTTGTTTTGATTGCCTGGTTGATCTCACAGTACTCACAGCTTAGATTGGTAAGCCAAGGAAAATTTTAAAATCAACTTACTTTAACACATGTCACCAAAAATTTGGTAGCCTTGTAGGTTGGATCCTTGAACCATGAGTACACTTCAATCTCCGGCTCGAAGGACCACGAGTACTCTTCAATCTCCGGCTCGAAGGACATCAATATCAAGACTTCAGGTGGAAAAGGACATCGAGGGAAAGTCACTGGATATCTACGAGGGATATCTCCGACGCCTATTAAGTACATAGTCAACCAAGGAAGGTTACAGGATCAGCAGCTGCCACCAACAAGGACATTGGTGCGTGGTGTGTGTAGTATTGGCGAATCCTGGGACAGGAGTGGGGTAACGCTTACGTAGCCGTGCGAAAGAGTATGTGGCTATGTATCTCATACATTGATTTTTCGAAACAAACTTGATCTGCCCGTGCTATGCACGGACCGTCTTAAAAAATTTCAAGTCTCAAGGTCTTATAGCTGAGATCGACGAGTTCATACATACGGCCAGACGGACAGACGGACGGACGGACAGACGGAAGATTATATATATACTTTGTAGGGTCTGTCACTCCTCCTTCTGCCTGTTACATACATTTTAACAAAACCATTATACCCTGTTATACCCTGCGCAGATCGAGTTTGTTTCATAAAATCGATAAATTCTATCATTTTAAAATTATCGAGAGAGTTCTCAGTTGAAAGTGTTTGACGTGCTTTGTTTGTGCTCCTTAACTTTTATTCACATTTGAATATTTCTTGGCTTTAATTTTACACTTTTTTGTAATTTGTTTATTTCAGCCATCAGGCTTTGTTTTTTAATGTGCAAGAAATAATCCACGGTGCTTTGTGCTATTATAAAAGTGTTTCTATTTTGAAAGTTTTGTCAGCGTCGGTAATTTGTTTTGTTACATTTGCATTTACTTCTTTGGCGCTCTCCTCTTTCGTTTGTGTTTCTTTTTACACTTGTGCATATTTGTTAGTGTTATCACTCACACTCATACTTGAGTGGTTTGTGTTTCTCACTAAATCAAATTCGTCTTGTGCAAGAAACTCTCTCACTGCTTGCTGCTCACCCGCTCTTTATCAGTTGTTTGTTGTTGGATCCGCTCTCACGACTCACTAATCCTCTCTTTGTTTTTTTTTTCTATTATTTCCTTTTGATCAGTTTTTACGTTTCGGTTGCTTAACCCCAATTGCCAATATGACATGCTGCAAAAAATCATGCAATATTCGGCAAGTAGCTGATTCTGCACAATTTCAATTTGTTAGTTGCTGGTTATGTGAGAATATGATGCACACAAAATGTGCTGGTCTCAACGGACGGGACCTTGACAAAATCATGTCCACTGCCAAAATTGGTTGTGGTGGTTTACGCTGGTCGTGTCCAATTTGCTTGGAAAAACAATAAAATTCTTCCAAGATGTATAATTCAGTGCGAGTTCAATTTTTAAAACTGAGTAGTATATCTAAACAGTTATCTAGTGACCTAGAAGCTGGTGAAAATTTACTAAATCAGTACAATTTTGATACTTCGGATTCTGAAATTATGACTCCTTCTCAGTTGGTACCCTATTCCGTACCAATACTGTTTCCTAATTTATTAGTGCCTTCCTCACCTTGCCCTGACTCGTTATTAGTTCCAATTGCTAATGACTTGTCGGACACACCTGTTGTTAGTGTTATAATAGACACTCAAGAGCCTATACAGGTTCCAATCAAAAAACTAAAAGCCTCCCCGAATATTGCTCAAGCAACGAAAAATATTCCGACCTCTTCAATAACTCTTTCTATACCTACTTTATCTGTCGTTTCTCCTCGAAAGCAAGTTTTCCTATCTAGGCTTTCTTCTGACACGACATGTGAAGCTAAATCTGCTTTTATTTCTAGTAAATCTGCAGCCAATGTTTTTATTTCGAAGTTTAATTTCGCGACTCCTCGTGAAATTGCTTCATTTAAAATCAATGTGCCCGCTGAATTTTTCACAACTGTATGTGACTCCAAATTTTGGCCACCTAATGTAGTTGTGCATGAATTCAAACACAAGAATCGGAATAGGTTGTCTCCAATATCGTTAAATCCTACTTCGGTTCAATCTTCTTATAATATTGGATCAAAAAACTAAATTTTGCTCAATCTTCTCCGCAACTGTCTTTGATATATCAAAACGTTCGCGGGCTAAATTCTAAGCTCAGGAGAGTATTTTTGAGTAGTTTTTGTATAAATTCTGAAATTATTGCTCTCACTGAAACGTGGCTAAGTCCGAATGTTTATAATAGTGAGATTCTCTCTAATGATTTCACCATTTATAGACACGATCGACTGCTACTTAGAGGTGGTGGTGTCTTGATTGGTATTAAAACCAATATCCTCTCAGAATCTTTTTATTTTTTCGTTATCTCATGATGCTGAGATAACTCTAGTTTTCTTATTCCTACATTAGATCATTACCTTTTCAATGAATTATTCTCGCTTTCTATGTTTTAGATGAACTCTATTTCTAATCATCTGAATCGTTCACTTGATCTAGTTTTTATTAAGGATGACTCAAGCATTACTGTCTCTAGATCATCACCTTTTTGTATACCTGAGGATATACATCATCCCACTTTGGAGGTACAATTATCCATAAGTACTCCTCCAGTTTTCACACCTAAAATTTTAAAACAACGTCGTTGTTATAATAAGTGCAATTTTGCATTGCTTAACTTATTAATGCAACAGATTGGTCTCCCTTATATAAGTCAGTTGACATTAATTTGCCAACAACTTTCTTCTATAACACTTTAAATTCTCTTTTAGATGAGTGTGTTCCTATGTATCTCCCTATGTCCGTTTCTAATAAAGCCCCCTGGTTTACTCAGACTCTTTCTAATTTAAAAAATATTAAGTCTAAATATTTAAAAAAATTTAAAAAGTCTGGTTCGAATGTAGACTGGTCTAAATATTCCATAGCCAAGTCGAATTTTAATATTTTAAATTCTCGGTGTTATGAGAATTACCTTTTTCGTTGCAAAAGGCAGTTTGTTCGTGATCCTAAGAAATTCTATTCATTCGTAAACATGAAGCGTAAGTCTTCTAGTTTACCTTCCTCATTTTTCTTTGGATTGGACAAAACTTGTAATGATCATGATTCCTCTAATCTATTTGCAGATTTTTTCCAATCCACTTACTCCTCGTTAGATCCCTATACCAATTCATACCCTTACTTAATTTCTACAAGTAATATTGTTAATGCTTCTAAAGTTTCCCTCAGCTTCTCTGATTTCAACCATTCGGTCATTGAAATCATCTTTTTCTCCTGGAGCTGATAATATTCTCAGTTGTGTAATTAAAGAATGTATTGGTTCCCTTCAGACACCATTACTAAAACTATTTAATTTGTCGCTGGAAACCTCTGTTTTTCCGTCTATTTGGAAAGAGTCTTTCATCATGGGAGGTCTGACATCTCTAATTATAGAGGTATTGCAAAACTATCTGCTATTCCAAAATTATTTGAAAAAATATTAACAAACATATTAACCTTACAACATTTTTGCAAATCGATTATTTCACCATCGCAGCATGGTTTTGTTCGAAATCGATCTACTTCCACTAATCTATTAGAATTTACTTCCCTAGTCAATGACAGTTTTTTAAATAAAATGCAAATTGATGTTATATATACTGATTTCAGTAAAGCGTTTGACTCAGTACACCACGATATACTACTTCAAAAGCTTGATCACTTAGGATTTTCCCCTAAACTTCTTTCTTGGATTTCATCCTATTTAAAAGGTAGAACCCAAAGAGTTGTGTTGAGAACAGCTTTTTCGAAACTTGTTTTCGTTTCGTCGGGTGTACCTCAGGGTAGTCATTTGGGTCCGCTACTTTTTTCCCTATTTATAAATGACCTTCCAAATCGCATATCGAATTCAAAGATATTTATGTATGCAGATGAAAAAAACTTTGTCTTTCGTATGCTAATTCACTCGATCATCTACGCCTTCAAGATGATCTTAATTCCTTCCAACTTTGGTGTGTAGCTAATCGGTTGCATTTAAATTGTTCTAAATGTATGACAATGACCTTCTGTCGTACTATTCCATATATTGCTAATTATTCAATTAATAATTATCCCTTGCAACGTATTTTTTCAGTCAAAGATCTTGGTGTACTTTTTGACTCGAAACTTAATTTCAATTCTCATATCTCAACTATCATAAATGAAGCCAAAAGTGTTCTTGGCTTTATTAAACGTTGGGCAAAAGAATTCAAGGATCCATTCATTACCAAACTTCTTTATGTTTCGCTGGTACGACCTATTTTAGAATACTGTTTAATTATATGGTCTCCTCAGCATAAATTGTATCAGGATCGAATTGAATCGGTCCAGAAACAGTTTTTACTTTTTGCCTTACGAGATTTAAACTGGGACCCCAATCTTCGTTTACCGTCTTATGTTAGTAGGCTTCTTCTTATTGATCTCCCATCATTAATCAATCGTAGAACTATCCTGGGGATTGTTTTTCTACATAATTTGATTATTGGTAATATTGACTCGTCTCGCCTGTTATTGCAACTAAATTTTTCTGTTCCTTCCAGAACAACCAGACACTTTCGTCCGTTGTGTTTACCATTGTGCACTTCGGATTATTCCTTGCATAGCGCGTTTCACGTTTTATGTGTTAATTATAATAAATTTTATCACGTATTTTCCTCTGAACTCTCTCTACCTTTAATTAAATCCTTGCTTTCAGATCATCTTAGGGAAATCACACACAGTGCCCAAGAGTGAGCAGGTGCACAAATTTGACGACCGGCAAGATCTTCAACATTGTGGAGTGATTTCCCAATCCTTTTTTTTTTCTATAATCTATTATAAATATTTTTAAGTTTCTATTAACACTCTCTATCTTTTGTAGTTCATTAATATCACTGACCGTACATGGCTATGAATCGGGGCATAGCTGGCCGGACTGGCAAATAAAATACCCCCAACGGGTTGGTGGTATTATTGTAATATTCTTTGTGTTCTTTTAGGCTATATAACTTATTTTGTTTAGTTTAACTTTAAGTTGACACTCGATTTGTCAATTTTCCTTTTTTTTTAAATAAATAAATAATAAATAAATAACGTTATCGAAATTCAGTTATAAATTATCTCCCACATTTTTGGAGCTAGAGTCTTCAAATTCAGTAATATGTAGTTTTTACAATTTTGATTTTTCATTCCCTTCCCACCAAACTTGTAAACCGTGTTTTAAATACTAGAGACTTTTTTTTTGGCAATAACTTACATATGAATGACGTTATCTGAAAGTTTAATTAAGAAAGTCCATCTACAAAGAAACTTATTCAACAATTAACTTCCCATAATATAGCCTTACTGTAGCCCAAGCGCAGTCGCTGCGCTAACTGCGTGCTTATGCGTATGTGTATGTGTGTATGTGTGTGTGCATGTATTGCTGTATATATGTATATGTTGAATAAGCATACAATGTTTGGAGTATCGCCTCTTTGCAGGGTCCAGGGGATCTCCTACTCGGGTACCGCCGACTAGCGCTTTCTTACATGTTTCAGTCAAAGATCTTAGTGTACTTTTGGCTTTATTAAACGTTGAGCAAAAGAATTCAAGGATCCCTTCATAACCAAACTTCTTTATGTTTCGCTGGTACGACCTTTTTTAGAATATTGTTCAATTATATGGTCTCCACAGCAAAAATTTTATCAGGATCGTATTGAATCGGTCCAGAAACAGTTTCTACTCTTTGCCTTACGAAATCTAAACTGGGACCCCAATCTTCGTTTACCGTTTTATCTTAGTAGGCTTCTTATTGATCTTCCATCATTAATCAATCGTAGAACTATCCTGGGGACTGTTTTTCTACATAATTTGATTATTGGTAATATTGACTCGTCTCGCCTGTTATTGCAACTAAATTTTTCTGTTCCTTCCAGAACAACCAGACACTTTCGTCCATAATTTATTTATATTTACCATTGTGCACTTCGGATTATTCTTTGCATAGTGCGTTTCATGTTTAAACACATCATGTGTGTTAACTATAATAAATTTTATCACGTGTTTAATTAAATCCTTGCTTTCAGATCATCTTATGGAAATCACACACAGTGTAAATGTAAGGATTTCCCAATCCTTTCTTTTCTTTATCTTTCTCTCTCTTCTTATTATTCTGCTAGCTTTTATTAATATTTTCAATTTTTTTAAAAAATCTTTTCTTTGATAGTTATTATTTAATAATTATACTTAAGAGTCTATAATAAATATTTTATAAGTTTCTATTAACAGATTCTATCTTTTTTAGTTCAATAATATCACTGACCATACATGGCTATGAATTTGGGCATAGCTGACTGGACTGGCTAATAAAATACCCCCATCGGGTTGGTTATTATTGAAATATTTTTCTGTTCTTTGAGGCTTTATAACTTATTTGTTTAGTTTATCTTTAAGTTTGACCCTCGTTTTGTCAATTTCCTTTTTTAAATAAATAAATAAAATAACATGTAAGAACGTTGCAGTCGGGCGCTACCGACTGCGGAATACTCATTCACACCCACACAGCTCACGCCCATTGCCACGCCCCCAATTGGTTTGTACATATATAATTTTTGGGAAATTAATAGAGGAAGTCAGCAGTAATATCGTCATAAAATTTTGATTTTCTCACTGAGAATCGGAAAACCGTACAGTTTTTCCCGATTTTCCACGCCTCCAGTAGGCGTAGACATATAATTTTTGGCCAGTTCTTAGAAGTAGTGAAAGGTAATGTGCTTACACTCAAAAAATGCGAAAATTACAGGTTATTTTTCTGCCGGGCATGCCCCATAAGGGGCGTAAAAATTATTTTTGGGTCATCGATAGAGGAGCTCACCAGCAACTGAACCATCTACTTTTGAAGCTTCTAGACCTAAAACTGTATGAGCTATAAACTTTTGCGGTTTGCCACGCCCCCTATGGGCGTAGATATATCCGCCATATCTTTTTCATCTTGGGTTGTCAACCCTAGTATATATACCAAGTTTCAAGTCTCTAGCATTCATAGTGCTCAAAATATTACAGAATTTTAAAAATCACTATATAGTCAGATCCGATTTGCCACGCCCCTAGTAAGCGCGGATGTATATTTTTTTGTTCGATCTTCATAGGATTGTAGCAGTAACCTACGTGCTAAATTTGGGCGTTCTAGCTTTAAAACTGTAGAAGATACAGTTTTACCCGATTTGCCACGCCCCCAATGGGCGTAGATATATCCGCCATAGCTTTTTCATCTTGTTGAAACACGAGTCTACATTCCAAATTGCAACTCTCTAGCACTTCTAGAAGTAGTGTTTTTGAGATATCGGAAAATGCATTTTCCGATTTGCCACGCCCCTAGTAGGCGTATCGGGAAAAATCTTGACACTTTATAATTCGAGGGTATACACGAGTATATATTCCAAATTGCAAATCTCTAGCTTCAAAACTATGCAAATGGTTTGCGTTCATACGGACAGACGGAAAGACGGACGGACGGACAGACGGACAGACGGACGGACAGCGTGACGGACATTGCACAAAACCAATATACTCATTTCACTTTGTGAATGAGTATAACAAGTAAGAGTGCTCTAGTCGAGACGGCTCGACTACGAGATACCCTGAACCCTGCGAAGATCCAATCTTCCCAACATGATATGCTTGTTTTACATATACAAATTACAAATTACATGTTTAATAACTTTTTTTGTGGATGGACTTTCTTGATTAAACTTTCACAGCATGATGATGTCATTCATATGTGTGTATTTGCCAAAGCACAAGTCTCTAGTATTTGAAATACGAATTTTGCAAATTTGGGGCATAAGGGGCGTGGCATCTAAAATCCAAAAATTACAAAATCTCCACATTCATCACACGGATCTACACAGTAAATTTTGAGTCTCTAGCTCTTACGGTATGCTTAACCGAAGATAAGTAATCGATTTTTATCGATAATAAGGAAACGGGGTGAGTTATCGAAAGATGAGTTATCGAAAGACGAGTATTCTCTGAAATTTTCAGACCTCTAGCTTTTGTGGTTTACGAGATCACTGCGTTCATACGGACGGACGGACGGACGGACGGACGGACAGACGGAGAGGGCTATTTCAATTCAGCTCATCGAGCTGATCAAGAATACATATACTTTATGGAGTCTGCGATGTCTCCTTCTGCCTGTTACATACATTTTCACAAAAACATTATACCCTGATTTCCCATTTTCAATGGGTTCAGGGTATAATAAATAGCTGATATATCAAGGATGATTTGTAAAACATTTTGTTAAATTTTTTGGAATAGTTTTCGTTTGGTGCCCTATTGAAGATGAAAGATCGAAATAGCATTTTCGGCATATTTTACTGTTTTACTATCGAAAGGGTTAAATGCAGAGAAGATGTGTTATTGCACGCTAATGCGAAAATTGGTTTGCAAAACTTCGTTCCGGCAAATTTTGATCTTAAGGATGCACCACGCCCAGAAAGGCCTTTTGAAGGCGATGTGGATGAAATAAAGTCGTTGGTCGATGCAAATCGTCAAAAACAACTTGAGAGATTGCTGAAAGACTACATTTTTCGAACGCACATTTAATGTGAATAGACTTGCTGTGTTGGTGATCAGTAGTATATTAGTTTTCTTCTTTTGAGCCAGTGTATTTATATACTGACTCATGCATAATTTCAACCCTTAAATCTAGCTTATCTATTGCTGAGTTTGTAAGGCCCAGCGTTGGTCTTTATCTATTCTTAGTCTATCGCAGAGTTTGTGAGGCTCAGCGTTAATGTTTGTGTACTTAGCCTATTTATAGATTCTACATGTGTGACCCTTGTAATTTGTACGTACTTCAACCTAGTCGTGAGTGCGTAGATTACATGTTTATGATCTTCGGCTATTTCTTTTTGTTCATGCCTGAACATTCTGCGGGGGGCCAGAAAATGACAGCCAGTGGCCTGTTTACCATGGAACGTCCTCCATCAGCAGTCGAACCTACTCGCCTTTTGGATTTGTGTGCCGATGACTTCTTGGGTGCGTCCATTACCTTCCGGAAAAACTGGAAGGGATCGCTTACACTGTGCATCCAGGTATAGCAAAGCGGCACTTGACCACGTCTGGAACGACGAACTCCAGTTGTGTTAGCATCGGCTTCATGCTCATCCGGTCGCAGCGTCTCGTTACGTTGCTTCTTGGCTATCGAGATGTTGGCTTCCTGAAGATGTCTTCTGGCGGTGCTTGCTTAACAGTTGCATCGGGTTGTTTTGGTATTACATCCATTGTTGCTCCCTCTGCTTTTGATCTTCCTTCTCCAGTTTCCATTTTTTGCTTTCTCGTTTTTCATCCTTCTCTCCTTGATATTGTTATAGCTTCTCCTGCAGCTCCTTTTGCAGTAGTTTTGCCATAGCCTTTTTCCGAGAGTTTTGTTGCGCTGATTATCTTGTTGCTTGATGGTCTAGCTATGTTGCCAGAAACAATCCATCCAAGTTCAGTCTTTTGTCCCAGATTTCTTCCTGGTTGCTGAGCTCTAGGTTGGCATACACTTCTGCAATGTGCTGCCTTACTTTTAGAACTCTCTTATCTGCAAGGTCTACCATCACATCCATTGGGCTAGCACTTCGTCGTGAAGACATTTCTTCCTGCTGACTGTTTCTTGCCTTGGATGTTTCCGGTTGCACTTCCCTGTTTTTGCTAGATGCTGGTTGATCGGTGTCCATGGTGTGGTCGGCAACTTCGACCTTCATCAGGGACTCTTTATACGTCCTGATGTTTTCCATCATGCCATCATATATTTTGTCCTTAAAACATTGATGGTCGACAACACCAATTTTTACCAGTGATAAGTGATTGGCAGTGAATTCTGCTGCCAACTTATCAAGCACTGATAATACATCCTTCCTTGCAATGGCCTGCTGTATGTTTTCGTGGATCTTTGCTTGCTTCGTTAGCAACTCGATCACTTTTGACGACAGCATCTTGTTAGTTTTGTTTGTGTTTTGTTGTTGTGTGACCCTTGTCATTTCTACGTACTTCAACCTAGTCGTGAGTGCGTAGATTACATGTTTATGATCTTCGGCTATTTCTTTATGTTCATGCCTGAACAAATGTCTAGAATTAATTTCGAAGCTTGACATTCTTGTAGATCGAAATTTGCTTCGTCACAATAATGACTGTAATTTGCTTATCTAACGTCAAAGAAATGACCTTTGAAGCGCATTTTTACTTGTGACAAAGCTTTTTCAGATTGAAATGCATGCCACCACACCCACCATATTCTCCAGACTTGGCACTTTCGGACTATTACTTGCTCCGGTCTCTGCAATATTTTTTGGATGGGAGAACTTTCACCTCAAATGATGACGTCAAAAACCATTTGGACCACTTTTTTACCAGTAAAGATCAAAAATTTTAGGAGCGTGAAATCAATCTCTTGCCTGAAAGATGGCAAAACGTATTGGGCTAAAATGTAGAATTCATAATTTCATAAAATATTTTACACATTAAAAAAAAAAACAAATTACTTAGTGAACGACCCAAAGAGATGACGTCACATTCTGAACCTCATGCACAAGCCAAACAGATTGCTTTGTATACATGGACCAATATGAACTTCATCGTTTAGAACCCAGCACCTAGCACCGGGGGATGGGTCATGTAAAAACTTCCCAGCCGTTCTTTGAATCCAATTCTCTCATGAGGCCAAGTTGTATATACTTCCTCATGATTCGTATACAACGTAAAGTTGCATCGTTCAGTAGACGCCTTTTAAGCGAGATTTTGCTTGTTGGTTGATGATCTAGCTATGTTGCCAGAAACAATCCATCCAAGTTTAGTCTTTTGTCCCAGAGCGTTGTTTATTTTCTTTACTTTTTCCAACATTATTAGTGGGAATAAATCAACGCCAATGATAGCGCCATTGAATAACTCGTTAAAATATGGGTCTGTAAGCTTGCAGCCCATTCAATCCTTATTGACATCCATGTCAATTTTGTTGCTCAAGTACCTGCATTGTGGTAACGAATTTGCTTTTAATGTTTGGTTTGATTGTTAAGCAAATGCTTTTTTTTAGTACTTCCACATTTTGTGAAATTCCTTGTATTTACACATTCCGTTTGATTCGGCGCATTTTTAGCTGTTGTGTGGCTTTTTCAGATAACAATGTTTTCTGCGAGCCTCAATCAATAAGGGCCCTTGCGTGCTCATATTTTCCAGATTTATTTTTAATCCGAATGAGCGCAGTTTCCAGCACAATATACGTTGCTTTATTTTTATTTATTTTTAAGACAGTTGCTGCTGACGGTCTCTTTTTATACCCTGAACCCATTGAAAATGGGAAATCAGGGTATAATGGTTTTGTTGAAATGTATGTAACAGGCAGAAGGGGGCGTGGCAGACCCCATAAAGTATATATATTCTTGATCAGGGTGACAAGCCGAGTCGATTTAGCCCTGTCTGTCTGTCTGTCCGTCCGTCCGTCCGTCCGTCCGTCCGTCTGTCCGTCTGTCCGTATGTTTGAACGCGTCGATCTCAGAATCTATAAGAGCTAGAGACTTGAAATTTTTTATGTAGATCCGTGTATAGCACGCGCAGATCGAGTTTGTTTCAAAAAATTGATAAATTTGATCGTTTTAAAGTTATCGATTTTAAACGTTATCGGAATTCAGTTATAAATTTATATCTCCCACATCTTAAGAGCTAGAGTTTCCAAATTTTGTATTTAACATGATATAAAGTTTATACAATTTTGATTTTTGTCACATTTTGGATACCATCCCCCCTTTCCTTCCCTTCCCCCAAACTTGTAAAAACCGTATTACAAATACTAGAGACTTGTGCTTTAGCAAATACATACATATGAATGACATAATCACGCTCTGAAAGTTTGATTAAGAATGTCCATCTACAAATAAAAAAGTTGTTAAACATTTCATTTCCCATAGTAAAGCCTATGAGAGCAGGCCACGCTCAGTTGCTGCACTAACTGCGCAGTCAGCAGAACGCGTTCTTATGCGTATGTGTATGTGTGTATGTGTGTGTGCATGTATTGCTTTTATATATGCATATGTTAAATAAGCATAGAATATTTAGAATACCGGCTCTTCGCAGGGTTCAGGGGATCTCCTAGTCGGGTACCGCCGACTAGAGCTTTCTTACTTGTTTTCTATTCAGCTTCTTTGTCAGTAGGTTGACATTGCACTCCAGTTCATCGATTTCTTCGATTTCGAAAACAAAATTTTCGTACTTTGCTTCTAAATCCGTGAGCGTTGACTGGACTTTGTTCCACAGGAAATTTAACTTGTCTTTGTAGTCCAAGATTTCTTCCTGGTTGCTGAGCTCTAGGTTGGCATACACCTCTGCAATGTGCTGCCTTACTTTTTGAGCTCTTTTATCTACAAGGTCTACCATCACATCCATTGGGCTGACACTTCGTCGTGAAGACATTTCTTCCTGCTGACTGTTTCTTGCCTTGGATGTTTCCGGTTGCATTTGCTTGCTAGATCCTGGTTGTTTTCCATTATGGCATCATATATTTTCCCCTTAAAATATTGATGATCGACAGTACCAATTTTTACCAGGGATAAGTGATTGGCAGTGAATTCTGCTGCCAGTGAATTCTGCCAATCACTGATAATACATCCTTCCTTGCAATGGCCTGCAGGATGTTTTCGTGGATCTTTGATTGCTTCTTTATCAATTCAACCACTTTTGACAACAGCATCTTGTTAGTTTAGTTTTTTTTTATACCCTGAACCCATTGAAAATGGGAAATCAGGGTATAATGTTTTTGTGAAAATGTATGTAACAGGCAGAAGGAGACATCGCAGACCCCATAAAGTATATATATTCTTGATCAGCTCGATAAGCTGAGTTGAAATAGCCCTGTCCGTCTGTCCGTCCGTCCGTCCGTCCGTCCGTGTGAACGCAGCGATCTCGTAAACCACAAAAGCTAGAGATCTGAAATTTTCAGAGTATACTCGTGTGTGGCCTACGCAGTACAAGTTTTTTTTAAGATTTTCGATAGCTCATCCCGTTTCCTTATTATCGATAAAAATCGATAACTTTTCTTCGGTTAAGCATACCGTAATAACTAGAGACTCCAAATTTACTGTGTAGATCCGTGTAACAATTGCGGACATTTTGTAATTTTTGGATTTTTGATGCCACGTCCCCTTCGCCCCCAATTTGTATTTCAAATACTAGAGACTTGTGCTTTGGCAAATACACACATATGAATGTCATAATTGCGCTGTAAAAGTTTGATTAAGAAAGTCCATCCACAAAAAAGTTATTAAACATTTAATTTCCCATACAATAGGCACATTGCAGCCCAAGCGCAGTCGCTGCGTCAACTGCGCAGTCAGCAGAGCGCGTGCTTATGCGTGCGTGCGTATGCATGTGTGTGTATGTATGTGCGTTGCTCGAAATATTTGTATATGTAAAATAATAATATAATGCTGGGAAGATTGGCTCTTCGCAGGGTTCAGGGTATCTCGTAGTCGAGCCGTCTCGACTAGAGCACTCTTACTTTTATTTTTTTTTTTTTATACCCTGAACCCATTGAAAATGGGAAAACAGGGTATAATGGTTTTGTTAAAATGTATGTAACAGGCAGAAGGAGGCGTGGCAGACCCCATAGTTGAGTTGATTTAGCCCTGTCCGTCTGTCCGTCCGTCCGTCTGTCCGTCTGTCCGTATGTTTGAACGCGTCGATCTCAGAATCTATAAAAGCTAGAGACTTGAAATTTTTTTATGTAGGTCCGTGTATAGCACGCCCAGATCGAGTTTTTTCAAAAATTCGATAACTTTTATCGTTTTAATGTTATCGATTAAAAACGAAATCGAAATAAGGTAATTAAATTATATCTCCCACATCTTTATAGCTAGAGTCTCCAAATTTTGTATTTAGTGCATGTGTGTTTTATACAATTTTGATTTTTGTTATATTTTGGATGCCACGCCCCTTTCGCCCCAAATTTGCAAAAAACGTATTTCAAGTGCTAGAGACTTGTGCTTCGACAAATACACATATATGAATGACGTAATCACGCTCTGAAAGTTTGATTAAGCAAGTCCATCTACAAAGGAACTTATTCAACAATTAACTTCCAATAATACTGCTCTTAGTGCAGCCCAAGCGCAGTCGCTGCGTAAACTGCGCAGTAGCAGAGCGCTCGCTTATGCGTGCGTATATATATATATATATTTATGTTAAATAAGTATAAAATGTTTGGAATATCGGCTCATCGCAGGGTTCAGGGGATCTCCTAGTCGGGTACCACCGACTAGAGCTTTCTTACTTGTTATACCCTGAACCCATTGAAAATGGGAAATCAGGGTATAATGTTTTTGTGAAATGTATGTAACAGGCAGAAGGAGACATCGCAGACCCCACAAAGTATATATATTCTTGATCAGCTCGATGAGCTGAGTTGAAATAGCCCTGTCCGTCGTCCGTCTGTCCGTCCGTCCGTCCGTCCGTCCGTCCGTATGAACGCAGCGATCTCGTAAACCACAAAAGCTAGATATATGAAATTTTCAGAGAATACTCGTCTATAGCCTACGCAGTACGAGTTTTTTTTAGATTTTCGATAGCTCATCCCGTTTCCTTATTATCGATAAAAATCGATAACTTTTCTTCCGCTAAGCATACCGTAAGAGCTAGAGACTCCCAAATTTACTGTGTAGATTTGTGTAATGAATGCGGACATTTTGTCGTTTTTGGATTTTTGATGCCACGCCTCTTTCGCCCCCAATTTGCAAAATTCGTATTTCAAATACTAGAGACTGGTGCTTTGGCAAATACATACATATGAATGACATAATTACGCTGTGAAAGTTTGATTAAGAAAGTCTATCCACAAAAAAAGTTATTAAACATTTAATTTCCCATACAATAGGCATATTGCAGCCCGAGCGCAGTCGCTGCGTCAACAGCGCAGTCAGCAGAGCGCGTGCTTATGCGTGCGTGCGTATGCATGTGTGTGTGTGTGTGCGTTGCTCGCAATCTTTTTATATGTAAAAGAAGCATAGAATGTTGGGAAGATTGGATCTTCGCAGGGTTCAGGGTATTTCGTAGTCGAGCCGTCTCGACTAGAGCACTCTTACTTGTTTATACCCTGAACCCATTGAAAATGGGAAATCAGGGTATAATGTTTTTGTGAAAATGTAGATAATAGGCAGAAAGAGTCATGGCAGACCGCATAAAGTATATATATTCTTGATCAGCTCGATGAGCTGAGTTGAAAGAGCCCTGTCCGTTTGTCCGTCCGTCCGTATGAACTCAGGGATCTCGTAAACCACAAAAGCTAGAGATCTGAAATTTCCAGTGTATACTCGCGTGTATTCTACGCAGTACGAGTTTTGTTTAGATTTTCGATAACTCATTAAGTTTCCTTATTATCGATAAAAATCGATAACTTTTCTTCGTTTTTGTGTAACGTAAGAGCTAGAGACTCCAAATTTTCTGTGTACATCCGTGTAATGAATGCGGAGATTTCGTAATTTTTGGATTTAGGATGCCACGCGCCCTTCGCCCCCAATTTGCAAAATTCGTATTTCAAATACCAGAGGCCTGTGCTTTGGCAAATACACACATATGGATGACATGATTACGCTGTGAAATTTGATTAAGATAGTCCATCCACAAAAAAAATTATTAAACATTTAATTCCGAATACAATAGGCATATTGCAGCCCAAGCGCAGTCGCTGCGTGTTTGGAAGATTGGCTCTTCGCAGGGTTCAGGGTATCTCGGAGTCGAGCAGTCTCGACTAGCGCCCTCTTACTTTTTTCAATCTTTAATTCTATGAAGGCCAAGAAAGAACAGCGCGTTCTTGGACACAAATTCCTTGCGCTTCTTAACAGGGTCGGCTCTAAACTTCTGACATCTTGATATATCGTGCCCATCCAGGCAAAAACGGAATCTAGGTTGACGTTGCACTCCTGTTCGTCGATCTCGTCGATGTCGAAGGCAAACTTTCTATATCTTTCCTCTAAGCGTCAACTGAACTTTGTTCCACAGTAAACTCAGTCTCTCTCTATAGTCAAAGATATCTTCCTGGTTTCTAAGCTCTAGGCTGGCATACATTTCTTCAATATGCTGCCTTACTTTTAGAGCTCTTCTATCCATAAGGTCTACTATCACATCTATTGGGCTCGAACTTCTTCGTGAAAATATTTCTTTCTGCTGAATGTTTATTGCCTTGGATGTTTCTAATTGCAATTCCCTGTTTTTGCTAGATGCTGGTTGGTCGGAGTCAATGGTTCATCAGGGACTCTTTATAGGTCCTGATGTTTCCATCATGCTATCATATATTTTGTCCTTAAAATATTGATGGTCGATGACACCAATTTTAATCAGCGTTGAATGATTATAAAGGACTGATAATGCATACTTCTTTGTGATGGTCTGCTGGAGGCTGTTACAGATCTTCACTTGCTTTTTTAGCAACTCTAGAACTTTTGTTGACAGCATATTGATTAAGTTGGTTGAGTATTTTTGGTGTTGTTGATTTACTTTTTGGCTTGACCCGTTGGAGGATTTTTTTTTCTTTTGATTGCCTGGTTGATCTCACAGTACTCACAGCTTAGATGGGTAAGCCAAGGAAAATTTAAAAAACAACTTACTTTAACACATGTCACAAAAAATTTGGTAGCCTTGTAGGTTGGATCGTAGAACCATGAGTCCACTTCAGGATCACACTGGGGAGTCAGCAGATACTCATTCCGTTGCAGGTGCTGCCAGGTATGATCGACGATCTGATGCTGGGCTGGGATTTTTTGGTCAGCATGGGCATCGCGCTGGAGTGCGGTGGCTTGGAGCTGAGGATCAAGCCGAGAAATCCGCAGTCAAGCGGACAGCTGGAGGAGAGGCTGTCGGTGGCTGTCGACAGGATGAAAATGAGTCCACAGACGTCGATGGAGACGAGCTCGGAGCGTCAGCAGCCACTCCATGAGGATGTGGAGGCTGAGGCGTTTCGCAGGCAGGAACGGGTGAAATTCCAGCATAAGAAGGCCAAGCAGAACGTTGTGGCCGATGCATTATCACGGCAGCCGCTGGGCGAAGAGACGTTCCGCTTGGTGACGAGCAAAATCAAACCAGCTGGGACAGGATGTCGCTGGATTGCCAAGTTGCCAAGTTCCCGGGCTACAGAGAAGAGGCCGGAAAGGCTTACCGGCACATCCCGCGCCAAGCCGGCCACGATGACATGGCTGCGTGGAAACTATGTATATTGACATAACAACCTATATATGTATGTAGGGCAAATAGTTTTTTTTGTAAACATAAACAAAAATGAACATCCCGCACAAAGCAAATTCACAGCAAAGACAGCTAAAATGTTGTGAGCGCAACAATAAAGCTGTTTGAATTTGCGCGCGCACACACACGAAACGGTGGAGCATGCGCAACAACAAAGTAGTTTAAATCGTCAACTACGAAACGGCACAACAACAACAGGCACGGCCGAAACCGTTTAAGTTGCGCGCGCACTCCGCAAGAACAACAACAACATCACGCAACCGAACCGAAAAAGAACGCACACACACGCAAACGAAAACAGCGACAGAATGAAATGCGCACAGTCGTTAGCGCATGCACAAAACGGGACGAAAAACACGATGAGCCGTGGTATGCGGCAACAATGCATACATATGTCGGAGCGTGAAGGGTTCGAGCGGGCTGGCGCCCTGTCAGTGCGTAACAAAAGTGTGTGTTGCTGCGTCTTTGAGTGGCAAGTGCGTGTTGAGTGCGTGTTGGTGCGTCTCTAGATATTTCACAGTAATGCACCGCTTTGGCGGGGCAACAGCGTTGTGTCGCTATCGCCGAGTGTGGTTCGGCGGTAGGCTCGAGAGAAATAAGAGACACGAGAGTTAGTTGTGTTTAAGTTCTGAGAGCGACCGAAACTCACTGTCACTAAATAATGGAAAACAATCTTAATGCTACAACATCAGAAGTGGGATCTGGCTCGCTACCAAATATGTCGGACGTGTTAGCGGGAGCGCGTTAGAAATTTGCTTCGAATCAATTTATCGTGCGTCTGCGTCGTTGTGTGAACATAAAGTGTAGCAATAATATTGAAAAGATCTTGTTGGCGTCGACGCATCCGCGTGGGGTGCTACAGTAAAATTCTGGCAGAAAATAACATAAAAGGCAGTGCGTTGGTGATGGCTTTGAGTGCAGCGTTGGAAAGCAGTGCGTCGCAGTGGCTCTCACAAATATGTTATCCTGACATAAATTGGACCGAGTTTAAGGAAATTTTTGTACAGCGCTTCACCAGTGTATAAACACCAGCAGCTATGTTTTTGACAATGTTTGACTCTGGAGCGGAATGTTCGTTGATTAAACAAAAGCTAAGTACTCAGTTAGCCGGTAAAAGAATTAACAACGTAGTAATGTTGAAGGGTATTGGGAATGACAGCATTGAAAATACTTGGCAACGTAAAAATTAACAATCATTGTATTGAGATGCAGTTGCACGTTTTGGGCGATCAGTATTTGGAGAGCGACATTGTGATTGGTCGAGAAATACTGTCGCAGGGTTTTCATGTCATTGTGTCACCGGGAAAATTTGAAATTGTTAGACCAAAATCTGTAAACTGTTGTTCAAATGATGATATATTTTCTAAATTGGATACTGATCTTGTCGGCGAAGATAGGGATAAATTAAACAATTTATTGGAAAATTATTCAAAATCTTTTATACAGGGAATTCCTTCTTCTAGAGTAATTACAGGTGAGATGAAAATTAAATTAGTAGACCTCAGAAAAATTGTTCAAGAGTTGGTACGCGAGAAGATTAAAGAACTAGTAGAATGCAATGTCATAAGGCCAAGTTGCTCACCTTATTCAAGTCCTATGATGTTAGTGAACAAAAAGAACGAGTTTGTTTGGAAGCCAGAACATGAACAAATAAGACAAAAAGTTATTTCTGTACTTACACAGAAGCCAGTTTTAGTTATTTTTGACCCTAAATATCCAATCGAATTGCATACTGATGCAAGTGCTCGTGTATATGGAGCCATCTTACTACACAAAATTATTAACAAGCCGCATGTCGTTGAATTTTTCAATAAGCCTACTTCACCTGCAGAATCACGATACCATTCTTATGAGTTGGAGACCCTTGCGGTTGTCATGGCTATAAATCACTTTTCATTTTGATGGGTAGAGATTTTGTAGTTTTTACCGATTGCAACTCACTTAAAGCATCAAGAACTAAACGTGACCTATTTCCCAGAGCAAAAAGATGGTAGGCTTATTTACAGTCGTTCTCATTTGATTTGCAGTATAGAAAGGGTAAACGAATGGCTCATGCTGATTTCTTTTCCAGAAATCTCTCATCCGCTGATGTGATTGATACTTCTAAAGTTCCTGAAAAAAGAGTTGGCAGAGATATCTAGTGATTGGCTTATGGCTGAACAGCGGAAGGATTTCGATCAATATTGTAAACAAACTGAAGGCCAATTCTCTTGCCGAGGACATTGCAAAAACTTATGAGTTGAGAGCAGGATTACTTTATCGAAAAATTCAGAGAAATGGTAGAACTCGATCTTTGCCAATTATTCCAAGGGCATTCAGATGGTCTGTAATAAATCAGATTCACGAGACAATCAAGCACTTAGGTTGGGAGAAGAGTTTATGATAAGGCCTATGATTATTATTGGTTCGATAGCATGTCTAAGTATTTACGAAAGTTTGTTGAAAACTGTATTACTTGTAAGATGTCAAAGTCATCTCGGGTAAAAATCAAGCTAGACTTCATCCAATACCAAAGGTCAGCACACTTTGGCACACGATACACATAGACATAACAGGAAAGTTGAGTGGCAAGTCTGATCAGAAGGAATATGTTATTGTCCAAGTGGACGCGTTTACCAAATTTGTTTATTTAACACACACACTTAAGATTGATGCTGACAATTGCATAGGTGCTGTGACATCGGCTGTATCTTTGCTTGGAGTACTAAACCGCATAATAGCAGATTAGGGTAGGTGTTTTGCTAGCTCTAAATTTAGTGAATTTTGTTCTCAACAGAAAATAAGTTTGCATTTGATTGCGTCAGGCGCAAGTAGAGCTAACGGACAGGTGGAACGCATTATTAGCACTTTGAAAAACTTACTGACGGCAGTTGAGAGTAGCAGCCGATCTTGGCAAGACGCATTGGGTGAGGTACAGTTGTCAAGCCCTTTAGAATTGTTTATTGGCAAGGTTGCTCGTCCGTTAGGGTTGCTTCCACCATGTGAAACGACACAAGAGGTTGATTTGGCAGAATCAAAAGCTTGAGCAGTGCAAAATATATCAGCTGCAGCAGTATATAACAAGAAACGGTTTGATAAAACCAAGGCTAAGGCTGTTGGATACTGTAACGAACCTCGGATTATCCCGAGTTTAAGCCGGGCCGGACTCAGCCGACTGTGCGTTCGTGCCAACAAATTTATATGCGATAAATATAAGTCAGGGTGTTTTATGGTTTTGCGATCTGTATATTTTCTCACTTCTCTGAGGCCAATTTACAAGTTTTATATTCTTCACAAATCTAGCGCTGGTAGACGTTTAGCGCACCCTGGCGAATGGTACTGCACTCTTGGGTCTCCAAGGGAACGCTCGAGCACTTCAGGTGACTCCAGGATCCACACTGTATACTCCGACGGTTCGGTCGGCTATTGCAGTTACTCCTACGGCTGGATACGCTCACAAGCACACCTTGAGATTTTCTCAAGCTACAGTAACCACTCTTTCGCACAACTACGCAAACGTTACCTCTGCTCCTGCTCCAGGATCCGCCACTAATGCTGTAGATTTGGCCGTGCTGCCCCAATGTCCTGGTTGGTGGCAGCTGATGTCCTTCCTGTGTCCGTGTGTCGAGCCTATGTCCTAGTCTAGGATATCCCTCGTAGATATCCTTCACATGATGTCCTTTCACTCGAAGTCCTTGACAGCGATGTCCTTCTAAATCACTGTCCCTTGGCTGATCACGTTTCCACTCGCGTTTCTTGTTCCTTCGGCACTCAATACTATCACTTTCACGCTTTTGACTGTCCGCTGTTGACAGGCCCTGCTTCGCGCTATGACGGTGCCAGCTCGGCTCTGGAGCGGGGCCTGTCTGCCGCTCGTGTCCATGATAACGGCAGCATCACGTGATTCGGCGCGACGCCAAATCGCCCAAATCTGCGTGGCAGCCTCTCATTGGCCAAAGCAACGTTATTGGCATACGAGTGAAAGTGTACACTACTTTCTCGCAGCCACAAACGGTACTTCGGTCAACGGTCGTCGATGATCGCCGTGAGAGCGACGCGAGCCAATCGCTGAATACATAAGAGCGACAGAGACAGACTAAGTCGGTCTCTGCGCCCTTTCCAGTTGCGAGGGTCGCTACTATCGTACTCGCGTCGCTGTGTCGAACAATACATGCAGGCACGCATATATGCATATATGAACAGCAAATATATGCACTTATACATACACTAAGTGCCCGTCTATATTGTTCCTCATACTCCCCTCTTCCTTCGGGAAACACGAAGTGTTTACATCTCCAATTTGGCGCTCCCTTTTGTTTGCACTGCTTGCCTCTCCTCAGCAAGCAGTTCGCCGCGCTCCTCCAGCTGCAAGCAGTGCTACGCACAGGGTCGCTGTTAACACTCTGCTGTTAACAGCGAGCCGCTGCTACACAACTCTGCCTACAGCTGATAACTCCAGCCTCCAACAAATCTGTGCGCTGCAGGTAATTGGCTGAAACGTGTTAAGTAAATCTTCTCAGCAATTTACCAATTTTGCCAAATCCAGAAAGCGCGATCCTCTCCATGTAGTCCTTCCCATGGACCGGGTTGTGTTCTCCTCTGGCCACGCCCGCCGCTGCAGAAAAACACCCGTTTTCCCTGCTTTTCCAGCCTCCGTGGCTGCAATGCGGCTGCGTGACCGCTGCTGTCTTGATTTCGCCGCTCTTCAACTTCTTGGTTGCTGCTGCTGCTGCTTCTCTGGCCACCGCTACTCCTATGGTCGCCGATGCTCCTCTGGCCGCTGCCAGTGACCGCAACTGGGCTTTGTTGGAGAATTCTCCTACTATAGACGACGTTTGAGGCTGGTTCCGGCGCGCCGACACTTTGACGCCGGTTGGGAAATCCGACTCACTCCTCATTCACGCACAGCTCCAGCGGAGTCGCTGTCCAGTGCGCGAGGATCGGCCGGGCAATCCCTTCCCACGCCCAAGTCCGGACGGCCGAGAAATCCAGCTACGTAGCAGAAGTCTATAGAGTTGAATTTCCACAAAAGCCCTGCTCGTATGCATGCATGCCCTTTTATACCCTCTGCTGCAGCGCTGCCGCCAGCGGAGTGTCGGAAATTAACGTATCCTGCACCAGCTAGTTCTCTCACTCTCTACAGGTCACGCTCTTCCAACATTCTGGCCTCATGGCTGAATACGAGGTATTGTTGTTTCATCTCTAATGCATTTCGCGCACACTCTCTCTTTCCTTTCGCATATATGTATGAGTGCACAACTACTACATGCACTCATACATTCACTGCGTGCCCTATTTTGTTGTTGGTCTTTTTGCATGTCACTAGCATCGACAATTTCGTGTCGTCTCGTGCGCTAGCGATCATGCGTAGCCGACAAAGTTCAGTAGCCTTTCGCCGCGGCTCTTGAACTTTGGGCGCTCTGCGTTGTTGTCGTCTACCACGAGCATCGTGTTTTTGTCTCGTTTTTGCGCATACGCTGACCACTGCGCATTTCATGGTGTCGCTGCTTTCGTTCTGCACTTGTGGGCATTCTTTTTCGGCTCGGGTGCGTGATGTTGTTGTTGTTCTTGAGGAGTGCGCGCGCAACTTAAACGGTTTCGGCCGTGCCTGTTGTTGTTGTGCCGTTTCGTAGTTGACGATTTAAACTACTTTGTTGTTGCGCATGCTCCACCGTTTCGTGTGTGTGTGCGCGCAAATTCAAACAGCTTTATTGTTGCGCTCACAACATTTTAGCTGTCTTTGCTGTGAATTTGCTTTGTGCGGGATGTTCATTTTTGTTTATGTTTACAAAAAAAACTATTTGCCCTACATACATATATAGGTTGTTAGGTTAATACACATAGCTATGTGTATTCACTCCCATTTTTTTTTTTTTTTTATAAACTGGCTGGCAACTCACCCGCTTCTGCTCGGTATGGCTTGAGGTCCGCCACATGAGCCGTCTTGCTCCGCTTATCTGCCTCTGAACTGATCCGGCAGATAACCGGGGAGATCAAACTGACCACCGTATATAGTCCTCCATATCGTGGGCCCAGTTTCGCTGCGAATCCATCCGCGGCATTGGACAAGTGGCGTTCTTTTGCCCACACCTTGTCCCCTACGGCCGGCTTCCACTGCCGCCGCCGTTGATTGTAGTGCCGCGTCTGATCCTGAGCAGCTTTGGTTGCTCTCTCCTGTCCTGCTTCTTGGAGTTGGCTGTTATTGCAGCGCTGACACAGCTCGCACCGCCGCACATATGCCCGCACGTCGCGGTACATACCCGGCCAGTAGTGCCTCGTTGCCACCCGAGCAATTGTTCTTCGGCTCCCAAGGTGGCCAGCGTTGGCTGCGTCGTGGTTCTCCTTCAGAACTTGTATCCGCGGCTCCGTCGGCACACACAGTTTCCACGTAGCCACGTCCTTGTGGCCGGCTTGGCGCGGGATGTGCCGGTAAACCTTTCCGGCCTCTTCTCTGTAGCCCAGGAACTTTTTGGGCTTCTGCGCAGTTCCTGGTACAACTTGGCAATCCAGCGACATCCTGTCCCACCTGGTTTGATTTTGCCGTCACCAAGCGGAATGCGCCCTCGCCCAGCGGCTGCCGTGATACCGCAGCGGCCACAACATTCTGCTTGGCCTTCCTACGCTGGAACTTCACCCGTTCCTGACTCCGAAACGCCTCCACATCCCCACTGACAGCTTCTCCTCCAGCTGTCCGCTTGGCTGCGGATTTCTCGGCTTGATCTTCAGCTTCAAGCCAAGTGGATGGCAGAGACAATCGTGCCACGTTCACGATCTCATCTTGCTCACCCAGATCGTTTTCCTCGACGGCGGTCAGCGCTTCGTCTTTCAGCGGACTCAGTCGACTGTGCGTTCGTGTTAACAAATTTAGATGTAGCGGCTTGCGATAAATTACAATGCAGTGTGTTTTATGGTTTTGCGATCTGTATATTTTCTAACTTCTCTGAGGCCAATTTGCAAGTTTTATATTCTTCACAAATCTAGCGCTGGTAGACGTTTAGCGCACTCTGGCGAATGGTACTGCACTCTTGGGTCTCCAAGGGTAAGCTCGAGCCAGGATCCACACTGTATACTCCGGCGGTTCGCTCGGCTATTGCAGTTACTCCTACGGCTGGATACGCTCACAAGCACACCTTGAGATTTTCTCAAGCTACAGTCACTACTCTTTCGCACAGCTACGCAAACGTTACCTCTGCTCCTGCTCCAGGATCCGCCACTAATGCTGTAGATTTGGCCGTGCTGCCCCAATGTCCTGGTTGGTGGCTGCTGATGTCCTTCCTGTGTCCGTGTGTCGAGCCTATGTCCTCAATAGGCGTCTAGGATATCCCTCGTAGATATGCTTCCCACGATGTCCTTTCACTCAAAGTCCTTGGTAGCGATATCCTTCTAAATCACTGCTCCTTGGCTGATCACGTTACCACTCGCGTTTCTTGTTTCCTTCGGCACTCAATACTTTCACTTTCACGTTTTTGACTGTCCCGGTGCCGAGTTGCGGGCGCCTTTTTATATCAGCGACGCGGCGCCAGCTCGGCTCTGGAGCGGGGCCTGTCTGACGCTCGTGTCCACGATAACGGCAGCATCACGTGATTTGGCGCGACGCCAAATCGTCCAAATCTGCGTGGCAGCCTCTCATTGGCCAAAACACCGTTATTGACATACGAGTGAAAGTGTACACTACTGTAGCATGTTACATGCCAGATAAGCACATGCCCACCGTATTGTAGTGTATACAATATGTAAAGTGGTCATATGCTCATCCTCAAAGATAGAGTATCAAGCGCACATACATAGTGACACTTTGTCGCTTCGTTTACCGTACGTTTAACCGCCGCCAAGCGCCGTAACATGATCAGCCACTTATACATACATATGTGGACTGGCCTGTAGCGTGCGTGAGATCTGCAGCGTTTACAGTTAGGAAGTTCGGTACTAAGCGTATTCCAATGTATATGCCTTCTGCATGTACATATACCAATATATATACAAATACATATGACATGCTATATACTCCCGTTCTGCCGCTGCTTTGAGCGACAGAACTCCAAACCTTTTATGTACATTAGGCTAAGGCGACAAGAAATAAAGAAAGAGCAGATCATTACGATTCTAACTCGGAACCTGTACAGAACGTGTTTCTTTTATTCTCTACACATTCTGATTCTAACTCTGAACCTGAACAACACGTGTTTGATTTATTCTCTACATGGCGACCGTGACACGTGCACTAGCCTACAATGAGTTACAGCTATGAATGCTATACTGTACAAAGTGCTATTTGTGAAAAAGCCTCCCAAAACTAGTCGAAGGCAGGCAAAGCAGAACAACAGACGAGAACAAGGAACGAATTGGGGTTCAACAGCACATTCTGGAGGAATGAATACAAAAATATAATGAAAATGTCTGAGTGAGAGGTTAAATGAGTGCTATTAACAAAAAAAAAAACCGGCAGAAGCGGCATACGTGTACGCCTCCAAAAGAGGAAGACGAAGATTTTAAAACTATTATTTGCCACCAACCAACCATTACGTTGGGAGGCAACAATAGCATTACAAGCAGAGCTAGATCAGATTGATCAAGCTCAGAAGGCAAAACAAAAGCACTCAACCTCTGCCACTACAAAAACAAACATCAAAGTAATCGATAAAACTATTTCTACCAAAGAACCCCAAGCATCAAAAATCCAGCTGACGAAGCCGACGAAGAAGTGCCCAGACGACTGCGAGGGACCCCTATATAGCCCGTGCTGCGAGTACACTTGCAAGCATTGCAAGGCAGCGGATACGAAACCATAAACAAGCAGCAGCTCAGAACACCAAGCGCGAGAAGCATCCCCGCCGCTTGCGTCAACGAGGGAGCGCCAGCGTGCAGGACCCGGCGACGCCCAGCTGGTGCAGAGGGATGATCACCATCCAGAATATATATATAAGAATATCAAAATTTAAAAAGAAAACCCCATAAATGTTATTCAAACTAAGCAAACTTACTTATATAAACTATACTTACTTATAAAACTATTGTACGCGGAAGTGATAATTGCATTGCCCGCTAGAGTATGGCCCGTGAAGCTATACGAAACATTAGGTAGGAGATCACTGTTGATCAAAATATGAAACATTAACAAAGATCCAATAGAAATATATGACATATGCATATATATGTATATAAAAATGTTTTTAAATTGAAATAAATATAAAAGCAAGAAAAATAAAAAAAAATAAAAAATTCTTTTTAACAAACGAATGAACAATCAAATTAGTAAAACAGAAGACATAGGTAATATAAGATTTTTTTGAGAAATTGGCACATTACAAAATGCCTCTTATAGAGTCAAAAACAGTGGATTCGACAAAACAAAATATAACAAAATGGATACAAAAGCTTGTATCAGAAAAACGCTCGAAAAAGAGCCAGATTTTGAAAATAGGGTACTTTCCATAATCAGATTAGATTAGATTAGAGCCTTCAAACATTTACGATTTTGAATATGAATATATGGAAAGATACAACTTAGACCACTCCCCACTATACCAATTACAATATGTTTAATGGAATGGAATGAAATTGTTTCCATAATTAAACAACAACGTGCTGAGTTTGATAGATCATTCAAGTGCGTTAACAAAAGTGCACCCATATCAAACCAGACAAAAATAAAACACGTTCAAGTTCTTATAGAATCTTATAAAAAAGTACGTGACATTGTAAATATCAATGAGCGTAAGTTAAGCGATTTGCATTTGTTACATTCAACTGACGTGTTAAAAAGGCAGCGTGGAAATATTAGATACATTTCGGAAAGACATAATTTTCAAATATTTGTCCCGAATGCACTAAATACACCAGCAACACTTAAAATTACTGAGTTAATGAAAGAAGAAGAAGTAGAAAAACTTGACCAAAAACAAGAAATAATTGATACAGCTAACATGGCTCAAACAGCAGTTTAATTTCTTAAATTAGCCTCATCACTCTTACCAGAGTTTGATGGCAAGGCTGAAAACTTAAAACGCTTCATAGATGCCTTGAATCTAGTAGATTCTCTTAAAGAAACGCACGAAGCACTTGCTGTAAGTCTTATTAAGACAAAATTAACAGGCCATGCTAGAAATTTGATAAGTGATGAGAACACGATTGTAGCCCTCATAGCAAAACTATCAGACAAAGTAAAAGGAGAGTCAGTAGAAGTTATTTCCGCTAAACTCCTAAATTTACAACAAAGAAGTAAAACGGCTAATCAATATACCCAAGAGGTAATTGACTAAGTCTCTTGAGGGAGCTTATATCGGTGACGGATTGTCACCTGATTTAGCCACTAAATACAGCACAACACTTGCTGTCAAGGCCATGACACAGAACTGCGCTTTAGATAAGGTAAAACTTACCATGCAGGCAGGCACATTCAATAATATGAATGATGCCATATCCAAGTTTGTAAACAGCTGTACCGAAGCAACAGGACAGTCAAACACTGTACTGCACTTCCAACAGCGCTAAAAGGGATATAATCGAGGCAACCGAGGTAATTACCGAGGAAAAGGTAATTACCAAAACAACGGTTACCATAATAACAATTTCAGAAATGGCAGAGGTCGAGGCCAACATAAAGAAAACTCTAGAGGCCGTGGTAACTCGAATAGAGGACATAGCAATTCCAATAATGGAAATGTACGAACTACTGAAAGTAGTTCGGAAAACAAGTAAGACCCTTTAGATATTCACGTGCGATAGTATACAATATCAATCTTAGTTCAAACATATTTATAAAATTAACAAATATAAAAACAAACAATACTTATACCTTATTAATAGATACTGGTGCAGACATTTCAATAATTAAAGAAAATGTCGATATTTTTGACAATGTTAATATTAACATATCGACTTAAATATCAGGAATAGGCGAAGGTTCAGTTTTTTCAAAAGGTTTAGCATTCGTAGAATTATCTACAGGAAAGTTTATAATACCCCATAATTATCATTAAGTAGAACAAAACTTTCCAATCCCTAGTGATGGCATTATAGGTATAGATTTCATTAAAAAATTCAATTGCCTATTAGACTGTACACATGCTAGTGACACTCTAATATTAAGTCCAGATAATTTGAATTTCCCAATAAATATACCTATCACACATACCTGTGATAATAATGCCACAATAGCTCGCGCTGAAGTAGTCCGACAAATCAAATTAGAATCAACAGAACAAACTGTCCTAATTCCGAATCAAGAAATTGAGGAAGGAATATTCATTGGAAATACTATTTCCAATAAAGAAAATATTTTTGTCCGAATATTAAATACAACAAATTCAACCAAAATTTTTAATATTGCTAAAATAAAAACCGAAACGCCAAGTGACTATGATATAGTCCAAGAAATTAGTAAGGACAGACACGAAGATGTCATGAAAAAACTAACAAAAAACTTTCGGCCACAATTCAAAATAAAACTCAAAGAGTTATGCAATCAATACACAGACATATTCGGACTTGAAACCGAATCAATAACAACAAATAATTTTAATAAGCAAGAACTAAGATTGAAGGATAATAATCCAGTATACACCAAACATTATAGAATTCCGTAAGCACACAAAAATGAAATCAATAAACAAGTAGAAAAGCTCATTCTAGACAAAATAGTTGAACCTTCAACTTCAGAGTACAATATTCCAATACTACTTGTACCCAAAAAAGGTCTAGCTGGATCTGTAAACAAAAGATGGCGATTAGTAATAGACTATCGTCAATTAAACAAAAAATGACTGTCCGACAAATTTCCACTTCCAAGAATAGATGATATACTTGATCAGTTGGGTAGAGCCAAATACTTTTCATGTCTAGACTTAATGTCTGGATTTCACCAAATAGAATTGAAACAAAACTCAAGTGAGTTAACGTCTTTTTCAACGAGCAATGGTTCGTACCAATTCACAAGACTACCATATGGACTTAAAATAGCGCCAAATTCTTTTCAAAGAATGATGACAATAGCTTTTTCTGGACTTAATCCTTCACAAGCATTCTTGTATGTGGATGACTTAATATTCATCGGTTCTTCCGAAAACCACATGATTAAAAACTTAACAAACGTTTTTGATCTATGTAGGAAACACAACAAACACAAACACTCAAATTACATCCAGAAAAATGCAATTTCTTCATGCACCAAGTGACTTTTCTAGGTCACAAGTGTACTGACCAAGGCATATTGCCTGATGATAAGAATTATAACGTCATCGAAAAATATCCAGTCCCTACAGACGCGGATAGCGCTAGAAGATTCGTTGCATTTTGCAATTACTATAGACGTTTAATACAAAATTTCGCCGATTATTCGCGGCACATAACACGATTATGTAAAAAGAATGTCAGTTTTCAATGGTCCGATGAATGCCAAAATGCATTCGATTATTTAAAAAAGGCTTTAATTAAACCCACATTATTGAAATACCCAGATTTCGGTAAAGAATTTTGCATATTCACAGATGCAAGTAAACACGCCTGTGGAGCTGTTCTAACACAAAAATATGGAGATAAACAACTCCCAGTTGCATACGCTTCACGCTCATTCACCAAAGGTTAAAGCAACAAATCAACAACAGAACAAGAGTTAGCAGCCATCCACTGGGCAATTACATATTTCAGATCATATATTTATGGCAAACATTTTTCAATAAAAACAGACCACAGACCATTAACTTATTTGTTTTCAATGACAAATCCAAGTTCAAAACTAACTAGAATGAGACTAGATCTAGAAGAATATGATTTCACAGTAGAGTATCTCAAGGGAAAAGACAATTTCGTGGCAGATGCCCTTTCTCGGATTACAATATCCGATCTAAAAGATTTAAATAACAAAGTCCTGAAAGTCACTACCAGGCAACAGTATAGACAGAAAAAATCCTGCGCAGGAAATGTTCAAGAAGATTTGCCAACGCAAACAAGAAAATGAAGCAGGACATAAACTAGATTCTTCATATATAGCACCATTTGAGGTCATAGATATAGATAATAAAGATAATATAACAATTAGGGATAGTAAGAATAAAAAACAAAAAATTAAAAATTCAAAAATAATTTTCGATATAATTCATTAAATGGTCTGATCAACCATTTATGACAATATATACAATTGAAAAAAAACAAAAAAACATACCTATATAAGCATATATCAATAAATTTTTAATGAAAAAAAAAATAATAAAAATAAATATATAAAATATAAATTCAAATACTCATTAAATATATAAAAACAAAAAAAAAATATATATATATATATATGTTACACTATATAAATTAAATATAATTTTTAATAATTAAACAATATAATACTAATAACTACATAATAATATTACGTTATTTCTCTAAAAAGGGAGGTGTAGTATGTTACATGCCAGATAAGCACATGCCCACTGAATAGACTTGCTGTGTTGGTGATCAGTAGTATATTGATTTTATTCTTCTGAGCCAGTGCTTTTATATACTGACTCATGCATAATTTCAACTCTAACAAGTAAGAGTGCTCTAGTCGAGACGGCTCGACTACGAGATACCCTGAACCCCGCAAAGATCCAATCTTCCCAACATTATATTCTTATTTTACATATACAAATATTGCGAGCAACGCATACACACACATGCATACGCACGCACGCGCTCTGCTGACTGCGCAGCTGACGCAGCGACTGCGCTCGGGCTGCAATGCGCCTATTGTGTGGGAAATTAAATGTTTAATAACTTTTTTTTGTGGATGGAATTTTTTGATCAAACTTTCACAGCGTTCTTATGTCATTCATATGTATGTATTTGCCAAAGCACAAGTCTCTAGTATTTGAAATACAAATTGGGGGCGAAGGGGGCGTGGCATCCAAAATCCAAAAATTACATAATGTCCGCATTCATAACACGGATCTACACAGTGAATTACTGTATGCTTACTGTATGCTTAACCGAAGAAAAGTTATCGATTTTTATCGATAATAAGGAAACGGAATGAGTTATCGAAAATCTAAAAAAAACTCGTACTGCGTAGGCTATAGACGAGTATTCTCTGAAAATTTCAGATCTCTAGCTATTGTGGTTTACAAGATCGCTGCGTTCACACGGACGGACGGACGGACGCACGGACGGACGGACAGACGGACAGGGCTATTTCAACTCAGCTCATCGAGCTGATCAAGAATATATATACTTTATGGGGTCTGCGATGTCTCCTTCTGCCTGTTACATACATTTTCACAAAAACATTATACCCTGATTTCCCATTTTCAATGGGTTCAGGGTATAAAAATATAGCTTATCTATTGCTGAGTTTATGAGGTTCAGCGTTGGTCTTTATCTATTCTTATTCTATTGCAGAGTTTGTAAGACTCAGCGTAATTGCTTATTTATTCTTAGTCTATCGCAGAGTTCGTAAAGGTCAGCGTAGTTCTTTGTGTACTTAGCCTATTTATAGATTCTACATGTGTGACCCTTATCATTTCTATGTACTTCAACCTAGTCGTGAGTGCGTAGAGAACATGTTTATGATCTTCGGCTGTTTCCTTATGTTCATGCCTGAACATTCTGCGGGGGGCCAGAAAATGACAGCTAGTGGTGTGTTTACCATGGAACGTCCTCCATCAGCAGTGGCACCTTCTCGCATTTTGGATTTGTGTGCCGATGACTTCTTGGATGCGTGCATTACCTTACGTATAAATTGGAAGGGATCGCTTACGCTGTGCATCCAGGTATAGCACAGCGGCATCTGACCACGTCTGGAACGACGAACCCCAGTTGTGTTAGCATCGGCTTCATGCTCATCCGGTCGCAGCGTCTCGTTACGTTGCTTCTTGGTGATCGAGCTGTTGGTTTCTTGACGATGTCTTCTGGCGGTGCTTGCTTTAGCAGTTGCATCGGGTTGTTTTGGTATTACATCCATTGTTGCTCCCTCTGCTTTTGATCTTCCTTTTCCAGTTGCCATTTTTTGCTTTCTAGTTTTTCCTCCTTCTCTCCTTGATATTGTTATAGCTTCTCCTGCAGCTCCTTTTGCAGTAGTTTTGCTATAGCCTTTTTCCGAGAGTTTTGTTGCGCTGATTAACTTGTTGCTTGATGGTCTAGCTATGTTGCCAGAAACAATCCATCCAAGTTCAGTCTTTTGTCCCAGAGTGTTGTTTATTTTCTTTACTTTTCCCAACATTATTAGGGGGAGTAAATCAGCGCCAATGACAACATCAATAGTACTGGGTTCGTTAAAGTGTGGGTCTGCTAGCTCGCAGCCCATTCAATCTTTATTGACATCCATGTCAATTTTGTTGCTCGGTAGAGTTCTCTGGAGTTTTGGCATATCAAGCGCCTGCAGTGTGGTAACGAATATGCTTTTAACGATTGGTTTGATCGTTAAGCAAACGCTACTTTTAAGTACTTCCACACTCTGTGAAATTCCTTTAATTTCCACGTTCCGTTTGATTCGGCGCAGTTTTAGCTGTTGTGCGGCTTCTTCCGATATTAAGGTTCTTTGTGAGCCTCCATCAGTAAGAGCCCTTAGCTGCTCGTATTTTCCAAATTTATTTTGAATTCGGATGAGCGCAGTTGCCAGCAGCGTATCTTGCCCTTTATTTTCTTTCAGACAATTGCTGCTGACGTTCTCTTTTTTGTTTGCATCCTCGCGCAGCAAACTGTTGTGTGCTTTGGAGCATCGGTTGCAAGTCCAAACCTTTTTGCACTCTTTGAAGCTATGAGTGCCAAGACATTTAAAGCACAGCGCATTTTTGGACACAAATTCCTTGCGCTTTTTAACAGGTTCAGCTTTAAGCTTCTGAAATCTTATTATTTCATTATTTCATTATTTGGCAAAAACGGCATCTTTTGTAGCTCGTTTTCTTCGTTTCCATTGACGTATGGACGGCACTCTTTTGCACTGAGTCTATTGAGTTATATAGTTGCTCAATAAACTCCAGCACATTGTCCAAGGACTGGATTTCTCTCGCCTTCTTTACATGTTGCTCGTAAAGTTGAAGGACTTCTGTCGAGAAACGTCGCAGCAAAATTTGAGCGAACAAAACATCAGCGTCATTACCCATTTGGCCTTTTTCTTTGACGATGAAGATGCACTCAGTTGCTGTGTCCAAGAACTTGCGGATACTGCCTTCATCATTGTTCTTCAGCAGTTCCATGTCCACTAGCTGGTTAACGGCGTTAGCAAATATTTTGCGCTTATTTGGCTTCCCCTATGAGTCAAGATTTCAGATAGTTCAGCTTCCTTGTATCGCTGATATCCTTCCTGCTGTGAATTACCTCGGAGAACAGCTCGAAGAACGTTGGCCACTCTTTTGGAATTTCCATTAAAATGAGGAAGATACACTTTTGGCAGCTCTGGAACGTCTTCTTTTATGTTGTGCAAGTCACCTATTTTTCTGTTCAGCTTCTTTGTCAGTAGGTTGACATTGCACTCCAGTTCATCGATTTCTTCGATTTCGAAAGCAAATTTTTCATACTTTGCTTCTAAATACGTGAGCGTTGACTGAACTTTTTTCCACAGGAAATTTAACTTGGCTTTGTACTCCAATATTTCTTTCTGGCTGCTGAGCTCTAGGTTTTCATACACTTCTGCAATGTGCTGCCTTACTTTTAGAACTCTCTTATCTGCAAGGTCTACCATCACATCCATTGGGCTGACACTTCGTCGTGAAGACATTTCTTCCTGCTGACTGTTTCTTGCCTCGGATGTTTCCGGTTGCATTTGCTTGCTAGATCCTGGTTGGTCGGTGTCCATAGCGTGGTCGGCAACTTCGACCTTCATCAAGGACTCTTTATACGTCCTGATGTTTTCCATTATGGCATCATATATTTTCCCCTTAAAATATTGATGATCGACATTACAAATTTTTACCAGTGATAAGTGATTGGCAGTGAATTCTGCTGCCAGCTTATCAATCAATACATCCTTCTTTGCAATGGCCTGCAGGATGTTTTCGTGGATCGACCACTTTTGACGACAGCATCTTGTTAGTTTTTTTTTTGTTGTTGTCTTTGGCTTGACCCGTTGGAGGCTTTTTTTGTTTTGATCGCCTGGTTGATCGTGCTGTGCCTCTACTCACAGCTTAAATTGGTAAGCCAAAGAGAAACAAGAAAAATTATGTAAAACACTTTCAAACTTCACTAACACTTGTCACAAAAATTATGGTAGACTTTGTAGGTTGGATCGAAGGACCATGAATAGACTTGCTGTGTTGGTGATCAGTAGTATATTGATTTTATTCTTCTGAGCCAGTGCTTTTATATACTGACTCATGCATAATTACAACTCTAAAAATATAGCTTATCTATTGCTGAGTATATGAGGTTCAGCGTTGGTTTTTATCTATTCTTATTCTATTGCAGAGTTTGTAAGACTCAGCGTAGATGCTTATTTATTCTTAGTCTATCGCAGAGTTCGTAAAGGTCAGCGTAGGTCTTTGCGTACTTAGCCTATTTATAGATTCTACATGTGTGACCCTTATCATTTCTATGTACTTCAACCTAGTCGTGAGTGCGTAGATTACATGTTTATGATCTTCGGCTGTTTCTTTATGTTCATGCCTGACCACCCACCGTATTGTAGTGTATACAATATGTAAAGTGGTCATATGCTCATCCTCAAAGATAGAGTATCAAGCGCACATACATAGTGACACTTTGTCGCTTCGTTTACCGTACGTTTAACCGCCGCCAAGCGCCGTAACATGATCAGCCACTTATACATACATATGTGGACTGGCCTGTAGCGTGCGTGAGATCTGCGGCATTTACACTTTGGAAGTTCGGTACTGCTGCTTTGAGCGACAGAACTCCAAACTTTTTATGTACATTAGGCTAAGGCGATAAGAAATAAAGAAAGAGCAGATCATAACGATTCTAACTCTGAACCTGTACAGAACGTGTTTCTTTTATTCTCTACACATTCTGATTCTAACTCTGAACCTGAACAACACGTGTTTGATTTATTCTCTACACTACTTTCTCGCAGCCACAAACGGTACTTCGGCCAACGGTCGCCGATGATCGCCGTGAGAGCGACGCGAGCCAATCGCTGAATACATAAGAGCGACAGAGACAGACTACATCGGTCTCTGCGCCCTTTCCAGTAGCGAGGGTCGTTACAAATAGCTAAATTGTTGGACGGAGATAGATATATTCTAAGGTCATTGACAAATAATAGAAAATACAAATATGCTCATGACGATATAAGAAAATTGCCAGAAGGGTATGTACCAATTGAGTTAGAAAGTAGTGATGAGGATTTGAATAATGTTGATAATGAAACTGTTGAAAGAGACAGTATTGAAACGATTGAGAATGAAACTGTTGAAAGAGACAGTATTAAAACGATTGAGAATAAAACTGTTGAAAGAGACAGTATTGAAACGATTGAGAATGAAACTGTTGAAAGAGATAGTATTGAAACGATTGAGAATGAAACTGTTGAAAGAGACAGTATGGATGCCTGAAGGGGCTGATAAAAAAGTTGAAAGTATTGGTCATAATGCAAACAGAAGTGCAAAACAAATGTTTTGATCATGTGGCGCATAAGATGATGTGATGTAAAACCAGTTGAGTTTATGATAATGAAAAGGATAGTGAAGAAAGTTTAATTAAACTAAAGATTAATTTTATAGCAGTTTAAGAACGAAACTAAAAGTTGAAGATAAAATTTTGTATAAAACCCTGAAACAAAAATAGTTGTAATCAAAAAAGAAAATGTTAATCTTAAATTACTTTCGAAAATTTTTGGATAAAATGAATTATGCAGTAAGGCATTTTTGTAAAACTACACGAGGTCGTGTTATGGTCAGGATGGCCGTGTCAGAACGTCAGAGGTTCGAGCGGGCTGGCGCCGTGTCGGTGCGTAACAACAGTGTGCGTTGCTGCGTCTTCGAGTATTGTGCAATATGATGAAATTGGGAAGTACCGTTTTAGCGGGGCGGCAGCGTGTCGGCGCGTATTGATTGCGTGTGGGAACAAGAGAGTGTGCGCGAAATGCATTAGAGATGCAACAACAATGCCCCACATACAGCAATAAGGCCAGAGTGTTGGAAGAGCGTGACCTGTAGAGTGAGAGAACTAGCTTGGATCCGTTAATTTCCGACACTCCGCTGGCGGCAGCGCTGCAGCAGAGGGTATAAAAGGGTATGCATACATACGGGCAGGGCTTTATAGACTTCTGCTACGTAGCTGGATTTATCGGCCGTCAGGGCTTGGGCGTCGGAAGGGTTTGCCCGGCCACTCCTCGCGCACTGGACAGCGACTCTGCTGTAGTTGTGCGCGAGTGAGGAGTGAGTCGGATTTCCCAACCGGCGTCAAAGTGTCGGCGCGTCGGAACCAGCCTCGAACGTCGTCTATAGTAGGAGCACCAGCAGCGGCCAGAGAAGAAGCAGCAGCAGCCAAGGAGTTGAACATCAGCGAAATCGGGACAGCAGCAGCAGCCACGCGGCCGCAGTGCAGCCACGGACGCTGGCAAAGCAGTATGAAAAGGGTGTTTTTTTTTGCAGCGGCGAAGTGGCCTGAGGAAAATACAACCCGGTCCATGGGACATGAAGAGGATCGCGCTATCTGGAATTTGAAGTTAAGTTGGTAAATTGTTAATAATATTTGCTAACACGTTTCAGCCACTTACCTGTAGCACACAGAGTTGCTGGAGGCTGGGTCGATTTGCTGTAGGCAGAGTTGCGTAGCAGCGGCTCGCTGTTAACAACAGAGTGTTAACAGCGGCCCTGTGCTGAGGAGAGGCAAGCAGTGCAAACAAAAGGGAGCGCCAAATTGGAGACCCAGGGCCAATGTAAACACGAAGGCTTCGTGTTTCCCGAAGGAAATGGGGAGTATGAGGAACAATATAGACGGGCACGTATTATATGTATGAGCGTGCCTGCATGTATTGTTCCACACAGCGCATAGTACGATAGTAGCGGCTCTCGCTACTGGAAAGGGCGCAGAGGCTGACTTAGTCTGTCTCCGTTCCTCTTATGTATTCAGCGATTGGCTCGCGTCACTCACACGTCGATCATCGGCTACCGTTGGCCGAAGTACCGTTTGTGGCGGCGAGTAAGTAGTGTATGCTTTCACTCGTATGCCAATAACGGTGCATTGGCCAATGAGAGGCTGCCACGATTCAAATCACGTGATGCTGCCGTTACAGAGGACACGAGCAGCAGACAGGTCCCGCGTCGTTATAGCGCGAAGCAGGGCCTGCGCAGATGCTATAAAAAGGCGCAGTGATATCGGAAGGACATTGGTGCAGCACGGCTGAATCTACAGCATTAGTGGCGGATCCTGGAGGAGGAGTAGAGGTAACGTTTGCGTATCTGTGCGAAAGATTGGTAGCAGCTTGAGAAGATATCAAGGTGTGCTTGTGAGCATATCCAGCCGTAGGAGTCACTGTAGTATCCGAGCGAACCGCCGGAGTACACAGTGTGGATCCTGGCGTCACCTGGAGTGCTTAAGCGGATCCTCGGAGACCCAAGAGTGCAGTACCATTCGGATAGCCAGAGTGCACTAAAACGTCTACCTGCGATCCTGTGTAAAGGTGTGCTTTAATAAGCTTAAGATTCATAAAACATATAACGTGTAAATTAGCCTCAAATAAGTGAGAGATTATAACGAATCTCAAACTTACTTATAATACTTTCCACGCAGCCACGTCCTCGTGGCCGACTTGGTACGTTATGTGTCGGTACACATTTTCAGACTCTTCTGTGTAGTCCGGGAAGGCTTCTGCGCAGTTCCTGGCGAAGCTTGACAATCCAGCGACATCCTGTCCCAGCTGGTTTGTTTTCGCTCGTCCCTAAGCGGCAGGCCTCTTCACTCAGTGACTGCCATGCTAGCGCGTCGGCCACAACGTTTTGCTTGCCCTACCTGTACCTGATCTCAAAGTCATATTACTGCAACTCCAGATGGAATTGGTCTGTTACCACAACAAAATGGTAGTCTTCCAGGTATTACCTCAGCTTCCCGATGCCCCAGATAATGGCCAGATACTCTTTCTCCGTTGAAGAATAGTTCCGCTCCGCACTATTCACGCCCACTCTTCGGAGCCTGTCGGCCAACTTTTCGCTCACGAAACTGCTGGTGGCTCCAGTATCGATCGTGGCCTTGTGCTGATCAGCTCCAATGACTACAATCGCCGACAGCTGGGTGCATTCATCCAGAAGACTATCCACTAGTGTCTGGGTCATCCGTGACGCTGCTCCCGCTCGCCCCTGGATGGCGGGTGCCTCTGGCCGTTTACCGACTGGCATTGCCAGCAAAACTCCTATTGCCTCGCTGTTGTTGCCACAACTTTTCTCCATCCTTTTCCAGATCTTCACACTCGTTCGCCAGCAGTATCAGCTCCGTCAGGCTACGGATCTGATATGGGCGAGCATATGCGCGCAGATCGGGCAAACTATTGTAATAAATAGTTTTTGGCTCACGATCCGCCGCATAGAGTAGTGGCCGCATCAAGGTTTGCATCTCCACTATGTAAACCTTGAAGAGCTTGTCCACCATCTGCCTCTGTCGCGCCACTTACCATTTTAAGGCCATGCCTTTGAGCTCTGGGATCGCCCTCGGGATCAGGTCCAGATCGAGACCATATGTGTCGAACGACCACTCCACTTGCTCCAGAAACTCCGTACTCGTGCCCTTATTTCTGGTTGCGGGGTGGATGTGGCTATCCACGATCCTCGTTGCTTCTCTTGCAGGCGGGCGGCGGCGGCACTGGTGGATGGCAGAAACCATCGTGCCACGTTCACGATCTCATCTTGCTCACCCAGCTCGTCCTCCTCGACGGCGGTCAGCGCTTCGTCTCTAAGCGGCGAACGGCGTCCATGCAGGTTCGCAATCTCTGCAATCCTGATAGAATAAGGAATCCTTCCCTTCATCCATTCATCGTGACTCACTCGCCGAACTGCCTCAGCATTGCGTCCAGAGTGCCAGTCCGACTTACACCGAACTCGATCCCGTAGCGCAGCACATCATCCTTCTTGAGATTATACACCCAAAGCTCGCACCATTTTTATATTCTGAGTCGAAATTATCGCAGTGCACCACGTTGGGCGCCAGTAGTAACGAACCTCGGTTTATCCCGAGTTTAAGCCGGGCCGAACTCAGCCGACTGTGCGTTCGTGCCAATAAATTTGTGTGTAGCGCCTTGAGATAAATTATAAGTCAGTGTTTTTATACCCTGGAACCCATTGCAAATGGGAAATCAGGGTGAATAGACTTGCTGTGTTGGTGATCAGTAGTATATTAATTTTATTCTTCTGAGCCAGTGCTTTATATACTGACTCATGCATAATTTTAACTCTAAAAATATAGCTTATCTCTTGCTGAGCTTGTGAGGTTCAGCGTTGGTCTTTATTTATTCTTATTCTATTGCAGAGTGTGTAAGACTCAGCGTAGATGCTTATTTATTCTTAGTCTATCGCAGAGTTTGTAAGGGTCAGATTAGATGTTCATTTATTCTTAGTCTATCGCAGAGTTCGTAAAGGTCAGCGTAGGTCTTTGTGTACTTAGCATATTTATAGATTCTATATGTGACCGTACTTCAACCTAGTCGTTAAGTGCGTAGATGACATGTTTATGATCTTCGGCTATTTCTGTATGTTCATGCGTGAACAGACAGTATTGGAACCATTGAGTGTGAAACTGTTGAAAGAGACAGTATTGGAATGATTGAGAATGAAACTGTTGAAAGAGAAAGTATTGAAATGATTAGGAATGAAACAGTTGAAAGAGACAGTATTAAAACGATTAAGAATGAAACTGTTGAAAGAGAAATTATTGAAACGATTGAGAATGAAACTCTTGAAAGAGGCAGTATTGGAATGATTGAGAGTGAAACTGTTGAAAGAGACAGTATGGATGCTTGAAGGGGCTGATAAGAAAAGTTGATGTAATGTAAAACCAGTTGAGTTTATGATAATTAATAGGATAATAATATTAATAGGATAGTGAAGAAAGTTGAATTAAGCTAAAGATTAATTTTATAGCAGTTTAAGAATGATACTAAAAGTTAAAGATAAAATTTTGTATGAAACCCTGACGGCTTCCAGGTGCATTGCCTTTGTGGCCATACATACAAATAGGCATATGTACCCTTTATACGATTTTTGACCTCTTCCTTTGGAACAGCGAATTTGAAACGGTCCAGCGTAGTCGATGCCAGTGTTTTGGAACGGGTAATCTCCAGTTACTCGATACACTGGCAAATTTCCCATCAGTTGACTGGCCATTTCCTGTTTATACCTAATGCAGGTAACACATTCGCGTAGATATTGTTTCAATGTGTTCCGCAAGCCAAAAATCCAGAACTCCCTTTGAATAAAGTTCCTCATCAGTTTCAGACCGCCGTGTAGGGTTTCCTTATGGGCGTTGTTTATTATCAGCCAAGCAAACTGTGATTTTCCAAGTATAATTGGGTGTTTCACATTAAATGGCACCATTGCATTTTGAAGACGGCCTCCCACACGTAATACTCCATTTCCATCCAGAAAGGGGTTGAGCGCTTGCAATTTACTCTTTGATTCCAGAGGCTTTCCAGCATTGAGTAAACGAATTTCATGACCAAAATCAATTTGTTGTTGTAATTTTACAACAAATGTTTTGGCCTCCTTTAATTCGTCGACTGTGAGATAAGTCGACTGCTGCTTCTTCCCTCGTAGTTTTGCTATAAAGCGTAATACGTAAGCAATTACGCTTGTTAGCCTATTAATTGACGAATACTTTGTTAGGTGTGGGATCAGGTAGTTTTCTTTTGTGGTTAGAGTTGCTACTACAACCGATTCTGGGTCTTCAAATTGCGGCCACTGATTTAACTGTTTTGTCAACCACTCAGGTCCCTTCCACAATATGTCGCATGCTGCTAAGTGCTTCGGGGAAATTCCTCTTGAGGCGACGTCTGCTGGGTTGTCTGCTGATCTCACGTATTTCCATTCTACGTGAGGCAGTTTTTTGTTTATTTCGTCTACTCTAGTTTTGACGAATTTATCTTTACTACGCTTGTTCTTTATCCAGGCAAGCGTAATTTGTGAATCACTCCATGCTTGTATTTTGGTGTGATTTCCTACTATTGCTTGTATTTTTGCCAATAGTTTGCTTAATAAGTGAGCTGCACATAGCTCTAATTTTGGTATAGTTTTTTTGTTTTTTATTGGGTTCACTTTGCTTTTTGCAGCTAGCAAAGTGATTTTGGCTCCAACCTTTGTATACACCACTGCTGCATACGCCTTTTCTGATGCATCGCAAAACCCATGTAGCTCCGTTGCATCAGTGCTCGATTTTCCAGACCAGCGCGGTATATTAATTTTTGCTAAATCTGGCAATGCGCTTGCGTATTCTTGCCAATAATTGACCAGACTAGGCTCTAGTTCTGCGTCCCAAGTTAGCGGCAGTTTCCACAACTCCTGTATGAAGCATTTTCCTTGCAATGTAACTGGTGTTAGCCAACCCAGTGGATCAAAGATTCGTGCCAATTGAGATAAAATTAGACGCTTTGTAATGCGCACTAATTTTGGGCAATCGACAACAAATGTGAATATATCCTTTTTGGGGTCCCATTGTATCCCAAGGGTTTTTATTGACTCGTCCTTGTGAATCATAATTTTTTCTGTTGAGTCGCCATCTTCAATTCCAGCAATGATCCTGTCATCATTTGATACCCATTTTCTCAAATGCATGCCAGCCTTTTCCATTATGCTCCTAAGTGCTGTTTGCGTGTTGATGCAATCGCCTATTGAGTCGCCACCAGTGATGAGGTCATCCATGTAGAAGTCTTCTTTAATTGTTATCATTAGTTGTTTGTTGCCTTGGCAATGTTGATTTGCCAATTCTTGAAGACAGCGGACTGCTAAAAATGGCGCAGCTGACGTCCCGTATGTTAGTGTAGTCAGCTTGAACTCCTTGATTGGCATCTTTTGGTCGTCTCTCCAGAGGATGTATTGATATTCCTGATCTTCTTTGGCGATTTTAATCTGACGATACATTTTCTCGATGTCAGCTGTCATTACATATTTCCATTGCCGCCACTTGATCAAAATATCAAAGATATCTTTTTGTATTTTAGGGCCGACTAGCATTACATCATTGCGACTTAGTCCATTCGAAGTTTTTGCTGAAGCGTCAAATACTACCCTCAATTTAGTAGTAAGGCTGTTTGGTCTGATTACCGCTTGATGTGGCATGTAGTATTTGCCTTGGCCAATGGTGTGTACCGGTTCCATATGTCCTAGCTTCAGGTATTGTTCCATAAAGACACTGTATTCCGTGAAGATTTGCGGATTCTTATTGAATTTGTTCTCCATTTTCCTAACTCGACATTTTTTCGGAATGGTATGGAGACTACTAGCCGGCCATCTTCATCCCTTGTGGTTGTCTCTTGGAACACTTTTTCGCAATCAGTGTTTTCTTCTGAATCGCTGGTGTCACTTTCAAGTTCCCAGAAGCGCTCGAGGTCGTCCAGGCACATCGTTGTTGCTGCGCTGATTACCTTTCTGCTTGGTGATCTGTTTATGTTGCCGGAGACAATCCATCCAAACTCTGTCTTTTGTCCCAGAGTTTCGTTTATTTTTTTCATTTTTCCCAACATTATTAGGGGTAGTAAATCCACTCCAATGACAACATCAATCCTACTGGGTTCGTTAAAGTGTGGGTCTGCTAGCTCGCAGCCCATCCAATCTTTATTGACATCCATGTCAATTTTCTTGCTCGGTAGAGCTTTCTGAAGTTTAGGCATGACCAGTGCCTGTATTGTGGTGACGAATTTGCTTTTAACTCTTGGTTTTATGGTTAAGCAAACGCTATTTTTTAGAACTTCCACAGTCTGAGAAATTCCCTGAACTTCCACGTTCCGTTTGATTCGGCGCAGTTTTAGTTGTTGTGCGGCTTCTTCCGATATTAAGGTTCTTTGTGAGCCTCCATCAATAAGAGCCCTTAGCTGCTCGTATTTTCCAAATTTAGTTTGAATTCGGATGAGCGCAGTTGCCAGCAGCGTATCTTGCCCTTTATTTTCTTTCAGACAATTGCTGCTGACGTTCTCTTTTTTGTTTGCATCCTCGTGAAGCAAACTGTTGTGTGCTTTGGAGCATCGGTTGCAAGTCCAATCCTTTTTGCACTCTTTGAAGCTATGAGTGCCAAGACATTTAAAGCACAGCGCATTTTTGGACACAAATTCCTTGCGCTTTTTAACAGATTCAGCTTTAAGCTTCTGAAATCTTATTATTTCATTATTTCATTATTTGGCAAAAACGGCATCTTTTGTAGCTCGTTTTCTTCGTTTCCATTGACGTATGGACGGCACTCTTTTGCACTGAGTCTATTGAGTTATATAGTTGCTCAATAAACTCCAGCACATTGTCCAAGGACTGGATTTCTCTCGCCTTCTTTACATGTTGCTCGTAAAGTTGAAGGACTTCTGTCGAGAAACGTCGAAGCAAAATTTGAGCGAACAAAACATCAGCGTCATTACCCATTTGGCCTTTTTCTTTGACGATGAAGATGCACTCAGTTGCTGTGTCCAAGAACTTGCGGATACTGCCTTCATCATTGTTCTTCAGCAGTTCCATGTCCACTAGCTGGTTAACGGCGTTAGCAAATATTTTGCGCTTATTTGGCTTCCCCTATGAGTCAAGATTTCAGATAGTTCAGCTTCCTTATATCGCTGATATCCTTCCTGCTGTGAATTACCTCGGAGAACAGCTCGAAGAACGTTGGCCACTCTTTGGAATTTCCATTAAAATGAGGAAGATACACTTTTGGCAGCTCTGGAACGTCTTCTTTTATGTTGTGCAAGTCACCTATTTTTCTGTTCAGCTTCTTTGTCAGTAGGTTGACATTGCACTCCAGTTCATCGATTTCTTCGATTTCGAAAGCAAATTTTTCATACTTTGCTTCTAAATACGTGAGCGTTGACTGAACTTTGTTCCACAGGAAATTTAACTTGGCTTTGTACTCCAATATTTCTTTCTGGTTGCTGAGCTCTAGGTTTTCATACACTTCTGCAATGTGCTGCCTTACTTTTAGAACTCTCTTATCTGCAAGGTCTACCATCACATCCATTGGGCTGACACTTCGTCGTGAAGACATTTCTTCCTGCTGACTGTTTCTTGCCTCGGATGTTTCCGGTTGCATTTGCTTGCTAGATCCTGGTTGGTCGGTGTCCATAGCGTGGTCGGCAACTTCGACCTTCATCAAGGACTCTTTATACGTCCTGATGTTTTCCATTATGGCATCATATATTTTCCCCTTAAAATATTGATGATCGACAGTACAAATTTTTACCAGTGATAAGTGATTGGCAGTGAATTCTGCTGCCAGCTTATCAATCACTGATAATACATCCTTCTTTGCAATGGCCTGTAGGATGTTTTCGTGGATCTTTGATTGCTTCTTTAGCAACTCGACCACTTTTGACGACAGCATCTTGTTAGTTTTTTTTTTGTTGTTGTCTTTGGCTTGACCCGTTGGAGGCTTTTTTTGTTTTGATCGCCTGGTTGATCGTGCTGTGCCTCTACTCACAGCTTAAATTGGTAAGCCAAAGAGAAACAAGAAAAATTATGTAAAACACTTTCAAACTTCACTAACACTTGTCACAAAAATTATGGTAGACTTTGTAGGTTGGATCGAAGGACCATGAATAGACTTGCTGTGTTGGTGATCAGTAGTATATTAATTTTATTCTTCTGAGCCAGTGCTTTATATACTGACTCATGCATAATTTCAACTCTAAAAATATAGCTTATCTCTTGCTGAGCTTGTGAGGTTCAGCGTTGGTCTTTATCTATTCTTATTCTATTGCAGAGTGTGTAAGACTCAGCGTAGATGCTTATTTATTCTTAGTCTATCGCAGAGTTTGTAAAGGTCAGCGTAGGTCTTTGTGTACTTAGCATATTTATAGATTCTATATGTGACCGTACTTCAACCTAGTCGTTAAGTGCGTAGATGACATGTTTATGATCTTCGGCTATTTCTGTATGTTCATGCCTGAACACAGGGTATAATGGTTTTGATAAAATGTATGTATGATTGAGTGTGATCCGAGTTCGAGATTGTTTCAAAAAATCGATCAATTGGATCGTTTTACAGTTATCGATTTAAAACCATATCGAAATTCAGTTATAAATTTACATCTCCCATATCTTTAGAGCTAGAGTCTCCAAATTTTGTATTTAATATAATGTAGTTTATACAATTTAGATTTTTGTCACATTTTGGGTACCATCCCCCCTTTCCATCCCTTCACCAAAAATTTGTAAAAACCATATTTCAAATACTAGAGACTTGCGCTTTGGAAAATATACACAAATAAATGACATTATCACGGTCTGAAAGTTTGATTAAGAAAGTCTATCTACAAAAGTAGTTAATAATCATTTCATTTCACGCTCAGTAGCTGTGCTAACTGCGCAATCAGCAGAGCGCGTTCTTATACGTATGTTTATATGTGCATGTGTGTATGTGTGTGTGCATGTATTACTTGTATATATGTATATGTTAAATAGAGCTTTCTTGCTTGTTATACCCTGAACCCATTGAAAATGGGAAATCAGGGTATAATGGTTTTGTTAAAATGTATGTAACAGGCAAAGGTATATAAATTATGGAATTTAATATCTTGTCAGAGGCGTTAGCCAGCTCACTGATATAACTCCGTAAGGTTTGTGTTTAATATCGACAGCGATGGCTGGTCGAATTAAAGAGTGAGCAATAAGCGATTAGAATTATTGCGAGCGGTACGCTGCGCGTTTATTGAATTCACACTTAAGACTAACAATTAGAGAATTAAAAACAAAGTCTGCGACCAAGCGCAGATTCGGCGCTGCCGCAGCGCTGCCGCCAGTGCACAGCCGCTGCTACCGTTGCGGGCGTCGACGTTGGTGTTCTTGGAACATCAGCGGCGTTGGTCGTTGCTAGTGCAAAGCCGCTGCCGCCGTCGCAGGCGCACGCGTCGACGTTGGTGTTCTTGGAACACCAGCGGCGTTGGTCGTTGCTAGTGCAAAGCCGCTGCCGCCGTCGCAGGCGCAGGCGCTGTCGTTGGTGTTCTTGGAACACCAGCGGCTTTGGTCGTTGCTATTGCAAAGCCGCTGCCGCCGCCGCAGGCGCAGGCGCTGTCGTCGCTATTCATGGAACTCCAGCGCCGTTGACCGTTGCTGTTCTTCGAACCCCAGCGTCGTTGCTGGTGCTCCTCAGAACTGCTGACTTGCGCCTTGTGTGTGGCGCCGCATTATCACAACGGCCGCTTACATTGTTGCGGTACATCCGCAGCTGCCGCTGGAGCTGCCAACATTGTTGCGACACATTCGTAGCTACCGCTAGAGCTGTCATCATTGTTGCAACGCACTCGTAGCTACCGCTGGAGCTGTCGTCATTGTTGCGACACATTTGCAGCTGTGACTCTGGGCGTGGACTTCGCAAATATGATAAGTCAGCACGCGCCCAGTGTCAGTGGTTAACTACTCCCCCTCTCAAGCCCGACCGTCCTCGGTCGTGTCGTAGTTCTTGACGATCTCCGAGAGTTGTAGGGCAACACGATGTCTCCTGGTGAAGTTGTAGATTCCGGAGCCCATGGTGCATGCCACTACTAGTAATGTTGACGACGATGCTATCTCTGACCTCGTTGATGGAGCTAAGTAAGGTAAGCTCAGCGTTGTGTTGTGGCCGCTAACGTTGAGGCGAGCAGATGCCGCTACAGCAGGGACACGATTCCGAATATCGTTCGGTTTAGGAATCGAGCACTGTCGACGGTGGCGTATGAACGGAACATGATGAGATTCGTTCCATTGACCCTCACTGGGGCGTAATCGCCACAGCTGCTGGCGGCGCTACGATCATTTACAATGATGATGCCGTCGTCAACTATGGTGACAGGGTCGGCGTGGCTTGGCTCTGTCTGGCAATGCGCAATATCGCCTGAGTGGAGGCCTTGCGCACAGGTGACATCCTCAGACCTCTTGCAGAATGTGGCTGTTGCTCTCAAGTTGTCACTGCCACAACCTTTCCTTTGCATTCGGCTACCAGGTTGTTCCGTAGCTGGAGAGTCAGCCGTTGTGTGCGACTGGGAAGATGGTGACCTTTCCGCATAGCTTGCTTATGATTAAATTTAATTATATCTATCTTACGATCTACTTTAATGCTAGACACTTTCATTAGGTGGTAATTGAGGTCCCTGTGATTTGGTAAGTGAGAATTGATTTGATGTCTGAATGGCTGGATTTATGATATTAATTTTTTCAAGTGTTAAAGTGAGCATGAGCGCTCCCAATTCGGTAATTAATATTCTATTGCGCGCAGTAAGAGTTTCAAACAGATGACCTGTGTCAACCTGTTTGTCTTTTGTAATTTTAAGAGTTTAATTCACGGTGTCCGTTGTTCGTGCTGTCGTCGTTGTCAAGGTTACAAGTGTCAGGATGATAAGCCTAAGATGTTGCAAAGGAAATGATTAAAACTACAAATTATCTATGGAGGTTGTCCTTGTGGACCACCCTCCCCTTAATGCGGACCGTTGTCCCCAAGTCCGCTTCAACAATCTTTTCCTCGCAGAGGGGCGAAAGTTTGTTTCCCAGTCTGCGGTTGGTCTTTACTAGGACTGCCTCACCTACCTCGAAGACCCTGTTCTGCCGTTTTTTATTAAGTCGGGCATTTTGCTCGAGCTGAGCTCCCTCTATCTTCCTAGCAATGTCCTGAATGCATGCCGGCGAAGCGGTATTAAAAACATCCTTGGGTCTTTGCTCTGTTACCGAGTGAATCGAACTATTATACTCAGTAGTCGCTTGTAGGATAAGGTCAACTGTATCCACGATCCCCCTTTGGAGCTTGAGGCACCTAGCTATTTCTAATAGGGTGCTATGGAAGCGTTCTACTTGGCCGTTCGATGTGCTGTGGAGTGGCGGCGCATTTACGATGTTTACATCGTAAATGTTTTTTAGAAGGGACCTTATAGTCTCAGACTTGAGTGCAGGCTCATTGTCGCAATAGATCTGCCTTGCTCGGGGAAACACGTTCATTAGTATTAATAGGGGGGGTCGTAAATCCTCTATAGTCCTTGATGCAATGGGTTGTACCATTGCGAATTTGGACAGCTTGTCTATGCACGTCAGGAAATATTTCTTGTCTGTGGAAAAAATGTCGACATGTAACATCTCTCCAATCTGTGATGGAATCGGCGTCGGGCCGAGTTCCTGGTTTTTTGGGTGCCTGTCGTACTTTGCCTTTGCGCAAATTTTACAATTCAGGACCACTTCATTGGCTAACTTGGACATTTTGGGGAAATAATACTCCGTCATTATTTGCTTGACATTTTCCTGAGCTGCCCTATGGGCTCTGTTATGCTCTTTGGTGATTATTTCCCTCCTATCGCTAATGTTGAATACGTCAGCTACGAAATTTTTGCAGTGCCAGAATTTTGTGGCTGGGAAGGCCTTTACAACCTCATGTTGAATTTTGGCCAAGGTTGGCAGACTGCAGTGAAACGCGTTTACTACGCCTCGGACTATGACGGACTTGACTGTTTCTACTAAGTCCTCCTTGTCAGTGAAGTTTATCTGGTGGCGGGTTTTTTCGCCGAATACAGTAAACTTGTTTTTTAACGGATACCGTGCCTCTTCCAACACTATTTGGTTACGGAAGCAGTTCAACGGTTTGTCAGTAATGTCAATCGTGTGAGTCAGAGATAACTCACTGTGGATTGTGGCCGCATCGGACCCTTGGTTTATGTAACCGTTCTGTAGGGCATTCACGTTTTGGCGCGATAAAGCATCGGCCACGTGATTCTCCTTGCCTGGCTTGTAAAAAAGTTTGGCCCCAGTTTCGTCAATGCGCGCTTTCCAGCGCTTGATTTTGGCGTTAGGGTTGCTCTCGGATACCGAGAATGTGAGTGGCTGATGGTCGGTGAATATGTTAATATTCTTCGCACCATAAAGAAAGTGCCGGAGTTTTGCCAAAGCCCAGACGATAGCTAGCAATTCTCGCTCGTTAGTAGCGTAGTTTGCTTCTCTATCTTTTAGTGTCCGAGATATCATAGTTATTGGGCGTCCGTTCTGAGACAGTACAGCCCCAATACCATAAGCCGAGGCGTCAGTTGTGAGGTCGAATGGCTTTTGGTAGTCAGGATACATTAGTGTAACGTCCTCTGAGGCTAGAATATTTCTGAGCTTTTGAAACGCATTGCGCTGGGTTTCGTTAAACTGTACCTCTATCTTCTTGGACCTGTACTTGCTGACTGTTCCGTTTTCCCCTTTTAGGATATCGGAGATAGGTTTCGCGATTGCTGCGAAATCCTTAATAAAACAACGGTAATAGCTCGCTAAGCCCATGAATGACCTAACGCTAAATAATGTTGTAGGCTCAACGTAGTGCTGAATGGCTTTCACCTTTTCAGGGTCCGTTTTTGCGCCGTTTTTTGTCACGATAAAGCCGAGGTACTCGACGCTCTCTTTAAAAAATTGTGACTTTTCATGGGCTACCCTCATGTTTGCACTATGAAGGCTCTTTAGTACCCAATTGACGTGCTTAACGTGATCCGCCTCGTTCTCGGAGAAAACGATGACGTCGTCGACGTAAACGTAGCACGATTTACCGATTTGTTCTCGTAGAACGTCATCGATAGTGCGCTGAAAAATACCTCCGGCGTTTTTTAAACCGAAGGGGAGACGACAAAATTCGTACTTCCCCCCGCTTACTGAGAAGGCCGTTTTCTCTCGATCAGATTCTGCCAGAGTAATCTGGTGATAACCTGATTTAAGATCGAGAGTGGTGAAGTATTTTGCTTTACCCAAATTTGCCAAAATCATGGTGATGCTCGGCATGGGGTAAGTGTCTGGGATGGTTTTAAGATTTAGTTTCCTGAAATCTATCACTAGGCGTTTCTTCCTATTGCCCATCTCGTCAGAACCTTTCTTGTCTACTACCCACACTGGGTTATTGTATGGGGACTTAGACTTTCTAATGATGCCGTTTCGTAAAAGGTCTTTGACCTCTGAGGCCACGAAATCTTCGACACCTTTGGGGTACGGGTACAATTTCGAGTATACTGCGTTTTCGTCGGTGGTACGAATCGTAGCTACTACGTTTGTATTGTAAGGTAGCGACTCGTTAGAGTCCGCAAAAGCCCTTTTGTTACGGTGAAGCATTTTTAGAAAATCTTCTTTTACCGCAGGTGGTGCATGGATTTCTTTACCTTTGGTATAGTTGACATTAGTACATTTAAGGTACTGCAATGCCTCCGAAGTTGCACCTATTTTTAATACGCCTTCTTTAAGGCATAGTACTGCTCCTACTTGCTTTAGCAGGTCGAGCCCTATGATCCCGTCAAATGTAGATAGGGAATCTAATAGGAAAAAAAATGTGTCGTGTCCGAACATGGGAATTTTGCACTTTTGTGTGATGTTGTTCGAGCCATGAATGGAGTGCACGACGAAAGGGGTTTCGACAGGGAAGACGTCCTTTAGCCGTTTATGCGGTCTAATGAAGTTTTTGGACGCACCCGTGTCGATTAGGAATGACATGTCTGTCCCTGCTATTCTGCGCCGAATGAACGGCAGCAGGGACCTCCCCTAAAAAATTGACGTTGCCGCTACTGTCAGAGTCGGCGTCATCGTTAGCCTCATCTATCGCTTCCTGAGCTGCTTGCGCATAGGTCGCATCTTGGCCAGTGCTGGCCTTTAAAAGATTTATCTTTTGTCGTCTTTGGCCAGTCGCTCGATCAGAGCCGGCGGGACGTTTGTTACCCTGACCTTGAGGTTTCTGGTAGTTTGTTTGTTGCCTATACTTTGAGGACGATGGATCGATTTCCATGGGTTCTGGGGCTTTTTCGCCGCTGACCTGATTTTTTTCTGTGTACTGTCCGCTCTGTTTTTTAAAGTAGGGGGTTTTCCCCTGGTTGCTTTGGGTAGCATTTTGCGCATTTTGCGTCTGCTGATGCTGACGACTTTGCTGTCGTTGGTCGGGGCGTCCCTTTTCTTCTACGCCCCTAGCATAGCTTGTTGCGAAAGCGTACCTCTCATGATTTGCTTCAACCTCCTGTGCCAATGCGAGAGCTGTTGGCATATCAGGGGGGTGAGCGGAGAAGAGCACGTCGGTCAGACTGCGCTTTAGTCCGGAAATGAACACACGGAGCGCGTCATTCCTGAACTTTTCGCACATGCCCCTAGCTAGGCTGATGTCGTAGGTCATGTTAGCTTTATTGGTTAACAAGTTAAGCTTTTTTTCTACCTCATCGTAATACTGCAGAATTGTCATTCCGCCTTGCCTCAGCGTGCCCATTTCCTGCTCTATGACATGTATGGGTCTTTTGTCATTGTAGGTAAAGTCTAGTCTGGCTATGATCGCTTCAAAATTTAGTGGCGTACTGAATGATGCTAAAACTGCATCCGCTGCGCCCCTAATCTTTGTGCGAATTATGACCATAGCTTGGTAATGACGGGAGCTTCCGTCAAATCTTTTGAAAATTTTGTACGCTGCATGGGCTGCTTGTCTCCATGCCACGTATGTCTCCTGAGTTCCATGAAACTCAGGCACGCACTTCACTGCGTCGAGGGGCTCATCACAAGTGATTCCGTCCACTATCTCGACGTCTTTATAGATTCTGACTTCTGGTACTGAGAGAGGTGGGACTGGAATTTTAGAATTTACTAATGCTATTTGTTGTTGTAGCTCGTGTTTAAGAGCTTCCTCCCTCCTAGTGTACTCTTGTGCCCGCGCCGTAAGTGCGCTTTGCACGGCAGTGTCAATTATAACTCTGAGGTGCTCAGGTTCCATGTCTGTGCTTTTGATTTGGCTGCTTGTTGTGGGTTGACTAACTTGATCTGACACTTGTAGGTCAATAAATCCTCCTATTAGACTTGCTAACGTTCTGGTACCAAGTTCGCGTCGTTTTTGTTTTTTGTTCGGTCTGTTTCTGTCCATTCGATTTTTTGAAAAAATTTGCGATAGGACTACGGCATGAGTATTCTCCGAATTAAGATCCTCAAAATCACTTTAATTTATTTAGTTTCTACTTTTAGTTGACTTAGCTAAATTCTCACTTTGCAAATCACTTACATGTTATCTAGTTTTAGAAATATCCCGCGCAGCCGTCGGGTTGGTGCTGGAGAATCAGGTCGTCTTGCCGCAGTCGAGTTGGTGCTGTAGAATTAAGTCGTCTTGCCGCAGCCGATGTGTTGAAGTTTCACTTCTTTATGTATTTTTAATTTTATTTTTATTTTGTCTTGGTTTTGTCTTTGTTTTGTCTTTGAGCAGACGTTTTGATGTTCACTGCACTGATTTTGTTAAACAAAACACTTTTCAGTTTTCTTTTGGCAGAAAATGAAATTCACTTATTTATGTTTTTTTACGTTGGGCGCCAATTATGGAATTTAATATCTTGTCAGAGGCGTTAGCCAGCTCACTGATATAACTCCGTAAGGTTTGTGTTTAATATCGACAGCGATGGCTGGTCGAATTAAAGAGTGAGCAATAAGCGATTAGAATTATTGCGAGCGGTACGCTGCGCGTTTATTGAATTCACACTTAAGACTAACAATTAGAGAATTAAAAACAAAGTCTGCGACCAAGCGCAGATTCGGCGCTGCCGCAGCGCTGCCGCCAGTGCACAGCCGCTGCTACCGTTGCGGGCGTCGACGTTGGTGTTCTTGGAACATCAGCGGCGTTGGTCGTTGCTAGTGCAAAGCCGCTGCCGCCGTCGCAGGCGCACGCGTCGACGTTGGTGTTCTTGGAACACCAGCGGCGTTGGTCGTTGCTAGTGCAAAGCCGCTGCCGCCGTCGCAGGCGCAGGCGCTGTCGTTGGTGTTCTTGGAACACCAGCGGCTTTGGTCGTTGCTATTGCAAAGCCGCTGCCGCCGCCGCAGGCGCAGGCGCTGTCGTCGCTATTCATGGAACTCCAGCGCCGTTGACCGTTGCTGTTCTTCGAACCCCAGCGTCGTTGCTGGTGCTCCTCAGAACTGCTGACTTGCGCCTTGTGTGTGGCGCCGCATTATCACAACGGCCGCTTACATTGTTGCGGTACATCCGCAGCTGCCGCTGGAGCTGCCAACATTGTTGCGACACATTCGTAGCTACCGCTAGAGCTGTCATCATTGTTGCAACGCACTCGTAGCTACCGCTGGAGCTGTCGTCATTGTTGCGACACATTTGCAGCTGTGACTCTGGGCGTGGACTTCGCAAATATGATAAGTCAGCACGCGCCCAGTGTCAGTGGTTAACTTATATGTATATACTCTTGATTAAGGCGACGAGCTGAGTTGATTTAGCCTTGACCGTCTGTCCGTCTGTGCGTCTGTCCGTATGTTTGACAGCGTCGATCTCAGAATCTTTTATGCAGGTCCGTGTATAGCACGCGCAGATCGAGTTTGTGTCAAAAATACTATAAATTTTATCGTTTTAATGTTATTGATTAAAAACGAAAACGAAATCCAGTAATTAAATTTTGTCGCCCAAATCTTTATCGCTAGAGTCTCAAAATTTTGCATTTAGTTTATTTTTTTTTATACAATTTTGATTTTTATTATACTTTGGATACCACTCCCCCTTAGCCCCAAATTTTTTAAAAACGTATATCATATACTAGAGACTTGTGCTTTGGCAAATACATACATAACATACATATGAATAAAATAATCATGCTCTGAAAGTTTTATTAGGGAAGTCCATCTACAAACAAACTTATTCAACCATTAACTTCCCATAATATAGCCATACTGCAGCCCAAGCGCAGTCGCTGCGCTAACTGCGTGCTTATGCGTATGTGTATGTGTGTATGTGTGTGTGCATGTATTGCTGTATGTATGTATATGTTAAATATGCAATGTTTGAAATATCGGCTCTTCATAGGGTTAGGAGATCTCCTAAACGGGTACCGGCGACTAGAGCTTTCTTACTTGTTTTTAGATGTTTTGCTATTAAACTTTACCATAAATAAACATACGTATGTAAATTCATTTGTTCATATTACTTATATGGTATTTCATATTTATACTCATTCACAAAGTGAAATGAGTATATTGGTTTTGTGCAATGTCCGTCACGCTGTCCGTCCGTCTGTCCGTCTGTCCGTCCGTCCGTCTGTCCGTCTGTCCGTATGAACGCAAACCATTTGCACAGTTTTGAAGCTAGAGAATTGAAATTTGGAATATATACTTGTGTATACCCTCGAATTATAAAGTGTCAAGATTACCCGTTACGCCCACTAGGGACGTGTCAAATCGGTAAATGCACTTTCCGGTATCACAGAAACACTACTTCTAAAAATGCTAGAGAGTTATAATTTGGAATGCATACTCGTGTTGATGACCCAAGATCAAAGAGCTATGGCGGATATACCTACGCCCATTGGGGGCATGGCATATCGTTTAAAGCTGTATCTTCTACAGTTTATAACGCCCAAATTTGGCACGTAAGTTACTGTTACGATCCTATGAAGATCTACTAAAGAACTATATTTGCACGCCTGCTAGGGGCGTGGTTATATAGTGATAGACTTGAAATTTGGTATATAAATTATGGAATTTAATATCATTGTCGGAGGCGTTAGCCAGCTCACTGATATAACTCCGTAAGGTTTGTGGTTAATATCGACAGCGATAGCTGGTCGAATTAAAGAGTGAGTGTTAAGCAATTAGAATTGTTGCGAGCGGTACGCTGCGCGTTTATTGAATTCACACTTAAGACTAACAATTAGAGAATTAACAAGTAAGAAAGCTCTAGTCGGCGGTACCCGACTAGGAGATCCCCTGAACCCTGCGAAGAGCCGATATTCCAAACATTCTATGCTTATTTAACATATATATACAATCAACACATGCACACACACACACACACACACATGCATACGCACGCACGCATAAGCACGCGCTCTGCTGACTGCGCAGTCAACGCAGCGACTGCGCTTGGGCTGCAATATGCCTATTGTATGGGAAATTAAATGTTTAATAACTTCTTTTGTATATGAACTTTCTTAATCAAGCGTAATAATGTCATTTATATGTATGTATTTGCCAAAGCACAAGTCTCTAGTATTTGAAATACGGCTTTTACAAGTTTGGGGGCAAGGGAAGGAAAGGGGGATGGTATCAAAAATGTGACAAAAATCAAAATTGTATAAACTCCACATTATACTAAATACAAAATTTGGACACTCTAGCTCTAAAGATGTTCGAGATATAAATTTATAACTGCATATCGATAACGTTTTAAATCGATAACTTTAAAACGATCAAATTTATCGATATTTTGAAACAAACTCGATCTGCGCGTGCTATACACGGACCTACATAAAAAATTTCAAGTCTCTAGCTGTTATAGATTCTGAGATCGACGCGTTCATACATACGGACAGACGGACGGACGGACAGACGGACAGACGGACAGACGGACATGGCTATATCGACTCAGTTCGTCGAGCTGATCAAGAATATATATACTTTATGGGGTCTGCCACGCCTCCTTCTGCCTGTTACATACATTTTAACAAAACCATTATACCCTGTTTTCCCATTTTCAATGGGTTCAGGGTATAAAAACTAAGTCTGCGACCAAGCGCAGATTCGGCGCTGCCGCCAGTGCACAGTCGCTGCTACCGTTGCGGGCGTCGCCGTTGGTGTTCTTGGAACACCAGCGGCGTTGGTCGTTGCTATTGCAAAGCCGCTGCCGCCGCTGCCGCCGCACAGGCGCAGGCGCTGTCGTCGCTATTCATGGAACTCCAGCGCCGTTGACCGTTGCTAGTGCAAAGCCTCTGTAAGCGTCGTCGTCGCTGTTCTTGGAACCCCAGCGTCGTTGCTGGTGCTCCTCAGAACTGCTGACTTGCGCCTTGTGTGTGGCGCCGCATTATCACGGCGGCCGCTAACATTGTTGCGGTACATCCGCAGCTGCCGCTGGAGATGTCATCATTGTTGCGACGCACTCGTAGCTACCGCTGGAGCTGTCATCATTGTTGCGACACATTTGCAGCTGTGACTCTGGGCGTGGACTTCGCAAATATGATAAGTCAGCACGCGCCCAGTGTCAGTGGTTAACTACTCCCCCTCTCAAGCCCGACCGTCCTCGGTCGTGTCGTAGTTCTTGACGATCTCCGAGATTTGTAGGGCAACACGATGTCTCCTGGTGAAGTTGTAGATTCCGGAGCCCATGGCGCATGCCACTACTAGTAATGTTGACGACGATGCTATCTCTGACCTCGTTGATAGAGCTAAGTAAGGTAAGCTCAGCGTTGTGTTGTGGCCGCTAATGTTGAGGCGATCAGATGCCGCTACAGCAGGGACACGATTCCGAATGTTGTTCGGTTTAGGAATCGAGCACTGTCGACTGTGGCGTGTGAACGGAACGTGATGAGATTCGTTCCATTGACCCTCACTGGGGCGTAATCGTCACAGTTGCTGGCGGCGCTACGATCATTTACAATGATGATGACGTCGTCAACTATGGTGACAGGGTCGGCGTGGCTTGGCTGTGTCTGGCAATGCGCGATATCGCCTGAGTGGAGGCCTTGCGTACAGATGACATCCTAAGAACTCTTGCAAAATGTGGCTGCTGCTCTCTGGGTGCAAGTTGTCACTGCCACAACCTTTCCTTTGCATTCGGCTACCAGGTTGTTCTGTAGCTGGAGAGTCAGCCGTTGTGTGCGACTGGGAAGATGGTGACCTTTCTGCATAGATTGCTTATGATTAAAATTGATTATATCTATCTTATGATCTACCATAATGCTAGACACTTTCATTAGGTTGTAATCGAGGTCCCTGTGATTTGGTCAGTGAGAATTGATTTGATGTCTGAATGGCTGGATTTATTATATCAATTTTTTCAAGTGTTAAAGTGAGCATGAGCGCTCCCAATTTGGTAATTAATATTCTATTGCGCGCAGTAAGAGTTTCAAACAGATGACCTGTGTCAGCCTGTTAGTCATTTGTAATTTTAAGAATTTTATTCACGGTGTCCGTTGTTCGTACTGTCGTCGTTGTCAAGGTTACAAGTGTCAGGATGATAAGCCTAAGATGTTGCAAAGGAAATGATTAAAACTACAAATTATCGATGGAGGTTGTCCTTGTGGACCACCCTCCCCTTAATGCGGACCGTTGTCCTCAAGTTTCCTCGCAGAGGGGCGAAAGTTTGTTTCCCAGTCTGCGGTTGGTCTTTACTAGGACCGCTTCGCCTACCTCGAAGACCCTGTTCTGCCGTTTTTTATTAAGTCGGGCATTTTGCTAGAGCTGAGCTCCCTCTATCTGCCTAGCAATATCCTGAATGCATGCCGGCGAAGCGGTATTAAAAACATCCTTGGGTCTTTGCTCTGTTACCGAGTGAATCGAACTGTTATACTCAGTAGTGGCTTGTAGGATGAGGTCAACTGTATCCATGATCCCCCTTTGGAGCTTTAGGCACCTAGCTATTTCTAACAGGGTGCTATGGAAGCGTTCCACTTGGCCGTTCGATGTGCTGTGGAGTGGCGGCGCGTTTACGATGTTTACATCGTAAATGTTTTTTAGAAGGGACCTTATAGTCTCAGACTTGAGGGCAGGCTCATTGTCGCAATAGACTTGCCTTGCTCGTGGAAACACGTTCATTAGTATTAATAGGGGGGGTCGTAAGTCCTCTATAGTCCTTGATGCAATGGGTCGTACCATTGCGAATTTGGACAGCTTGTCTATGCACGTCAGGAAATATTTCTAATCTGTGGAAAAGATGTCGACATGTAACATCTCTCCAGCCTGTGATGGAATCGGCGTCGGGCCGAGCTCCTGGTTTTTCGGGTGCCTGTCGTACTTTGCCTTTGCGCAAATTTTACAATTCAGGCCCACTTCATTGGCTAATTTGGACATTTTGGGGAAATAATACTCCGTCATTATTTGCTTGACGTTTTCCTGAGCTGCCCTATGGGCTCTGTTATGCTCTTTGGTGATTATTTCCCTCCTATCACTAATGTTGAGTACATAAGCTACGAAATTTTTGCAGTGGCAGAATTTTGTGGCTGGGAAGGCGTTTACAACCTCATGTTGAATTTTGGCCAAGGTTGGCAGACTGCAGTGAAACGCGTTTACTACGCCCCGGACTATGACGGACTTGACTGTTTCTACTAAGTCCTCCTTGTCAGTGAAGTTTATCTGGTGGCGGGTTTTTTCGCCGAATACAGTAAACTTGTTTTTTAACGGATACCGTGCCTCTTCCAACACTATTTGGTTACGGAAGCAGTTCAACGGTTTGTCAGTAATGTCAATCGTGTGAGTCAGAGATAACTCACTGTGGATTGTGGCCGCATCGGACCTTTGGTTTATGTAACCGTTCTGTAGGGCATTCACGTTTTGGCGCGATAAAGCATCGGCCACGTGATTCTCCTTGCCTGGCTTGTAAAAAAGTTTGGCCCCAGTTTCGTCAATGCGCGCTTTCCAACGCTTGATTTTGGCGTTACGGTTACTCTCGGATACTGAGAATGTGAGTGGCTGATGGTCGGTGAATATGTTAATATTCTTCGCACCATAAAGAAAGTGGCGGAGTTTTGCCAAAGTCCAGACGATAGCTAGCAATTCTCGCTCGTTAGTAGCGTAGTTTGCTTCTCTATCCTTTAGTGTCCGAGATATCATAGTTATCGGGCGTCCGTTCTGAGGCAGTACAGCCCCAATACCATAAGCCGAGGCGTCAGTTGTTAGGTCAAACGGCTTTTGGTAGTCAGGATACATTAGTGTAACGTCCTCTGAGGCTAGAATGTTTCTGAGCTTTTGAAACGCATTGCGCTGAGTTTCGTTAAACTGTATCTCTATCTTCTTGGACTTATACTTGCTGACTGTTACGTTTTCCCCTTTTAGGATATCGGAGATAGGTTGTGCGATTGCTGCGAAATCCTTAATAAAACAACGGTAATAGCTCGCTAAGCCCATGAATGACCTAACGCTAAATAACGTTGTAGGCTCAACGTAGTGCTGAATGGCTTTCACCTTTTCAAAGTCCATTTTTGCGCCGTTTTTTGTTCCGATAAAGCCGAGGTACTCGACGCTCTCTTTAAAAAATTGTGACTTTTCATGGGCCACCCTCATGTTTGCACTATGAAGGCTCTTAAGTACCCAATTGACGTGCTTAACGTGATCCGCCTCATTCTCGGAGAAAACGATGACGTCGTCGACGTACACGTAGCACGACTTACCGATTTGTTCTCGTAGAACGTCATCGATAGTGCGCTGAAAAATACCTCCGGCGTTTTTTTAAACCGAAGGGGAGACGACAAAATTCGTACTTCCCCTCGCTTACTGAGAAGGCCGTTTTCTCTCGATCAGATTCTGCCAGAGTAATCTGGTGATAACCTGATTTAAGAATGAGAGTGGTGAAGTATTTTGCTTTACCCAAATTTGCCAATATCATGGTGATGCTCGGCATGGGGTAAGTGTCTGGGATGGTTTTTAGATTTAGTTTCCTGAAATCTATCACTAGGCGTTTCTTCCTATTGCCCATCTCGTCAGAACCTTTCTTGTCTACTACCCACACTGGGTTATTGTATGGGGACTTAGACTTTCTAATGATGCCGTTTCGTAAAAGGTCTTTGACCTCTGAGGTCACAAAATCTTCGACACCCTTGGGGTACGGGTACAATTTCGAGTATACTGCCTTTTCGTCGGTGGTACGAATCGTAGCTACTACGTTTGTATTGTAAGGAAGCGACTCGTTAGAGTCCGCAAAAGCCTTTTTGTTACGGTGAAGCATTTTTAGGAAATCTTCTTTTACCGCAGGTGGTGCATGTATTTCTTTACCTTTGGTATAGTTGACATTAGTACATTTAAGGTACTGCAATGCCTCCGAAGTAGCACCTATTTTTAATACGCCTTCTTTAAGGCATAGTACTGCTCCTACTTGCTTTAGCAGGTCGAGCCCTATGATCCCGTCAAATGTAGATAAGGAATCTAATAGGAAAAAAAATGTGTCGTGTCCGAACATGGGAATTTTTCACTTTTGTGTGATGTTGTTCGAGCCATGAATGGAGTGCACGACGAAGGGGGTTTCGACAGGGAAGACGTCCTTTAGCCGCTTATGCGGTCTAATAAAGTTTTTGGACGCACCCGTGTCGATTAGGAATGACATGTCTGTCCCTGTTATTCTGCGCCGAATGAACGGCAGCAGGGATCTCCCCCTAAAAAATTGACGTTACCGCTATCTGAGTCAGAGTCGGCGTCATTGTTAGCCTCATCTATCGCTTCCTGCGCTGCTTGCGCATAGGTCGCATCTTGGTCAGTGCTGGCCTTTAAAAGATTTACCTTTTGTCGTCTTTGGCCTGTCGCTCGATCAGAGCCGGCGGGACGTTTGTTACCCTGACCTTGAGGTTTCTGGTAGTTTGTTTGTTGCCTATACTTTGAGGACGATGGATCGATCTCCATGGGTTCTGGGGCTTTTTCGCCGCTGACCTGATTTTTTTCTGTGTACTGTCCGCTCTGTTTTTTTAAAGTAGGGGGTTTTCCCCTGGTTGCTTTGGTTAGCATTTTGCGCATTTTGCGTATGCTGATGCTGACGACTTTGCTGTCGTTGGTCGGGGCGTCTCATTTCTTCTACGCCCCTAGCATAGCTTGTTGCGAAAGCGTACCTCTCATGATTTGCTTCAACCTCTTGTGACAATGCGAGAGCTGTTGGCATATCAGGGGGTGAGCGGAGAAGAGCACGTCGGTCAGACTGCGCTTTAGTCCGGAAATGAACACACGGAGTGTGTCATTCCTGAACTTTTCGCACATGCCCCTAGCTAGGCTAATGTCGTGGGTCATGTTAGCTTTATTGGTTAACAATTTAAGCTTTTTTTCTACCTCATCGTAATACTGCATAATTGTCATTCCGCCTTGCCTCAGCATGCCCATTTCCTGCTCTATGACATGTATGGGTCTTTTGTCACTGTAGGTAAAGTCTAGTCTGGCTATGATCGCTTCAAAATTTAGTGGCGTACTGAATGATGCCAAAACGGCATCCGCTGCGCCCCTAATCTTTGTGGAAATTATGATCATAGCTTGGTAATGACGGGAGCTTCCGACAAATCTTTTGAAAATTTTGTACGCTGCATGGGCTGCTTGTCTCCATGCCACGTATGTCTCCTGAGTTCCATAAAACTCAGGCACACACTTTACTGCGTCGAGGGGCTCGTCACAAGTGATTCTGTCCACTATCTCGACGTCTTTATAGACTCTGACTTCTGGTACTGAGAGAGGTGGGAGTGGAATTTTAGAATTTACTAGTGCTATTTGTTGTTGTAGCTCTTGTTTAAGAGCTTCCTCCCTCCTAGTGTACTCTTGTGCCTGCACCGTAAGTGCGCTTTGCATGGCAGTGTCAATTATAACTCTGAGGTGCTCAGGTTCCATATCTGTGCTTTTGATTTGGCTGCTTGTTGTGGGTTGACTAACTTGATCTGACACTTGTAGGTCAATAAATCCTCCTATCAGACTTGCTAACGTTCTGGTACCAAGTTCGCGTCGTTTTTGCTTTTTGTTCGGTCTGTTTCTGTCCATTCGATTTTTTGAAAAAACTTGCGATAGGACTACGGCATGAGTATTCTCCGAATTAAGATCCTCAAACTCACTTTACTTTATTTAGTTTCTACTTTTAGTTGACTTAGCTAAATTCTCACTTTGCAAATCACTTACATGTTATCTAGTTTTAGAAGTATCCCGCGCAGCCGTCGGGTTGGTGCTGGAGAATCAGGTCGTCTTGCCGCAGTCGAGTTGGTGCTGTAGAATTAGGTCGTCTTGCCGCAGCCGATGTGTTGAAGTTTCACTTCTTTATATAATTTTATACCCTGAACCCATTGAAAATGGGAAATCAGGGTATAATGTTTTTGTGAAAATGTATGTTACAGGCAGAAGGAGACATCGCAGACCCCATAAAGTATATATATTCTTGATCAGCTCGATGAGCTGAGTTCAAATAGCCCTGTCCGTCCGTCCGTCCGTATGAACGCAGCGATCTCGTAAACCACAAAAGCTAGATATATGAAATTTTCAGAGAATACTCGTCTATAGCCTACGCAGTACGAGTTTTTTTTTATTTTCGATAACTCATCCCGTTTCCTTGTTATCGATAAAAATCGATAACTTTTCTTCGGTTAAGCATACCGTAAGAGCTAGAGACTCCAAATTTACTGTGTAGAGTTGTGTAATGAATGCGGACATTTTGTCATTTTTGGATTTTGGATGCCACGCCCCCTTCGCCCCCAATTTGCAAAATTCGTATTTCAAATACTAGAGACTTGTGCTTTGGCAAATACATACATATGAATGACATAATTACGCTGTGAAAGTTTGATTAAGAAAGTCCATCCACAAAAAAGTAAAAAAATTATTAAGCATTTAATTTCCCATACAATAGGCATATTGCAGCCCGAGCGCAGTCGCTGCGTCAACAGCGCAGTCAGCAGAGCGCGTGCTTATGCGTGCGTGCGTATGCATGTGTGTGTGTGTGTGCGTTTCTCGCAATATTTGTATATGTAAAATAAGCATATAATGTTGGGAAGATTGGATCTTTGCAGGGTTCAGGGTATCTCGTAGTCGAGCCGTCTCGACTAGAGCACTCTTACTTGTTAATTTTATTCTTATTTTGTCTTTGTTTTGTCTTTGAGCAGACGTTTTGATGTTCACTGCACTGATTTTGTTAAACAAAACACTTTCAGTTTTCTTTTGGCAGAAAATGAAATTCACTTTTTTATGCTTTTTTACGTTGGGCGCCAATTATGGAATTTAATATCATTGTCAGAGGCGTTAGCCAGCTCACTGATATAACTCCGTAAGGTTTGCGGTTAATATCGACAGCGATAGCTGTAGCTGAATTGTTGCGAGCGGTACGCTGCGCGTTTATTGAATTCACACTTAAGACTAACAATTAGAGAATTAAAAACTAAGTCTGCGACCAAGCGCAGATTCGGCGCTGCCGCAGCGCTGCCGCCAGTGCACAGTCGCTGCTACCGTTGCGGGCGTCGCCGTTGGTGTTCTTGGAACACCAGCAGCGTTGGTCGTTGCTAGTGCAAAGCCGCTGCCCCCGTCGCAGGCGCAGGCGCTGTCGTTGGTGTTCTTGGAACACCAGCGGCGTTGGTCGTTGCTATTGCAAAGCCGCTGCCGCCGCTGCCGCCGCTGCCGCCGCACAGGCGCAGGCGCTGTCGTCGCTATTCATGGAACTCCAGCGCCGTTGACCGTTGCTAGTGCAAAACCTCTGCAAGCGTCGTCGTCGCTGTTCTTGGAACCCCAGCGTCGTTGCTGGTGCTCCTCAGAACTGCTGACTTGCGCCTTGTGTGTGGCGCCGCATTATCACGGCGGCCGCTAACATTGTTGCGGTACATCCGCAGCTGCCGCTGGAGATGTCATCATTGTTGCGACGCACTCGTAGCTACCGCTGGAGCTGTCATCATTGTTGCGACACATTTGCAGCTGTGACTCTGGGCGTGGACTTCGCAAATATGATAAGTCAGCACGCGCCCAATGTCAGTGGTTAACTTATATACTCGGGCTGACAACCCAAGATAAAACAAGTAAGAACGTTGAAGTCGGGCGCTACCGACTGCGGGATACTCATTCACACCCCCACAGATCACGCCCATTGCCACGCCCACAATTGGTTTGTACATATATAATTTTTTGGAAATCAATAGAGGAGATCAGCAGTAATATCTGTATATAATTCTGATTTTCTCACTGAGAATCGGAAAAACGTATAGTTTTTCCCGATTTGCCACGCCCCAAGTAGGCGTAGACATATAATTTTTGGCCAGTTCTTAGAAGTAGTGAAGGGTAACGTAAGTGTGAAATTTGGATGCTTACACTCAAAAAATGCGAAAATTACAGTGTATTTTTTAGCCGGGCATACCCCATAAGGGGCGTAAAAATTATTTAGAGGAGCTCACCAGTAACTCAACCATCCAATTTTGAAGCTTCTAGCTCTAAAACTGTAGGAGCTACAAACTTTTGCGGTTTGCCACGCCCCCTATGGGCGTAGATATATCCGCCATATCTTTTCCAACTTGGGTTGTCAACCCGAGTATATATACCAAGTTTCAAGTCTCTAGCATCAATAGTGCTCAAAATATTACAGAATTTGAAAAATCACTATATAGTCAGATCCGATTTGCCACGCCCCTAGTAGGCGTGGTTATATAGATTTTTGGTCGATCTTCATAGGATCGCATCAGTAACCTACGTGCCAAATTTGGGCGTTTTAGCTTTAAAACTGTAGAAGATACAGTTTTACCCGATTTGCCACGCCCCCAATGGGCGTAGATATATCCGCCATAGCTTTTTCAACTTGAGTTGTCAACACAAGTCTACATTCCAAATTGCAACTCTCTAGCACTTCTAGAAGTAGTGTTTCTGAGATATGGGCAAATGCATTGTCCGATTTGCCACGCCCCTAGTGGGCGTATCGGGAAAATCTTGACATTTTATAATTCGAGGGTATACACGAGTATATATTCCAAATTTCAACTCTCTAGCTTCAAAACTGTGCAAATGGTTTGCGTTCATACGGACAGACGGACAGACGGACGGACAGCGTGACGGACATTGCACAAAACCAATATACTCATTTCACTTTGTGAATGAGTATAAAAATATGGCGGATATATGACATAAAAACAATTTTTACGCCACTTTTGGGACATGCCCATGCATGCTAAAAAATACCCTGTAATTTTCGCATTTTTGGAGTGTAAGTATCCAAATTTCACACTTGCTACTTGTTACCCTTCACTACTTCTAAGCACTGGCCAAAAATTATACGTCTACGCCTACTGGGGGCGTGGCAAATCGGGATAAACTGTACGTTATTCCGATTCTCAGTGAGAAAATCAAAATTTTATGGCGATATTACTGCTGATCTCCTCTATTAATTTCCAAAAAATTATTAATGTACAAACCACTTGTGGGCGTGGAAATGGGCGTAATCTGTGCGGGTGTGAATGAGTATCCCGCAGGCGGTAGCTCCCGACTGCAACGTTCCGTCCGTCCGTATGAACGCAGCGATCTCGTAAACCACAAAAGCTAGATATATGAAATTTTCAGAGAATACTCGTCTATAGCCTACGCAGTACGAGTTTTTTTTTATTTTCGATAACTCATCCCGTTTCCTTGTTATCGATAAAAATCGATAACTTTTCTTCGGTTAAGCATACCGTAAGAGCTAGAGACTCCAAATTTACTGTGTAGAGTTGTGTAATGAATGCGGACATTTTGTCATTTTTGGATTTTGGATGCCACGCCCCCTTCGCCCCCAATTTGCAAAATTCGTATTTCAAATACTAGAGACTTGTGCTTTGGCAAATACATACATATGAATGACATAATTACGCTGTGAAAGTTTGATTAAGAAAGTCCATCCACAAAAAAGTTAAAAAATTATTAAGCATTTAATTTCCCATACAATAGGCATATTGCAGCCCGAGCGCAGTCGCTGCGTCAACAGCGCAGTCAGCAGAGCGCGTGCTTATGCGTGCGTGCGTATGCATGTGTGTGTGTGTGTGCGTTTCTCGCAATATTTGTATATGTAAAATAAGCATATAATGTTGGGAAGATTGGATCTTTGCAGGGTTCAGGGTATCTCGTAGTCGAGCCGTCTCGACTAAAGCACTCTTACTTGTTAATTTTATTCTTATTTTGTCTTTGTTTTGTCTTTGAGCAGACGTTTTGATGTTCACTGCACTGATTTTGTTAAACAAAACACTTTCAGTTTTCTTTTGGCAGAAAATGAAATTCACTTTTTTATGCTTTTTTACGTTGGGCGCCAATTATGGAATTTAATATCATTGTCAGAGGCGTTAGCCAGCTCACTGATATAACTCCGTAAGGTTTGCGGTTAATATCGACAGCGATAGCTGGTCGAATTAAAGAGTGAGTGTTAAGCAATTAGAATTGTTGCGAGCGGTACGCTGCGCGTTTATTGAATTCACACTTAAGACTAACAATTAGAGAATTAAAAACAAAGTCTGCGACCAAGCGCAGATTCGGCGCTGCCGCAGCGCTGCCGCCAGTGCACAGTCGCTGCTACCGTTGCGGGCGTCGCCGTTGGTGTTCTTGGAACACCAGCAGCGTTGGTCGTTGCTAGTGCAAAGCCGCTGCCCCCGTCGCAGGCGCAGGCGCTGTCGTTGGTGTTCTTGGAACACCAGCGGCGTTGGTCGTTGCTATTGCAAAGCCGCTGCCGCCGCTGCCGCCGCTGCCGCCGCACAGGCGCAGGCGCTGTCGTCGCTATTCATGGAACTCCAGCGCCGTTGACCGTTGCTAGTGCAAAGCCTCTGCAAGCGTCGTCGTCGCTGTTCTTGGAACCCCAGCGTCGTTGCTGGTGCTCCTCAGAACTGCTGACTTGCGCCTTGTGTGTGGCGCCGCATTATCACGGCGGCCGCTAACATTGTTGCGGTACATCCGCAGCTGCCGCTGGAGATGTCATCATTGTTGCGACGCACTCGTAGCTACCGCTGGAGCTGTCATCATTGTTGCGACACATTTGCAACTGTGACTCTGGGCGTGGACTTCGCAAATATGATAAGTCAGCACGCGCCCAATGTCAGTGGTTAACTTATATACTCGGGCTGACAACCCAAGATAAAACAAGTAAGAACGTTGAAGTCGGGCGCTACCGACTGCGGGATACTCATTCACACCCCCACAGATCACGCCCATTGCCACGCCCACAATTGGTTTGTACATATATAATTTTTTGGAAATCAATAGAGGAGATCAGCAGTAATATCTGTATATAATTCTGATTTTCTCACTGAGAATCGGAAAAACGTATAGTTTTTCCCGATTTGCCACGCCCCAAGTAGGCGTAGACATATAATTTTTGGCCAGTTCTTAGAAGTAGTGAAGGGTAACGTAAGTGTGAAATTTGGATGCTTACACTCAAAAAATGCGAAAATTACAGGGTATTTTTTAGCCGGGCATACCCCATAAGGGGCGTAAAAATTATTTAGAGGAGCTCACCAGTAACTCAACCATCCAATTTTGAAGCTTCTAGCTCTAAAACTGTAGGAGCTACAAACTTTTGCGGTTTGCCACGCCCCCTATGGGCGTAGATATATCCGCCATATCTTTTCCAACTTGGGTTGTCAACCCGAGTATATATACCAAGTTTCAAGTCTCTAGCATCAATAGTGCTCAAAATATTACAGAATTTGAAAAATCACTATATAGTCAGATCCGATTTGCCACGCCCCTAGTAGGCGTGGTTATATAGATTTTTGGTCGATCTTCATAGGATCGCATCAGTAACCTACGTGCCAAATTTGGGCGTTTTAGCTTTAAAAGTGTAGAAGATACAGTTTTACCCGATTTGCCACGCCCCCAATGGGCGTAGATATATCCGCCATAACTTTTTCATCTTGAGTTGACAACACGAGTCTACATTCCAAATTGCAACTCTCTAGCACTTCTAGAAGTAGTGTTTCTGAGATATGGGCAAATGCATTGTCCGATTTGCCACGCCCCTAGTGGGCGTATCGGGAAAATCTTGACACTTTATAATTCGAGGGTATACACGAGTATATATTCCAAATTTCAACTCTCTAGCTTCAAAACTGTGCAAATGGTTTGCGTTCATACGGACAGACGGACAGACGGACGGACAGCGTGACGGACATTGCACAAAACCAATATACTCATTTCACTTTGTGAATGAGTATAAAAATATGGCGGATATATGACATAAAAACAATTTTTACGCCACTTTTGGGACATGCCCATGCATGCTAAAAAATACCCTGTAATTTTCGCATTTTTGGAGTGTAAGTATCCAAATTTCACACTTGCTACTTGTTACCCTTCACTACTTCTAAGCACTGGCCAAAAATTATACGTCTACGCCTACTGGGGGCGTGGCAAATCGGGATAAACTGTACGTTTTTCCGATTCTCAGTGAGAAAATCAAAATTTTATGGCGATATTACTGCTGATCTCCTCTATTAATTTCCAAAAAATTATTAATGTACAAACCACTTGTGGGCGTGGAAATGGGCGTAATCTGTGCGGGTGTGAATGAGTATCCCGCAGGCGGTAGCTCCCGACTGCAACTTTCTTACTTGTTTTTATACTCATTCACAAAGTGAAATGAGTATATTGGTTTTGTGCAATGTCCGTCACGCTGTCCGTCCGTCTGTCCGTCTGTCCGTATGAACGCAAACCATTTGCACAGTTTTGAAGCTAGAGAGTTGAAATTTGGAATATATACTCGTGTATACCCTCGAATTATAGTGTCAAGATTTTCCCGATACGCCCACTAGGGGCGTGGCAAATCGGAAAATGCATTTTCCGATATCTCAGAAACACTACTTCTAGAAGTGCTAGAGAGTTGCAATTTGGAATGTAGACTCGTGTTGTCAACTCAAGATGAAAAAGTTATGGCGGATATATCTACGCCCATTGGGGGCGTGGCAAATCGGGTAAAATTGTATCTTCTACAGTTTTAAAGCTTGAATGCCCAAATTTGGCACGTAGGTTACAGTTACGATCCTATGAAGATCGATTAAAAAATTATATATCAACGCCCACTAGGGGCGTGGCAAATCGGATCTGACTATATAGTGATTTTTTAAATTCTGTAATATTTTGAGCACTATTGATGCTAGAGACTTGAAACTTGGTATATATACTCGGGTTGATAACCCAAGATGAAAAAGATATAGCGGATATATCTACGCCCATAGGGGGCGTGGCAAACCGCAAAAGTTTATAGCTCATACAGTTTTAGGACTAGAAGCTTCAAAAGTAGATGGTTCAGTTGCTGGTGAGCTCCTCTATCGATGACCCAAAAATAATTTTTACGCCCCTTATGGGGCATGCCCGGCTGAAAAATAACCTGTAATTTTCGCATTTTTTGAGTGTAAGCACATTACCTTTCACTACTTCTAAGAACTGGCCAAAAATTATATGTCTACGCCTACTGGAGGCGTGGAAAATCGGGAAAAACTGTACGGTTTTCCGATTCTCAGTGAGAAAATCAAAATTTTATGACGATATTACTGCTGACTTCCTCTATTAATTTAAATATGTACAAACCAATTGGGGGCGTGGCAATGGACGTGAGCTGTGTGGGTGTGAATGAGTATTCCGCAGTCGGTAGCGCCCGACTGCAACGTTCTTACTTGTTATTTTATTTATTTATTTAAAAAAGGAAATTGACAAAACGAGGGTCAAACTTAAAGATAAACTAAACAAATAAGCTATAAAGCCTCAAAGAACAGAAAAATATTTCAATAATAAACAACCCGATGGGGGTATTTTATTAGCCAGTCCAGTCAGCTATGTCCAAATTCATAGCCATGTATGGTCAGTGATATTATTGAACTAAAAAAGATAGAATCTGTTAATAGAAACTTATAAAATATTTATTATAGACTCTTAAGTATAATTATTAAATAATAACTATCAAAGAAAAGATTTTTTAAAAAAATTGAAAATATTAATAAAAGCTAGCAGAATAATAAGAAGAGAGAGAAAGATAAAGAAAAGAAAGGATTGGGAAATCCTTACATTTACACTGTGTGTGATTTCCATAAGATGATCTGAAAGCAAGGATTTAATTAAACACGTGATAAAATTTATTATAGTTAACACACATGATGTGTTTAAACATGAAACGCACTATGCAAAGAATAATCCGAAGTGCACAATGGTAAATATAAATAAATTATGGACGAAAGTGTCTGGTTGTTCTGGAAGGAACAGAAAAATTTAGTTGCAATAACAGGCGAGACGAGTCAATATTACCAATAATCAAATTATGTAGAAAAACAGTCCCCAGGATAGTTCTACGATTGATTAATGATGGAAGATCAATAAGAAGCCTACTAAGATAAAACGGTAAACGAAGATTGGGGTCCCAGTTTAGATTTCGTAAGGCAAAGAGTAGAAACTGTTTCTGAACCGATTCAATACGATCCTGATAAAATTTTTGCTGTGGAGACCATATAATTGAACAATATTCTAAAAAAGGTCGTACCAGCGAAACATAAAGAAGTTTGGTTATGAAGGGATCCTTGAATTCTTTTGCTCAACGTTTAATAAAGCCAAAAGTACACCAAGATCTTTGACTGAAACATGTAAGAAAGCGCTAGTCGGCGGTACCCGAGTAGGAGATCCCCTGGACCCTGCAAAGAGGCGATACTCCAAACATTGTATGCTTATTCAACATATACATATATACAGCAATACATGCACACACACATACACACATACACATACGCATAAGCATGCAGTTAGCGCAGCGATGGTTGAGTTACTGGTGAGCTCTTCTATCGATAACCCAAAAATAATTTTTACGCCCCTTATGGGGCATGCCCGGCTAAAAAATACCCTGTAATTTTCGCATTTTTTGAGTGTAAGCATCCAAATTTCACACTAACGTTACCCTTCTCTACTTCTAAGAACTGGCCAAAAATTATACGTCTACGCCCACTGGGGGCGTGGCAAATCGGGAAAAACTGTACGTTTTTGCGATTCTCAGTGAGAAAATCAAAATTTTATGGCGATATTACTGCTTATCTCCTCTATTAATTTCCAAAAAGTTATTAATGTACAAACCACTTGTGGGCGTGGAAATGGGCGTGATCTGTGCGGGTGTGAATGAGTATCCCGCAGTCGGTAGCGCCCGACTGCAACGTTCTTACTTGTTATACCCTGAACCCATTCAAAATGGGAAAACAGGGTATAATGGTTTTGTTAAAATGTATGTAACAGGCAGAAGGAGACGTGGCAGACCGTATAAAGTATATATATTCTTGATCAGCTCGACGAACTGAGTCGATATAACCCTGTCCTTCTGTCCGTCCGTCAGTCCGTCCGTCCGTCCGTCCGTCCGTATGTGTGAACGCGTCGATCTCAGAATCTATAAAAGCTAGAGATTTGAAATTTTTTATGTAGATCCGTGTATAGCACGTGTAGATCGAGTTTGTTTCAAAAAATCGATAAATTTGATCGTTTAAAAGTTATCGATTTAAAACGTTATCGAAATGCAGTTAAATATTTATGGAGTTTATACAATTTTGATTTTTGTCAGATTTTTAATAGCATCCAAACTTTCCTTCCCTTCCCCACAAATTTGTAAAAACCGTATTTCAAATACTAGAGATTTGTGCTTTGGAAAATATACACATATAAGTGACAGAATCTCGCTATTAAAATTTGATTAAGAAAGTATATCTACAAAAGAAGTTATTCAACATATAATTCCCTGTTTACCGATTGTAAAGCCCATGAGCGCAGCCCACGCTCAGTCTCTGCGCTAACTGCGCAGTCAGCAGAGCGCGTGCTTATGCGTATGAGTATGTGTGTATGTGTGTGTGCATGTATTGCTTGTATATATGTATATATTAAATAAGCACAGAATGTTTGGAATATCGGCTCTTCGCAGGGTTCAGGGGATCTCCTAGTCGGGTACCGCCGACTAGAGCTTTCTTCCTTGTTTTGTTTGTATACCTTAAACCCATTGAAAATGGGAAAACAGGGTATAATTGTTTAAATGTATGTAACAGGCAGAAGGCGTGACAGACCCTATAAAGTATATATTTATTATTCTGTTTGTCCGTCCGTGTCTGTCCGTCGATCGTCGATCTCAGCTATAAGAGCTTGAGACTTGAAATTTTTTAAGATGGTCCGTGCATAGCACGCGCAGATCAAGTTGTTTCGAAAAATCAATGTATGAGATACATAACCACACACTCTGTCCCAGGATTCGCCAATACTACACTCACCACACACCAATGTCCTTGTTGGTGGCAGTTGCGGATCCTGTAACCTTCGTTGGTTGACTATGTGCTTAATAGGCGTCGGAGATATCCCTCGTAGATATCCTGTGACTTTCACACGAAGTCCATATATCGATGTCCTTCGAGCCGGAGATTGAAGTATATTCATGGTCATTCGAACCGGAGATTGAAGTGTATTTATGGTCCTTCGAACCGGAGATTGAACTGTACTCATGGTCCTTCGAGCCGGAGATTGAAGTGTACTCATAGTTCTGCGATCCAACCTACAAGGCTACCAAATTTTAGAGTAAGTTGTTTTTAAAATTTTACTTGGCTTACCAATCTAAGCTGTAAGTACTGTGAGATCAACCAGGCAATCAAATCAAGCCAAATAGTAAATCAACAGCACCAAAAATACTCAACCAACACAATCGACAAAAGTTCTCGAGTTGCTAAAAAAGCAAGTGAAGATCTGTAACAGCTTCCAGCAGACCATCACAAAGAAGTATGCATTATCAGTCCTTGATAATCATTCAACGCGTTCTGATTAAAATTGGTGTCATCGACCATCAATATTTTAAGGACAAAATATATAATAGCATGATGGAAACATCAGGACCTATAAAGAGTCCCTGATGAACCATTGACTCCGACCAACCAGCGTCTAGCAAAAACAGGGAATTACAATCAGAAACATCCAAGGCAATAAACATTCAGCAGAAAGAAATATTTTCACGAAGAAGTTCGAGTCCAATAGATGTGATGGTAGACCTTATGGATAGAAGAGCTCTAAAAGTAAGGCAGCATATTGAAGAAATTTATGCCATCCTTAGCTTAGAAACCAGGAAGATATCTTTGATTATAGAGAGAGAATGAGTTTACTGTGGAACAAAGTTCAGTTGACGCTTAGAGGTAAGATATAGAAAGTTTGCCTTCGACATCGATGAGATCGACGAACAGGAGTGCAACGTCACGATATATCAAGATGTCAGAAGTTTAGAGCCGACCCTGTTAAGAAGCCAATCTTCCAAACATGCTATGCTTATTTTACATATACAAATATTGCGAGTAACACACACACATACACACATGCATACGCACGCATCAGCATCACTTCCCACAATGTCAGCTGACACCATACCATTAGCATCACTTCCAGTAACTACAGTTGACACAAAAGGTTTACAATCTTCTTTAATGTAGAAAACACATTAACCATAAGTGTCATAAGAATTAGAAAACCAAAGACCAGAAGTGTCATAAGAATTGTGGACACTTATTGCAAACCACTTAACTCAAAGAGCATATCCAATATTATAAACATAAATAATCGTCACAGCCCAGCTGCATAATGTAAACATACTCTAGCTCAGCATATCCAATATTGTAAGCACAAATCAGCATATCCAATATTGTAAACACAAATAATTGTCGCCAAGAATGGTATAAAAGATCCCTTAGAATTGAATAAGAACTCAGTTGTATTGTATATCACAAATAAAGAACATGTATTAAACTGTTATAAGAAATACATAATCCGTGTATTAAATTGTTAAAAGAAATACATAATTCGTGTATTAAACTGTTAAAACAAATACATAATCCATGTATTAAATTGTTATAAGAAATCGGAAAAACACAAAGAAAAAAGTTCTGTGAAATCTTTTAAAGTGAACAAAACCTAAAGAAAACAAGTAAGAAAGCTCTAGTCGGGAGTACCCGACTTGGAGATCCCCTGAACCCTGCGAAGAGCCGATATTCCAAACATTCTACACTTCTTTTAATATGTACACATTACGGGCAACACATACTCACACACACAAACCCACATACGCACGCACGCATAAGCGAGCGCTCTGCTGACTGCGCAGTTTACGCAGCGACTGCGCTCGGGCTGCAGAAGAGCTATATTATGGGAAGTTAATTGTTGAATAAGTTTCTTTGTAGATGGACTTTCTTAATCAAACTTTCTGAGCGTAGTAATGTCATTCATATGTATGTAATTGCCAAAGCACAAGTTTCTAGTATTTGAAATACGGTTTTTACAAGTTTGGAGGTGAGGGAAGGAAAGGGGGGATGGTATCCAAAATGTGACAAAAATCAAAATTGTATAAACTCCAAATTATACTGAATACAAAATTTGAAGACTCTAGCTCTAAAGATGTGGCAGATATAAACTTATACCTGATTTTCGATAACGTTTAAAATCGATAACTTTTAAACGATAAATTTTATCGATTTTTTTGAAACAAACTCGATCTGCGCGTGCTATACACAGATCTACATAAAAAATTTCAAGTCTCTAGCTCTTATAGATTCTGAGATCGACGCGTTCAAACATACGGACAGACGGACGGACGGACGGACGGACAGACGGACAGGGCTAAATCGACTCGGCTTGTCACCCTGATCAAGAATATATATACTTTATGGGGTCTGCCACGCCTCCTTCTGCCTGTTACATACATTTTAACAAAACCATTATACCCTGATTTCCCATTTTCAATGGGTTCAGGGTATAAAAAAAAGAATAATAACAATAATTGTGGAAACTTTGGATATTATCCAAGTAAACGAAACAATTAATAAAAAATTAATCAAAATTAATCAAATTCATAAGTGAATAATACAACTCAAAACAAAAATGGAAAATCAACATATAATTGAATTGCAGCAATGCATTCAATTATTAACAAATGTAATAATAGCAAGAGAAGGTGAAGGCAGGAACCCAATCACAACACAAAGACATTGCATCGAGAAGGAAATAAGATACTTACCGACATTCAATGGGCAGGATGGAACATTACATGGATTCGTGTCTGCAGTGGACCAAATCATGGAGGAATATGATGACAACGTCCAGGTCTTCACTGTCATATTCAACACCAAAATTCAAGGTCAGGCTAGAACTATGCTTAACATTAACCCACCAGCAAATTGGACAGAGTGCAAAAATCGTTTAAGACATCACTATAGGCCTAGAACGGATCAGATGGGACTAATACTACAAAAATCAATAACTTAAGAGTAACAAGCGTAAGAGATCTTGACAATAAAATAAGAACAATTGTTGAGGAAATTACTGATTTTTCGGTCTTTGAAAATAATAGTAGACTAGTTGATATTCTAAGTGGATTATTAATTCAAAGAGTTAAAGAATTATCATGTGGTCCGATGGCAATTGCCTTAATGAACAAAACAACTTTAACAGAATTAAGAAATGAACTTTCTAATTTCGTTGGTCTAAATTTTGGAAACTTGAATCAAAAATTATTAATAAAAAAAGACAATAATTATTCATCAAATTACAATAACAGACAATTTAACCAAAACTCAAGACAAGACACAGACAACAGAAATTCAAACGAAAATAATCAAGCATATAATGATTACCAAAGACAAAACAGACAACAGAATAGCCAAATAGTTAGGAATAATCAACAACAAAGTCAGAACGTAAGACAAGACCAAAACTTTAACAAACAACAACAAAGTCAGAACGTAAGACAAAATCAGAATTTTAATAGACAAACAAGTCAGAATATTCGACAAAATTATCAGCAACCACAACCAGAAGCAATGAGTGTAGACAATTTAAATGATGAAGAAGTAAATAAGAATTCAAACTACGAAAATAAACAGGAAGAGTTTTTTACAAACTAGCCTCGGACAAAAGAAAAGTTTTCATTAAGGGAACTATCGAGGGGGATCCTTTTCTAATTTTAGTAGATACTGGATCTACTATAAGTATAATAAACACCAAAAATATACATGAATCAAAGTATAAACAAATCGAAAAATTTTCAAAAACCATTTGCACTATTAATGGATATATAAATAATGACAGCTATTTAGTTAAAACAGAAGTACCAAGTGAATTCAAATATGCAGATTGCACAAGAATAAGATGGGTAGCTATGTCCCTGGAAACATCATATGATTTTCTATTGGGCATGGATTTTATCCAAGGAAATTTTGAAAATATTGACTTTAAAAAAGAAATAATTAAGCTTTGCAATGGAGTCAAAATTCCGTTCCTTTCCAAATTATCAGAAGATGTTTGTGTAATGGAAGAAGGTGAAATTGATGACTTTAAGCTAGAAGGGCTCAATGCTGAGGAAGTTCAGATAGTAAAAAATCTTACGAAAAAATATGAAAAGTTATATTTAAAAGAATGTGATCAGTTAACTAAAACTAATACAATAGTTCACAATATTAAAACCACAACAGATCATCCCATAAATTCAAAGCTCTATAGGGTTTCTCCAAAATATGAAGAAGGAGTAAGAAAGCAAATAATAGAAATGGGAAAAAGGGGAATAATAAAAAAAGTAAAAGCAAATATAGCTCTCCTATATATGTAGTTAAGAAAAAAATTGATAATTCTGGAATTCAAAAATATCGTATCTGTGTAGATTATAGACGACTAAACCAAGTAACCGTTTCCGATAAGTATCCAATACCTATTATGGACGCTGTATTAGATAAACTTGGTAAAGCCCAATATTTTACTACTCTTGATTTAGCGAAAGGCTATCATCAAATATTAATGGCAGAAGAAGATATAGAAAAAACAGCTTTCATAACACCAATGGGATTATACGAATATGTTAGAATGCCATTCGGATTAAAAAATGCTCCAGCATTGAGGGATTATATAAACAAAATTTGTGTAGTATATCTTGATGATATTTTAATTTTTTCAACAACACTTGAAGAACACAAGATTGCTCTAGAAAAAATTTTCAAAGTACTTAGGAATCATAATTTGAAAATACAACCAGATAAATGCTCGTTTATGAAAAAACATACCGAATACTTGGCACATATTCTCACAAAAGAAGGGTTCAAACCAAATCCAAGAAAAATAGAAGCAATAAAAGAAATTCCATTACCAAAAACGGAAAAACAATTAAAAGGATTTTTAGGTATGACAGGATTTTATAGAAAATTTATCAAAGACTATTCCAAAATAGCTTACCCAATGATTAGATATTTACAAAAAGGTGTATCAATCAATACAAATGATCCACAATTTATAGATGCATTTGAAAATCTTAAAGCGCTTATAAGCTCACACCCAATATTAAAATATCCAGAATTTGACAAACCATTTACAATTACTACAGACGCCAGTGATTTTGCCATAGGTGCAGTTTTATCTCAACAAGGACAACCAATTGCCTATGTTTCAAGAACACTTAATAAACATGAGAAAAACTATAGTACAATTGATAAAGAATTTTTGTCTATTATACATGCCGTAAATTATTTCAAACACTATTTGATCGGAAATAAATTTTAAATTATAACAGATCATGCTCCTATAAAATACCTAAATTCAAAATTTAAAGGAAAAGAAATGACAGCTAGACATCAAAGATGGATTTTAAAACTACAGGAATTCGATTATGATATTATATATTTAAAAGGTAAAGACAATAAGGTAGCAGATTTTTTAAGCAGACAGGAAACAGCACAATTAATCAATACAGAAAATAAAGAAGAATCAAATTTTGATATAACAAATACACAGCATTCAGCAGATGAAGAGGAATTAACTCATTTTTATATAAAAAATGATATTGTTAATAAATATAAAACTCAGATAATAATTACCTACTCAGCAACAGATAATATTAATATATACCATGGAAGAAAAATAATTGAAGTAAATCCAGCAGACACAGAAAATGAAATTGAAATAAAATTACAAAATAATATAGAGAAAGGAACAGTAGGAATTTTTTCAGAAGTACCAGACTCAGAATATCATAAAATACAATGTATATTAATCAACATTTTTTCTCACTCTAAAAATATTAAATTTTTCAAATGTACAAAAAGAGCACAAGAAATTTCAACTAAGGAAGAATTACATAAACAAATTTCAATTTACCATTCAAAAGATTCATTACACAGCGGTATAAGTGAAACATTCAATTCACTAAAAGACAAAATCTATTTTCCAAAATTGAGAGACCATATTCAATTAATAATAGCAAATTGTAGAAAATGCAAAGAAATTAAGTATGATAGAAAACCGATAAAACCAAACTTTCAATTTACAGAAACACCAGATACTAAAAACCAAATTATACATTTAGATGTATTTCACATAAAACACAAATCTTTTGTTACAATCATAGATAAACTTACAAAATTTGCAGTTGCTTATAATATTATGGATAGAAATTGGCGAACAAAGATGCAAATTATGATAGAACATTTTGCAAAATTTAATAAACCACAGAAAATAATAATGGATAATGAGTTTAGATCAGAACATATAATACAGTTTTTAAACAAGGAAGATATTTCAATACATTATACAAAACCCAATTCACATACAGGAAACGCTGATATTGAAAGATTACATTCTACATTAATTGAAATAATAACAGGAATAGATAATAATGAACTATCTATCGAATATAAAATTCAATTAGCAATAATAGCTTACAATAAACGTTATCATTCAACAATAAAATGTACACCAATTTATGCTAAAGACACAGAAGATGCAAATAAATTAAAAATGACTATTGAGGAACGTAAGAAAATGATTATAAACAAAATAAATAATACAAGAGAAGAATACAATGAACAAAGACAGGAAGGTCCGATTAAAAATTATAAAAGAGTCAGACATAAGGATGAGCCTTATTTTAGATATGCAATGTTAGAAAACATTCATCCAAGTAACATTAAAAGACCGTTAAAGCAGGAAATTAACAATACTAACGAAAAAAATACAGATTGATAGCAGATTTGACAAAGTTTTTTTTTCTTTATTCCCCAGATACTAATCATTTTAGCCATCATTATAACCAGGTTCAATACAGTTCAGACAAGATTACAAATGGAACCGATATTAGTAAGTGCAGGTTATGCACCCATACAGATTCATCAAACCGAAATAGTAAACGAAACAATAATTATACTACACATTATTAACATTGACCCACTTCAGAATATTATAAAACAAATAGAAACAAATAATATTACTGACAGTGAGGAACTGTTTGCAGAAATCAGATTAATAAAGGCAAAGATTAAATCCATTACACCTTTTGGCAGAAATAAAAGGGAACTTATAAATATAGCAGGAACATCATACAAATGGCTATTTGGACTAATGGACGACGAAGACAGGACAGATATCTTAGAACACCTTGATATAATTGTTCAAAATAACCATAACATCATAAACAACATGAACCAAGAAATAAGCATAAATTCACATTTTAACGACACAATACATAGGTTAGCAGAAATAATTAAGCACGACCGAATAATCATTAACGAAACACTGACAAGCATAAATGACCAAAATAAAAAAATCTTAATGAAACTCATATACAATGAGCAAATGCCGAAATTAAAAAATATTGAATACAAAATAAATTACATTCAGGAAAATATAGCCTCTGCAAAGAATAATATAATTTTACCAGAAATTTTATCAGAAGAAGAAATAAACAAATTTAATATTGATTTTTATAAATTAAAGTTAATTCGTATGGGCATTTTGAAATACAAAAATAATTGCATAATAATAGCAATAAAAATTCCAAAAAAGTATATAAGTGTAGATGTTTAGTTACTTATCCCAATGCCTAACATAGATTATATCAAAATTGATCAAGAAAATTTATTAATTATAGAAATTAACAATAAGACACTGGAATATAAACCAAATACAATCTTAAAGGAACTTAAATTAAGTAAAAGTTGCACTATTACCAACAGTTGTAAATTTATATTTAATAATATCACAAGTATCGAAGAAATAGATGACACAATAATAATAAAAAATGCCAGAAAAGAAAAGTTGCATCAAAATTGTGACAAAAGAAATATTATATTAAATGGAAATAACTTCATACAATTTGGAAATTGTAAAATACAAATTTTAAAAGAAACATTTTCCAATGAAAAAATAGAATTTTATGAAAAATATTTTTATCCCACAGAACTATTAAATCAAACTTACAAAAACACTATTAATTTCGATCATTTAACAATAAAAAACTTTGAAAATTAAAAGAAATCACAGAATTGAAATATGAAAAAAAAGTAACAAATAGCATTATGTAAATATTTTTAATCATTTTTATATGTTTTATTTTTTATATATACTTAAGTTGCAAAAGGCAAAATATTAATATTAATTTAAAAAGAATTCAGGAGAATTCATACTCTAAGAGGGGAGGAGTTATGCCATCAGCATCACTTCCCACAATGTCAGCTGACACCATACCATTAGCATCATTTCCAGTAACTACAGTTGACACAAAAGGTTTACAATCTTCTTTAATGTAGAAAACACATTAACCATAAGTGTCATAAGAATTAGAAAACCAAAGACCAGAAGTGTCATAAGAATTGTGGACACTTATTGCAAACCACTTAACTCAAAGAGCATATCCAATATTATAAACATAAATAATCGTCACAGCCCAGATGCATAATGTAAACATACTCTAGCTCAGCATATCCAATATTGTAAACACAAATCAGCATATCCAATATTGTAAACACAAATAATTGTCGCCAAGAATGGTATAAAAGATCCCTTAGAATTGAATAAGAACTCAGTTGTATTGTATATCACAAATAAAGAACATGTATTAAACTGTTATAAGAAATACATAATGCGTTTATTAAATTGTTAAAAGAAATACATAATTCGTGTATTAATCTGTTAAAACAAATACATAATCCATGTATTAAACTGTTATAAGAAATACATAATT